>PVJO010001013.1:60909-193331 GCA_004026905.1 Hystrix cristata
GGCCGTGGGGAGGGCGGCAGGGCTGGGGCCGAGCCGGGCGGGGTCGGGCCCGGCCGTGGGTCGCCACGGCTGTCGGGGTCGTGGTCGGGGCTGCGTGGTGGGGCCTGCAGTTGGGGACCGGGGAGGGCGCGACCCTGCCCTGGCGCCCCTCACCCCGACCGCACGGAGGAGGAAGTGCAGCGGGAAGGGGAATTTCACCCGCGCTTTCCGGGGAGTCCCCCACCCCGCTGGCTTGAGAAAACCCCGCCTGACTACACCCCGCCCCCCACCGCGGAGTGGGGGGCCCTGCCCTGGGGTCGTGGGGGCTCCCCTTCCTAGAGCAAGCGGGCAGCCCAGGGCTTGGGGAGGGGAGCTGCAGGAGGAGGAGTCTGGGATCTCATGGAGACTGGAACCACCCAGCGTGACCACCAGGTCACTGCCCTGGCTGGCACCCCTGGAGGGACCCCCGGAAGCAGAGGCAGGTTCCAGCCTGTGCGGCCAGAGCAGCCTACTGAAGTTCCTCTGCTTCCTGGGAGCCCTGCAGGAAGCCCCTGCACCCTGGCCACTCACCTCAAGCCAGTGAGCAGCCAGGGTGCAGATGGCGTCCGCCCAGCCTGGCCTGCACCTTGAAGTCTGATGAAGCCTTTGAGAGGACACCTGCAGTCCCTCTGGGCAGGGCCCAGCCTCCCGTCCCTGCCCTTCCGCATCTGGGTGGTGGGAACTCGAGCCAGTTGAAACAGTTCCTCTCTTGTTCTGGGCTGTTGCACCAAATTGGACCTGCCAGCTTTCTCCATGGCACCACAGTCCAGGACCCCCCAGCCTGGCATTGGCGGGTTCTCATAGCAAAGATCTGTCTGGTCAGCCGTGTCACTTCTGTGCCTAAACCTTCCAGTGGCCCCAATGCAGAGCAGAAGCCAGATTCCAACTCTTGAGCCCTGGTGCCACCCTGGCCCCTCCATCCTCTTCTTCCTGGCCCAGTGCCCTGGGGCCATGGCCATTTCTCCCCAGAGCACCTGGGGCTGCCACCTCCCTTCCTCTGTCACTTCAGGGTCACTGCACACCTTTCTAGGACATCCGTCCATCCTGAAGCAGGAGCCTGGTACCTGCTGTCAGATTCCTCTGACCTGGAGCCTGGTTGGTTCCCTGGGTGTCCTTAGCAGCTAGAGTCTCTGCATGCAGTAGGCACTCTGTCACATGCAGGAATGAGCCCTTAGGGTGGAGCCCAAGTGTCCTCACTCCCACTTATTGCTGTGGACAGCATACCGTGTCTTAAATGGGGGCGCAAGGCCCCAAAGACAGCAGACTGCATGCTCAGGAGGTGCCCACCTTGCCCTGTCCAGCAGCCAGGAAGTTAATTTACAGCCGAGCCTAGAGGCTGGCGAGGGCAGGAGAGTGGCAGGGAGCAGGGCCCGGGGTACTCTGGCTGGGAGGATCTGGGGTCCCTGTGTTAGAGGTCCCGCGGGCTGTGTTTGGCTGGAGTAGCCTTGCAATGGAGTCTCAGCTGAGCAGCGCAAGGACACCCCGGCCTATGTGGCAAGGCTGGTCCTGGAGTGTAAGATGAGGCCCTCGCAGAGGCAAATGTGAAACCGTCTGTGAATACTTCCTCAGTCAGAGCCCAGGCAGGCAGAGGAAGCACAGCCCTCAGGCCAGGAGGAAGTGAGTGAGGGATCAGACCAGCAGAGAGCAAGGGTGCCAGTGTCCTCATCCTCGGAGGCGGAGCTGCTGGTCCCAGGGTAAAGGAATCTACAAACTTGTCTAAAGGCCCAAGGAGGGAAAGGAGTCTGCAATGAGGGCAGAAACTGCAAAGTGGGTTCATGTGGAGTGTGTGCAAATAACACACACACGAAGTCACTAATGGGTAGTGGATGAAGACCATAGTGATGGAGATGATGGAGAAAGTGATCAGAACCAGTGACAGGTATGCTACATGAGAAGAAGCAACGTGCAAGTGTGGGGAGCTCCCAGAGTGTGTGTCAGGACCAGAGGAGAAACAGGTGGATGTTCTCCAGGAAGGAGATCTCAGCTTGGAGAGGAAGCAAAATCCTTTCAGAACAAATGAAGAGAGATCCCTCCTTGGATAAATTGTAATGACATTAAACCATTAAAAAAAGAGAGAAAATGGGGCTGGGGATTTAGCTCAGTGGCTACAGGGTTTGCCTAACAAGTGCAAGGCCCTGAGTTTGATCCCCAGCACAAAAAAAAAAAGAGAGAGAGAGAAAATAAGTTAGTACCATACTGCAAAATTCTTAACATCAGTGATAGCTGCCAGAAGACACTGAAATTACATCTTACGTGCCGGGAGGAAAACATCACATCACTAGAACTCAGTGTGGCAAGAACTGTCACTAAAGCATGAGGGCCTTGCCAGGTTCAGGTTTGGGGGCTAACAGGCCTTTGCGGCACAGCGTGCGCCTCAGCAGGAGGGAAACTGAGTCCAGGAGAAAGAACTGGGATACAGGAACAGAGCATGAATAAACAAATACTAAGTAACTAATGATGACAAGTAATTTGGGGGCGAGAGTGAAGGTAAGTTTATCAGGTCCCTCTGAAACAAGGAACCTTACATATTACTGGGAATTGATTTTTTTTTTTTCTTTTGGTGCTGGGGATTGTGCTTGCAAGGCAGGCACTTGGGAATTGATTTTAAAACATAAGGACAAATAGTGGGTGCCTTGACAAATGTACCCCTCAATGTGAAAAATAAATACCCCCTGCTGCCTTTGAGAATTCTTCTCCCAAGAATGCATTGAGTCCAAGTGAGCCTTGGTGCTGACCTCCTGAGTAGGACAAAGGACAGGAGACACGGTGAACAGCCAGACAGACCTAGACTGTAGGTGCCCTGTGAGACTTCAGAAAGCCATTGTCATAGAAAATGGAAAGGCAGCAGCCCGTTCTCAGAGATGAGAATAATATGCCAGCCTCACACCAGAGCTCGGTTAGAGCTGGGTGAAGGAAGAGCATGAGATACTCGTTCTCAGGACGCTGGGCAAACGCCAGCAGGCAGCTATGTGAGGCCAGGAGAGCCAATGTGGGGCAGGGTGGGGTGGGACCTTCGGCTACTCCTTGTCCTGAGCATCTGGCTTTAGCTGAGAATTTCATAATGCAGGGAGGGAAGTGTTAAAATATAACCACAGACACAGCTCGCACAGCTGCTCCAGGAAAAGGGGATCAGCAGAAGGCAGAGAAAGCAACAAGACAAGTATTCAAGAGGAACACATCCATATTATTTGCACAGTCAAATATCTTAAAAACAGTATTACATTGGCTAAAATTAAAATTCACCTGTATGAGTTTACTCCTAATAATCATACACTAGAAGCATCCAAAATGTTCCTGAGATAGCCGGGTGTGGTGCACACGCCTGTAGTTCCAGCACCTGGGAGGCCGAGGCAGGATGATCACCATGAGTTCGAGCCCAACCTGGGCTGCACAGTGAGTTCAACACCAGCTTAAACTACATAGTGAGACCTTGTCTCAAAACAAACAAAAAATGTTCCTGAGAGAGAAGAATGGATAAATATGCTGTGACTGAATCGTACAATAAAAACTACTCAGTTAAAAAAGGAGCTGCACAAGGCCCTGAGTTTGATCCCCAGCACCGAAAAAAAAAAAAAAGAAGGAGCTGCTGGCTTGGGCAGCAGCATGAACTTCTGCTCTACACTGAGGCACAGAAGCAGGCCGGGCTGTCACCTGGCTGTGGGATCCTGAGCTGGTGCAGAGTTGGCTGGCTGAACACTGGATGCATCACCGCTCAGAATCACTCTCCCTCCATAAGTCACCAGGAACTCCGGGGGAAGGGGTGCATGCTGCACCTCAGTGTGAAGCTTTGCAGTTTCTTTCGGTCCTGGGGACGAAGCTGCCACCCCTGCGTGCTGGGCAAGTGTGCAGCACCTGTCCGCTCCTGGATAGCAGGCACCCTTAGTGCCCTGGCGTCTGCAAGGCATTGGGTTCCATCCCCAGCATTGCAAAAGGAAAAAAGGAGTGGACTACAACACTATGAACTGATGTTTTCACATGGCAACAGTGTTAAATTTTATGTTTATTTTGGTATAAAAATTTTTTTTCAAGAGAAAATAAAAAGGGGCAGATGTGGGTGACAAATCCTAACCCCCTCCCACAAAAAGAAGGAAGGGTGCACGGATAACAGTACGAGACAAATCTCAGCAGTAGGGTAGAGCAGGACTGGGGCTGAGGAGGGGACAGACAGGCCGCAGATGTGTCGTGCAGAATCCCCACGTGATGGGGAGGAATTAGCAAGGATCAGTTGTGATCAGGGGAGCAGTGTGAGGCCTGGTGGCCGCGGGGGCGGGGGTGGAAGGCCCAGGCCCGATGGGGACCCGGTGGGCAGCGCCCCTAACCTGCCTCCCTTCCCCACAGTCCTCATCACTGGGGGCATTGTGGCCACCGCTGGACACTTTGCCCAGTGGTACTTCGGTGCCTACTCCATGTATCCTTCTGCAGAGATTTGGGGCCAGGGTGGGGACCACAAGGAGCCACTTGCTAGTGGTTGACACCGGGCTGGGTGCTGGGGGGCAGGAGGGTGGCATCAGTGCTGGGTTGACCCTCTGTGCCCTCCCTGCCCTTCTCGGCCAGCAGCCAGGCCTGTGGAGCCATGAGGCTGCCTGGCTGCGGGTCCTCAGCAGTGGCAGAATCTCTCTGTTCCCATCTGCGTGGGGCTGCTTGTCCTTAACTGTGGCTGCAGCGTGGCAGGCGTGTTTGTGTGCCTGCTGGAGTACCCACGGGGCAAGAGGAAGAAGGGCTCCACCATGGAGCGCTGGTGAGTGGCCATGGAGGGCTGGGATGGGAGGTGGGGCCACCTGGAGCCAGCTCCGAGCTTAGTCTTCTCCCTCCCCCTGCAGTGGGCAGAAGTACATGGCAGCCGTGGTGAAGCTGTTCGGGCCCCTCACCAGGAACTACTACGTCCGGGCTGTGTTGCACCTCTTGTGAGCCAGGCGGGTGGGGTGGGATGGGATGGGACAAGACTAGAAGGGCCCCTCCCCACATTCTGGCTCCTGGATGGCGCTGGGACCTGAGGATCAGTCGGGTCCCAGCGCCCAGCCCAGCCCACTTGCCAGGCCTTGGCATGGGTAGAGGTCCCAAGGTCCCAACCTCATGGAGTGGGGTTGTCAGGGCCCCACCAGTGTCTCACCTGGGTCCCCTGAATCTCCTGTGGTCCCTGTGAGATGACCTTGTGTGGTTCTGGTGGGCACTTCAGGAGGCCGTGCCCAGCTCCTGGGCTTCCTGCTGATGGGGCAGCCAAGGCCCGGGAGCCAAGGTGTGACCTGGACCCAGGGCAGAGCCCCTCAGTCTGCAGTCCTGGGGACAGTGTGCACAGTCTGTCCTGTCCTGGTCCCATGGCTCTGTGGCTGGATGCCCAACCTTGATGCTCACCCTTGTCTGCCCCCCATCACATTCCAGGCTGTCGGTGCCTGCGGGCTTCCTGCTGGCCACCATCCTGGGAACTGTGTGCCTGGCCATTGCAAGCGGCATCTACCTGCTGGTGAGTGGCATTCTCAAAGTCCATCCCCACCGGATGTCCCCGGCAGCCCTTGTGGCTGGCGCTGAAGGTGGTGCCAGGCAGGTGTTCTGTGTCACGGGCGAATCCATGTCCACTCCTGTCAGGAGGGTGGCAGTGGTCACAGCTGCAGCTTGGGGCACACACATCTGTCCCGGGCTGTCCCCTTTCTGTCCCAGGCCAGTTCAGGGCCCTGCGAGAAGGTGGGTGAGGGAAGGAAGACTCAGAGGTGATGCAGCTGGCCTGGGTCACACTGGCCACTGAGGGCCCAGCCAGGGTTTGGGTCCATCTCCGGAACCTTTCTCATTGAAAGCTCTCTGCTCCAGTCTGAGGCTGAGTCAGGAGGAGTTCACCAACAGAGCTGACCCAGGGTGACCTTTTCTCTCTACAGTGCTGGGGAACTGAACCCAGGACCTTCGTACTGAGCTCCATTCCCAGCCCTTATTTTATTTTGAGACAAGGTTCTCACTAAGTCACTAAGCTGCCAGTCTGGGCTTGAATGTGCGAATGCTGAGAATTGAGGGCAGCCAGAGTGACCTTTGTAGGGGCCCTGCATGGTCTGGGCTCTTGGGCAGTGCCACGCCTCATTGTCACAGGCATGATTCCTCCTGTCCCTTTTGCTCCAGAGCTGACCCACCCACAACAAGGCACCTACCTGCTCCACCCTTGCTGGTGAGCTTGCGTGTGCAGGCAGCCAGCACAGTCTCCAGCTTCCCATTTGTTCTTAGCCCTCCCTGTCTCCCATGCTCATCCTGCTGCGCCTCTGGTGGGAGTGGTAGGCTGGAGGTGTGTGTCCCCGTGGACACACGTAGCCAGCACCAAGACCCCAGTGGAGGATTCCTTGGGTTTCTTTTTTTTTTTTTTTTTTTTTTTTTTGGTGCCAGGGATGATGGAACTCAGGGCCTTCTACTTGCAAGGAAAGCACTCTAACCACTGAGCTAAATCCCCAGCAGCGATTCCTTGGGTTAAACCCAGGAATCTGTGCTATTGGCCCAGAGACAGTGTGCCGTGCCAGGTGCCTGCCTGCCCCACATGCCACTTTCCCCCACCCTGGCTGCACCTGCCAGTGGTGACCTGCATCTCCCTGGACCTGGGCATGACGATTCCCACTGTGTGCCTGGTGCCCCCTGCCCTGGGGTCCACCTGCCTCTTGCAAGGGGGCAGGAAGCCCTGTGGTTTTGGTTCGACTGCTCTGTGGGTCTTGGGCATCCTAGAACTTCCTTGCTGCTAACTCTGCCAGTGAAGCCTTTGTGGATACCAGGAAGGCCACCTGCTCACTTGCTTGTCAGTCTGTGCTTTTCACGCTCCCCTCCCCTCAGGGTCATAAAGCTGTTTCCTGCTTTCTCTTCTGCCAACTCCAGTTCCTCGAGGAAGGTGGGACTGCAGGCGTTTGTTTTGCTTTTCTGCTGTGTAAAGCTTACGCTGGGACAGGTACTTTATCTGCTGAACACCCTGGAATGCTAACTTTGAGGCAGACACCCCAGGCCAGGAGCTGTTGCCAAGGAGTCGTTTGTGGGGCCCAGGACTCAGCATTTTGGGCAAGGCCTCCGGAGCCCATGCCCACCCTACATGCACCTGTGCTGAAGCCCCTGGGCCTGGGGAGGGTAAGCAGCTGTTGCCCCCAGGCCGGGAGGGCCTGCTCTGTCTCAGGCCCCTGCAGGAGGCTGGGCACTGCTGTGGGTCTTGGGATTTGCACGTGGTAGTGTCCTGCAGGGTCTTAAGAAGCCCAGAGTTCTGCCTGCTTTGCCTTGTGGGGCCCTGGCCTGGCCCGACCGCTGTGTCTGGCAGGCCCAAGTCCTGCCTGTGTGGCCTCAGGCCAGTCAATTGACCTCTCTGAGCTCATCTGTCATTCAGCAATTTGGACTCGTGTCCACCTTGGGGACCCTGCAATGGGGTCCCCACCCCTGGTGTAGGGGGGAGCCCAGAGTGGGCGGCTGGCAGGAGGATGTCCCTCTTTGTCCTCAGGCAGCCATCCGCGGCGAGCAGTGGATGCCCATCGAGCCCAAACCCAAGGAGCGGCCACAGGTGGAAGGTATCAAGCAGCCACCCAGCAATCCCCCGCCCCGGCCCCCGGCTGAGGCCCGCAAGAAGCCCAGCGAGGAGGAGGCAGCAGTGACGGGTGGCGGCCCACAGGTCAACCCCCTCCCGGTGACCGACGAGGTGGTGTGACCCTGGCCCAGAACCCACCTGTGGCCCTGCCAGATGCCCGCCAGGGGGCAGCCTCGGCCACTGCAATAAACACAGCAAAGGACTTGTGTGTGTGCGCAGGCTCTTCCTGGGGAGGTGCCTGCGACGGAGGCCCCAGACCCACACACGTCACCTCCTGCCTGCACAGCCACAGCCCAGCTCTGGCTTCCTCGGCAGCACGGGCTGGGCTGCCTGTGTTCCCTGCAGTACTTGGAGCTGGGCTGGGAGACGGGAGCATCAGTAACATCGCAGGCTCCAACCCCGACAGCCCGGGACGGATGTGGAACAAGGGTCCCTTGGCCTCTCCTGCAGAGGCAGAGGTGAGGGAGTTGTGGGTGCAGCCCTCAGCTGCCCAGACCATGTTGTCAGGGCCTCCGGCCGCCCGCATGCTAGTGCTGGGACACTTGTGCACGCACACGCACACACACTTTAATAGCTGTGCAAGGCTTGGCTCCATCCTCCCGCCGGAGAGTTTGGCCGCAGAGCTCCTGCCGCCGTCCGCCCACCTTCTCTTGGAGGCTTTGCCTTCCGAGCAAGGGTCCTCCGTAGTGCTGGGCAGAATCGCACTTAGCCCTATGCCTGTCTCCATCCAGCCAGACGGGGCCCCTGCCCTCCACCCTCCACCAGCCACCCGCCATGTAGATGCAGTCAGTGCTCCGGTCCCCACCTGCCTCACATGCTTCCAAACCAAACCCCAGCCCCTGCCGCTTCGCCAGCCTAAGGCTCAGCTGCAGCTTCCTAGCTAGGCTCTAGCCTTAGCGTCACCACCTGGTCCTTTCAGCCCCAGGTGCACACTGCCTCAGGGCTTCCGCTCAGCTGTCGCTGCTCATGAGAGTCACTCCGGGAGGCAGGATTCTGTCTGCTTTGCGCCCTGCCTGTCGAGTGCCCTGTGCTGGATGCGTCCTTCAAAGGTCGTCTTGTTCAGGAAGCCCTCCAGAGACCTCCTCTTGGCTCAGGGCTCAAGTCCACGTTCTCCTGGCTCATAGCCTGGCTCCCCGAAACGTGCACATGGGTAGCTGGCTGCGGGTGAAGAAGTGTTGATTGGTAAGGAGGCCTCACAGCTGCCTGGTACTGTGGTGAGCATTGGCCTCTGGGTGGGCTGGGCCGGCGGGAGGCTGCTGCCGCACAGTGGGGCACAGGTCCTGGGCTGGGAGGAGGCCCCGGCTGCTGCTGCCCTGTTCTGTGGCAGAGGGCCCGCCTGCCTGTGCCCCCAGATGCTCGGGGCCACAGTGAAGGGTGGAGGCTGTGGCTGAGCCTGGGCATGCCAGGCAGGAGCAGCTGCACCCCTGGTTGTGCTCAGCCCATCTGCTAGGCACCTGTGCTGCCCTGGGGTGGAGTCACTGCGGCATGGTGCTGGGGGATAGAAGGAGAGGCGCAGGCCATATGTTTGTTTGTTTATTTATTAGCTTTTTGAGACAGGGTCTCGCTTTGTAATTCAGGCCGGCCTTGAACTCACAGTGATCCTCCCACCTCAACCTCCCAAGTTCTGGGATTACAGGTATGGGTCACCACGCCAGGCCTAGGGTCTGGCCCTTTAATAGCACGGCTCACAGGTAGAATAAATAACCATTTAACAAAGCAGGTGCTTCCCTTCCTCGTGGGTAAGAGGAGGAGTGCCGGGCCCCGGGGTCCAGGCAGAGGCACTGGCAGCGACTTTCTTGGGTTCAAGATGCTCTGAGAGAGCTCCTTGCAGCTTGTTTCTTGGTGAAAAGGTAAACTGAGGCTGGAGAGCCATCAGGAGCCAGCTCTCAGCACGGGATGATTCCACCGGTGACAGTGTGCAGGTGGCATAGATCAGTCAGCAGCGAGGGTCGCCTGGGCCATAAATAGCAATAAATAGACATAAATAGGTGCTCAGGGCCTGTGCCCATCATCGGGCTGATCTGGGCAGGACACAGGTGCAGCCCACGGGCACTCGGATGAATTCGGTGTGGAAGGCAAAGGCCCCAGGTGTGGGGGCGCCTGCACCATGGGGGGAGCAGGGCTGGCGGCGCAGCACAAGCAAGCTCTGGTGCAGGGGCACGGAGTTGAGCGCAGCTGTCTCCTGGCCGGTCCTGCTGTTGATGCAGCCACGGCACAGACACTCAGCGATGGCCAGCTTCTGCGGGTAGCGGTCCTCGTCTGTGTCGACACTGTGGGGACCCGGTGGCGAGGTGAGGCTGCACCCTCCCTGGCACAGAGCCCCACCATCTTTGCTCTACCCACTCCCTGCCCAGGGACCCTGGCATCCTTTGGGAGTCCCAGCACAGGCTGGGCCCTCATGGGGTCTGGGCTGGACAGAGCCGGGCTGGGTGCCCGTCAGGCTGGGAGGGTCTGCCCACCAGCACCCGAGACTCACCGGTATCTCCAGGGCGAGATGGAGCGCTCGTGGGTGTCTGCCTGGAGCACCTGCTGGGGCTTCAATGTGGGACACTGTGTCCTGGCCAAGGGCACCTCGTGTGGCTTCTTGGGGCTGGCCGCCTCCAGACTGGGCACCAGGGCCACAGGTAGGGCCTGCTCCCACCTGGCACTTCGAGCCAGCAGGTGTGGGGGCACCTGGCCATGGGGCAGCTCCTCGGCAGAGTAGCAGCGTGGGGTCCCCCAGAGTGGGGGTCCTCGGTGGGCCAGGCTTTTGGGCAGCCAGGCCAGAAGTAAGACGCCAGGGAGGAGCTGGGGGACAGGAGAGGGTGTGGTCAGAGGTGCTGGCGGGGGCACCTCTTCCATTCTGGGGCAAGGTGGGGTGCAGCCCTCCCTCTGCCATTAGGACAGTTGAGGCTGGCCCCACAGCACCAGGATGCAGCCAGGATGGGCTGATTTCCTCTCCTAGACCCCTTCCCAGGACCTCTGTCCTGGGGCTCAGAAGCCCAAACCTGGGCTTGGTTGCACTGTTGGGGAGGGCTGGGTGGCGCCGGGCTCACCATCACAGTGGCAGCGCTGGCAGCAGCAGGCATGGCTCGCGGTGACGGCTCTGGCGACGTCCCAGCAGTGTGCCTACCAGAGGCCTTGGCCACGCGCTCTTTATACCTTGGGCCACACCTGGGAAACTCCAGCGGCTTCCTCCGGGAAGTAAGGCCAGGCCTGTACTTCCTCGTCCTGTGCCCGTGCTGTCCCAGGTGGGCAGCGTGGACCACGCCCTGCTGGGCCTCTCTGGCCTGCCCCGGGGACACTCCCCAGCTCAGCCGGGCCCTCCCCAAGGCTCCTAGACCCAGTCATCCATCCGCAGGCTGGTCTCCACCTTCTGGTGGGCACAAGCTCAGGTAGACGGGCGCAGCCTTGCCCTGTATCCGGTGGAGGATGTGGAGGGCAAGGTGTCTTTGGTCCCCTGTGGCTCTGTCCAAACCCGAGTCTTCTGGGTGGCCCTGAGGCACACTGTGCCCAGGACCCTGTGCACTCCTCCAGATGGAGCACCAGGCTCTGCATGCTTTTGTTTACCTGAGAAGGTGGCCTGGTTATCTAAAACACAGGGGCCTGGGTTCACCTTCCAGGAGCAGGTGTCTGCCCTTTGGGTCCCCCCACAGAGGACGCCAAGAGGCATCACTGCCCACGATCATCATCCCCACTTCCACCCACTTGACCCTCTCTGGACCTTGTGTCTGGGCCTGGAAGTGGGTGCAGGGGACACACTGGGTGGCACTTGGGGAAACCATGAGGCCAGGCTGTTCCTGCCTACAGCCACCATCCAGCCATCCCTGTCTGCTCACATACCTCTCATGACAGCTCACTCACTCTCTGCCCTGGGTAGCTTAGGACAACAGAAATGCATTCACATATGTTTTGGAGCATGGGCAGGGCTGCTCCCAAGGTCTCCAGGGGAGAAACTCCCTGGCTTCCTTAGCTTCGGGGGCCTGACAAGCCTTGGTTTCTGCTGGCCTTGCTCGACTCCTTGTTATCATGTGGTCTTTACTGTGGCCCTCCATGTCCTGTCTTGTCTTATGAGGACACAAGTCACGGTATTCAGGGCCCACCCCAATCCCATCAAAGCCAGGCCCTCGGATCTTTTGAGGTGGGTGTGCAGGCATAGGGACTCTGAGGACAGAGCCCTGGGGCAAGGCCAGCCAATCTGACCTCACTGTGGCTTTGCCCACTGTGGGGCACTGGGGTCTCAGGTTCCAGGCCCTGCAACCCAAAGGCTGCACTGGCCGGCAAAGGGATGGAAGACACAGGGATGAGCTCATGGGGCCACCTGAGGTCAGCTGCCACCACCGAGGAGCAGCAGTTTCTAAGTGAGCAGGTACCAACCCTTGCTGGGCCCTCATAGGGCCCTGACCACCCCCTCTTCCCCACTGCCCATCTCCTGCAAGGGGCACTGCCCCGGGAGGGACCGGGGGGCCAACATGGCAGAGGGAGAGGGAGAGACGGGGAGAGAGAGATGGAGACAGAGACAGACGCAGACCCCCAGCCACCCAGCCAGTACTGTAGCACCCATGCCTGCAGCCCACCCCGTGGACCCTGCCAAAGCTGCTGGGAGGTTCTTGCCACCAGATGCATGGGCAGCAGGCCAGGTGTGGCCCTCACCCTCCTGGGATACCTGCCCCAGCCCAGGACAGGCAGACAGCAAAGGCCACTAAGGACCTCAACCTCCTGCTGAGTGGACCCCAGGCCAGGGCCAGTGGCAGAGGTGGCCTGACCGCAGCGGGCACCTGCTGCTCGGCCTCTGAGGCAGTTACTGTGGGTTGGTACTCAGGGGTCCTCGCAAGCCACCCCTGGGAGCATGGCAATGCCCCTGCGGCTGGTGGCACAGACAAACCTCAGGAAATTCCTGGGCACACAGTGGAGCCTGAGGTGATGCAAGAGAAAATTAAGTGGTCTGTGACATGAACACAGATATGACCAGTGTGTGGGCTCCCAGCTTCCCTGCCCTAGGCCACTGTCCCCAGGTACAGCCACACACACTCAGACCCCTCCAGCTCTGGATGGCTCCAGGGCACTGGGTCCCAGCCTGCAGCAAGGGTGGGGTGCAGCTGTCCTCAGGTGGTGAGCACCACGGTGAGGCCCTGGGTGGGGCACAGCACCCATTTCTGCATGAGAGCGAGGTACCACTGCTCGCCAGGGCCTGCGGGTCTCAGACCTCAGCACAGCCAGGCTGGGCCAGCTCAACCCTCCCTGCTTAGCCCAGGGCCACTGCTGGGAAGCAACCCTGCCGCTGCCCGGGGACAGCAGGTGAGTGCCAGCCCACTCCACCGTGGGAAAGTAAGGCATAGCGCTCCCTGGGGGCCAGGGCTGTAGACACAGGAGATGTGAGCCGGCCCAGCATGCACAAATGTTACCGGCAACCAGGAAATTGCTTATCAAAATATTTTATTTTAGGAGATCCCTCAAAAAAAAAAGACCCTCCACATTAGATGCCCCAACAATACCCTTGGCCTTTTTTTTTTTTTCTTTTTGGTCTTTTCTGTATTCTTTTCCTTTTTAAATCAACTAAAACAATCTGATGCTTCAAAGGAAAGGAAAAGTTCCCAATCAGACTGTAGTCGAGAATGCATGTGTAGGCTCTGCCCGGCGAGCGGCAGGAGGGCCGTAGAGCTCCTTGTAGTAGCTCCTGAGTGCGCGATCGCCGGCGCCGGCCACGCGTGGCCACCCACCCGCTGCCTGGCGGGACTTGCTGAGGGGACTGGTTCTGCCTCAGGAAGCTGGGAGTCAGCATCATCTTCATTTCCTGGGTGGCTTCTTTTCCAGCCGAGAAACTTTTTTTTCCTTTTTTAATGTTTAAAAAGAATCGCAGCCAAAATAAGACATTAACTGCAAAATCCGAAATGGCTGCGCTTGCCCTATTATAAAAATGCATGAGTGCCTGCTACACCTTCCCGGGGATCTTTGCCCTCTTGCGCGCGATGGCGTCCTCCACGGCCCGGAGCTGCTTCAGGAGCTCCTCCCGCCGTGACAGCGTGCCGGCCCTCCCGGTCTTGGCTCCCGCGGCTGTGCCATCTGTGGCTCTGCCAGGCACACTGGTCACTTTGCTGGAGCTCTTGGGCTGCGGCGACAGCTGGCGCTTCCTGCAGGGGAGGGTGTGAGACAGGAGGTGCCATGGGGATGGGCTCAGCCCTGGGGCGGGGTGGCAGGCATTTGCCTGGCCTCCTCGCACCCCGACTCCAGCTGAGGAGCAGCACAGTCAGCCAGGGTGGGTGCCTCCCTGGAGGACCCCTCCACAGGTCCCAGAGCCGCCTGTGGCAGGACCCTCAGCTGGTCCCTGGGTGTTCCAGTGGGGAAGGCACCGTGCTTGAGCTCAAGGAGACGGTGGGCCTGTTGGCAGGACTCACCTGTCTGCTGGGGCTGTGGGGGCCTTGGAGTTCTGGCCTCTCTGCCGCTCCGGCTTCGGGGAGCCCAGTCTCCCACCTGACTTCCGGTCCCGGGAACCTGCCAATAGAACAGGATGAGACCACTGCCCACCATATGGGCCAGCAGGGGACAGCACCCCATACCAGCAGTCCCGTTCAGGTGCCAAGGTGGCTCAACAGCCCAGGAGTGTCCACCAGTGAGCTACAGCCCCAGCCCTTCTCTTTTTTTTTTGGTGCTGGGGATCAAACTCGGGGCCTTGTGCTTGTTAGGCAAGCGCTCTACCATTTGCGCTGAATTCCCAACTCCCCCTTCCTATTTTTTGAGACAGTCTAAATTGACCAGGCCAGCCTTGAACTTGTGACCCTCCTGCCTCAGCCTCCCTAGCAGCTGGGAGTACAGGCAGCTGCCACTACATCTAGTCCTCCTCTACTTTTATAAAGAATAAAATGGGGAGAGCCAAGGGGAAAAGGGGCTGGCAGGTGCTGAAGCTGTAGAAGGGAGGCCAAGACACAGCGCAGCAAGCTGAGAGCCAGGGAACACGGACCCCCCCTCCACCCATGGGCTGGGAGCACAGCGGGGTGGCAGTTTGAAGATGGGAGTGCCAGCACAGTGTTGAGAATGAGGTGGGGTCTGCTGCAGGCTGCCGGCTGAGGACCCCAGTCAGGTGTGGCCCGGGGTTTGTCCCTAGATGAGGTTGTAAGGTGGCCCCAGGTCAATCTGGCGGAGTCCCCAATGTCTCTCAGTTCCAGCACAGCCTAGCAGCAAGAGCTTTTGGGTTCTCTGTCCCGGCACAGGGCTCTCAGGCATGGTCTGGGGATGGTGGAAGAGCAGTACCAAGAGCTGAGCACCAGCAGCTGCACAGGCGAGCCTAGGATGCAGCCTGGTTGGTGCAGAGAGCTGCCATGAGCACAGGCAAGGCTCACCCCTCTTTGGCTTGTTTTTTTTTTTTTGGTGCTGGGGTTGAACTCTGGGCCTTATGCTTGCTAGGCATGTGCTCTATCACTGAGCTACATCCCCAGTCCCCCTCACAGGCTTTGGATCGTTTTTCAGAAAAAATGGTACTGTGTTAAAATACAGTGGTTGTGGCACATGCCTGTAATCCCAGCACTTGGAAGGCTGAGGCAGGGATATTGTCACAAATTCAAGACCAGCCTGGACTACATAGTGAAACCCTGTCTCCAAAAACACAAGCACTTTATTACTGTTATGTACTTAGTTGGCTTTCTGGAGGTACTGGCATGGGCCCTGGGGCCTTGCGCAAGCTAAGTGGCCTCATCGCTGAGCTGCACCCCGGCCCTGTTCTTCTAGCACACTTGTAGGAGGCTTCTGTTGATTTCTGGTACTATAAACCTGCATCGGGAGTTCCCTGGGCCCCTTCTTGGTGGTTGCTGGCAGCAGACAGGGTGCGCCCCACTGCCTCGGGGGAGGCTCACCTCGGTCTGGGGACAGGGTGGCCCGCTTGGCCGGGGGGCTCTGCCGGTCCTTGTCCGCTGGTTCATACCGCTTCCTACTTCCTTTGTCAGCTGCCTGAAATGACACAGCGCCACTAGCACAAGGGACCAGGCTGCTGCCACTAGGCAGGACGCATGTGACCATGGCCTGCCTGGTGCCCCCTCAGGAGGGGATGGTCAGTGGCCTCCACTGTTCATGCTGGGGGGCTGGATGTTGGGTGGGGGACAGGGGCATGGGCATGGGGTCCGTCCTCAGCAGCAGGGGGCCACGGCCGGCCCTCCGGGGGCCCAGGGACAGGGCGGCCCACCTGGCCGGCTCACCTTGTTCAGCAGCGTCAGCTTGATCTCTTTGTGGGCCACGAAGGAACCCTGCGGGGGCTGCCCCGGGGCTGTGGGTGCTGGGGCTGCAGGCTGCTGCGAGGGCTTCCCACCCGCTGTGGGCTTGGAGGACTTGGGTGGCTGCGTGGATGCGTCCCTTTTCCGCCTTTCCTCCTTAACCCCGTCTTCTTTCTTAGACTTTCCTGCCAGTGGCAAACCCATCAGGGCTCTTGCGTGCACTGTGAGCCCAGCCATGTCCTCCCTCCACAAGCACTGGGCCCTGTACATACCTCGCTCCTTCTTGGTCTGGGCTGGGGTGGGGGACCGAGAACTGGCTGAGGACACGGGGCTGGCCAGGTCCGCGTACATGTCTTCCGAGTCCACGCTGTGCACTGAGCTGCTGCTCGAGCTGGCGCTGGACACTGAGGAGACACTGCTCACACTCAGGGACCTGCACAGAGGAGCAGAGCTGAGCCCAGCAGCCCTGCAGCACGGAGTGCCGAGCCGGGGGCCACCGGGGGTCTCAGGGAGGCTCGCTGACCAGGGCCACACCACATTAAGTACAACCCCAAAGCAGCACCAGTGGAATTGAAATTAACTACGTATGAGAGAAAGGAGACAACAGCCAGGCAGTGGCGCCAACAACCGATGGCTCTAGGAGGCTGAGGCAAAGAGGACTGATTGGGACCAGGAGTTTCAGGCTGGCATGTCTCAAAGGAAAAAAATAGATGGTTAGCCTAAAGCAAAATTCAAAATGAGACAGCAATTTCACTTCACACCAAAGCATGTTGGGTGAAAGTGTGACACATGGCCCTTTGGTTCTGCCATGGCACAGGCTCCACGTAGACCTGGACGGCACAAACCAGCCCGGCATAAACGCCAAGCAGTGCTCCATGATTGCCAGGCACCGCGACAGGTGGGGGAAGGAAGAGAGACTCATCTTTCCTACTTTTTCTTAAAGGTTAGGCTTTAAAACATTCCAGACCTGTTAAGGAAGAAGCTGGACAAAGGCGCAGCTCTGCCGCCTAGGAAGGGGAGAGTCTGGGGAGGACCAGGAGGCAGAGCCTCTTGGCCCAGGCTGTCTGCTGCCTGCTCCCGCACCACCTGGGGGTCCCCACTCTGTCCTCGATGTCCCCATAGTTGGGCACTCTAGCGGGAAGGACCCACTGGTGCTGTGTGTGGCCCCCTCTGCAGGGAGTCTGCCAAGGCCCAGACAGGCTAGGACACAGAGGGGCCTTCCCCAGGGAGGGATGGGGACCTTGCACAAGACCTGGATCGGGAGCTGGAGCCGCTGTAGCTGCTGCCGCTGCCGCTGCCACTGCCGCTGAGCGTCCGCCTGGAACACAGCAGAGAGCCAGGCTCACAGGCAGCCCCGGCACCAAACAGCCAGCACTGAGACAGCTGCACCCAGACATGCTTCCAAAACTGGTCACTTGCTCCTGGCCACAGACTAAATATGGCTCTGCTTTCTTTGAGAAGTGGCTTTTTCCCAAAACCCTTAGGTACCCTCAGAGCTCTTCTCAGCACAAACACCAAGGGCCGTGGCCCTGCAGATGGCCTTTCTCCAGGGACACTAGGACGTGTGACGGTAGTCACCCACTCACTGTGCTCTGGGGACACCAAGGCTCAGCAAGGGGACAGACCAGCCCAGGCCCCGGAGCTCTAGGCTTGGCTTGCCTGGACACCCCTGGGCTGGGATCTGGATCCTAGACTTGGGGTCCATGGTGGCACCAAGGGTACAGAAAGCGCCCCCATCTCCAGTTTACCGCTCACCTCCTGGGGGGTGACCTGGCCTGCCGCTCCTTCCTCCTGGCTTCCCGGGGATCTCCGGGCTTGGTGGGCTCGGGGGCAGGAGCAGTAGCCTTGGTGGCCTGTGGGAGGGCTGGAGGTGGGGCTGGCTTCTTCAAGGACTTCTCTCTGGGGACAGAGGAGGGCTCAGGGCACGGCCAGGTGGGATCCAGCTGATGGCCCTGCTCCACGAGCCTGCACCCTGGGGCTCTGCAGCATGGAGGTGGCTTGTGCTGCCACCTACCTCCCATGTGGGGCCACACTGTCACCCATGGTACCATCCATCTTCCCCAGGCACAACCGAGACAGGACAGAGGGCCAGGACCTACCCTGCTTTCCCGGGGGGTGGCGCCGGCTCCCCCTTGGCTCTGATGGAAGGTCTGTGTGGGGAGGGCGTGGGGGACTGCGATGGGGAAGAGGAGAAGGACCGGGACCTGGAGGTAGAAAGAGTGTGAGGACCCCTGCACTGTGCTGAGCCCAACCTCCAAGGATGCCCTGGCTGGAACCTTGGTTTCATGTAGTTCTCCCATTTGCTAAGAGCAGCTGAGGACAGTGCCGTCCCTATGTAAGACACAGTAGGGCTATGCCCCAGAGACAGTGAGGCCACGGCAGGGTGGGTGGTGGTGCTCAGTCACAGGCCCACAGGTCCCCAGCAGAGGTGACAGGTGTGAGGGAAGGGCTGGATGCACAGGAGCACCATGGCTGCAAAGGAATTATGACACGCTGATTTCAACATGCATGTCAGGTGCGGCAGGGCCTGGGAGTCTGGAGTGTGATGCCACATTTGATGACAAGGGTGAAGGACTCATGCTTTGCCGACTGCCCTACTTAAAACCACCCTGTGACCCCCAATTCCAGCTGGCAGTGCTGACAGCTCAAGGGAGACAGAGCTGGCCAGATCCCCATAGCCCAGGGGCTGCCTTTCACCAGTGCACAGACAGCTGCCACTGGGCAGCAGGAAGCAGGTGCATCAGCCTCCTGCCCAGGCCTCGGGAGAGGCTGCCATGGTCCCCTCAGGCATGGGGCAGATGATGGGGCTTGGCAGGAACACAGAGCAGATCTATTGCTGGGGAGGCTGTGGCAGGAAGGGCTCAAGGTGTGGGAATGGATAAGCAGCCCTTGTTGGAGCGTGATCCAGTGGGATGAACTTAAGAGCTGCAGGCGGAGCAAATGGTGTCCCTTGTGATGTGATGCCATGCCTCCCCATCTTCCGGACCTTAGACCCCACTCCATGCCCCCACAGGGCTGTGTCCCACAGGATGGGTCAGCCCCCTTTCCTCTGTGGACCTCGGGCAGGGGACACCACAGGGCTTTCCCCCGTATATTCTGCTGCCATCTTTGCTATCGGCCCCAAATGCACGCCCAGAGCAAAGGTCACACAACTGTCTCCCGTGCTATGGTGACTTCCTGTGTTCCAGATGCTCCTGGCTTTCATGGCAGGAGCCCACCAGCTCATGCCTGGGCAGGGAGAGGCCTCTGTCTCCTCCCGGCCATCCCTGTTCCACACTAGGTTTCAGGCCAGCAGGAAACCAACCCACACCTTGTCCCCAGACGTGTCAGCCCAACCATCCAATCCCAAAGCCCCCACGACTCCGCCTGCTTTCTAAGCCTCTGTGCAGCTGCGCCCCCAGTAAGACTGCTGCCATGGAGAAGAGCCCCAGGTGGCACCCAGACACCATGGCAGACAGATCAGCCTAACCTGCCCCACATGCAGGCTGTGTGTGCGGTGCTGTTCAATGCTAGCACTGGTGCACCCCAACCCCATGGCTTCGACGGACGGGTGCTACTACCTGTGACTCACAGAAGGGCCCAAAGGGATGATATCACTGGGAGGGTCTGGCTGGCTGCCTTCTCTGCTCCCCTGCCTAAGGAAAAGGACATGTCCCTCCGGCAGGGCAACAGGGCAGGACTGCCAGTGTCTGCAGCTTTGGAATGCTGTGTGGTTCTAAATGTGTCCATTCTCAGTGGGGAAAATACAAAAATTTGCTTGAGCCTCTAGAACCTGCAAGACGATGTACCCCTTCTCTACTGCACCACAAACGGCACAGCAGCCCTGCGTGGCCCTGGAGCACGGCACAGCAGCTTGTGCTGACTTGGGGGACTGCTCTGGGCTCAGCATGCAGGGATAGGCGATGCAGGCCACTGAGCCAGCCCTGCAACCAGTGGCACCTGTGGCCTGCGCTGTGGGCTTCGTCGGACCCCTGCTCCTGGGACTGTGCACAACAGGTATCCAGAGAGCTGGGCTGGGGCAGGCAGCCACGCCCACCCAGCCCACCTGCTGCCAGCCCAAGGGCTGACACCCACCTGGACCGGCTGCCTGAGAAGGAGCTATGTCTGGAAGAGCGGCTGGAGTAAGAGCTGTAGGATGAGGACCGGGACCGCGACCGTGATGAACCAGAGCCCGAATAGGACGAGGACCGTGAGGATGACCTGCAGGCCGAGAGGTGGGTGCGTGGGTGACCTCTGCCACCCCAGCAAGATGTGCGCAGAACTGTCCTCCTTCACTGCACACTGGAAGGACATGCTTAGACCCTGGCACACACGGACAGACACGTGCAGACGCAGTCACACCCAGACACACTTGGAGGCAAAGACAACCGCACACAGACACCTGTGTGGACAGACACGCTGACAGACTCATTGACATTCTGTGAATACACAGACATGGGGACATAGGCACAAATACTACAGAGACACAAGCAACCAGCCCAACTCCCTCAGTGGAGAGTAGTACGGACACCGAGACAGGGCACAGCATACCCGCTGCTCTTGGAGCCTAGCCCAGTACCCACCTCATCTGCTAATCCCTCCTCAGGTAGGGAGCCTGATCTTGTCATCCACCCCCATGTATGTGCCCCAGAACCAGAGTGCAGAGCTGTCGAGGCAGACACCCTGGCCTGGTCCTGTTGGCAGCTGAGTGTCCTCCTTAGGCCCCTGGGTGAGTTCCCTCCCCTCCCGTAGATGGTGTGACTGGGGTGTGAATTCCATGTTGGGGGACCCCATCCTGCCCTTCACCTCCCCCATGGCATCAGCCTCAGTGCTGCCAGGCGTGGCACTGGCCCTGCAGGGGACAGTGATCCCACACCCTGAAGTGGCCTGGCAGCAAGGAGACATCACTGGTTAGTCCCCTCCTCAGGCTGCCTCTTTACCTGGAGGAATTGGAGGCAGAGGCAGAGGAGGCAGAAGTTTTCCGACGCCTTCGTGCCCGGCTGGGAGAGACGGACACCCCGAGTTTCTTCTTGGGAGACTTGGATCGGCGCCACGGGTCCTTCCACTCATCAGCCCGCTTCACCTGTGGCCCCATGGCAGTGGCCTCCTTCTTTGGTGGCTCAGCTTGACGGCTGGAATCACAGAGTCCAACAAGACTTGGGGCGCTGCTCTTCCTAGCAGAGTGGTGCTGTAGGGGGAGCAAGAGCCTCGCCCTGCCCCACAGCAACCCCATCCAGCACCTCTCCGGGGTGGCTTTCTGGGGGCAGAACTCATCTAATTCCTATCTTCCCATCTGTGCTGTTGGACGGGGACGGCACCTGCCTGCCTAATACTGCTCCTCTCCAGTGTTGGCACATGGTGCACTTAAGAAGCTAAAGGCACAAAAATGAACTTTGTTTTCAAATGCAATATGAAACCCATGAATTAACAAATCCAGCCTTAGACATTTTGTCTGTGACTGGAGAACATGCTGAATAAACCTGCAGAGAGCCCAGAGGTCCTGGGCCCCTTCCCCAGACCCCAGGGGTCTGATCCCTGTAGTCACTGTGGGTAGACACACTGAGCTCCACATGTCAGCCAGGCACGTGCAGGTGGTGAGGCCAGGAGGCAGCCTCCACCAGGCTTTGGGCAGAGGTGTAATGATGCGGGTGCCTCAGCCTGTCCTGACCTCACAACTCTGCTGGCCAGCTGGTGCCAATGCTGGATGAGATGCTGCACCTCCAAGACACCTGCAGTCTACATGCTGCAGCAGGATGACCCATCTCGGGCCCACAACCAACAGCAAAGCTGTTCAATTTCAATTATAATCAGAGAAAACCCAAAAGTGTGAACACCTGATGTGAAGGGATCGGCTGATCCAGTGAAATTAATTTAAAAATTATGGAAAATACACCAAAGTAAAACAACAAACAAAAAATACACAAAAGTAAAAATAAGGCACTAAAACCATAGGTCCACTCACCTTCTGGCAAAAGCTAACACTCCACCTCCCCAGCTCAGAGGAGATGCCTGAGGGCACACCCGGTGGAGACTCCGTCCTTGATTCATCACGTGATGTATGGCACCACACAACCTCAGGGCTGCAATTTTTTTTTTTTGGTGCTGGGCATCGAGCTCAGGGTCTTGAACTCGAACCACTGAACTATACCCCCAGCCCCAGGGCTTCAATATTCTTTAAAAATGCAGGAAATGTTCAAATGGCCTTCAGGCACAATCTTCATGACTATCCTTTTTAGGGGGGAGGAGAGGGCAAATTCTCAAGAAGTGGAATTTGAGACTCAGAGTGGAGGAGCACCCCGTGTGTTCCTCCTGCGGATCCCTGGAGGAGGGGACTATACTCACTCTTTGGCCTCCTCCCAGGCCACCCAACAAGCACCACAGCTTAGGCCCCTGAGTGTGGGCAATGGCTCCGGGTGTCTGCAGTCCAACCTCTGGAGATGGACGAGGCTCTGCTGCTGTAGTGAACCAGTGGTGTGTTTATGCCATCTGCTCTTCTTTGTGGGTTTCTAGTAAGCCTTTTGTACGGAATCTGCTCATTGCCCTAGTTTCCCAGACTTGAGTGTGTGTGTGGTGCCTGACTTAAAGAGCCAGTGTTTTTACAGTCAATGATGGTTTCCTCCTTTCTGGGACCCTGGGGATTGAATCCAGGGCACTCTCACACTGAGCTATGTCCCCAGTCCCTGAACTCAAGAGCCTCCTGCCTCACTCTCCCAAACAGCTGGAATTACAGGAGTGCACTGCGTCTAGCTGTTTTCCTCTTTGTGTGTGAAGTTTCTTTGAGGTGTGCATCTGAGTGCATATCATGAAGGGCAGGACAGGGAGCATCCACTCTTATTCCTGCTGGCTGCTCCTGGCACTGGCTGCAGCCCTCTTGCCCTGCAGCTCCAATGCTATCTCTGAACACGGCCCCTGGTGTCAGGAGGGCATCCCTGTGTAGAACTGTACTTCACAGAGGCCCTTTACTATGTAGAACTGTACTTCACAGAGGCCCACAGTGCAGTTAAAACCCCGTGCTCTGTGCCTCCCGGTTCCTCAGGGCTTGCATGTCCACACCTAGATGTTGGTGCCACTGGTCAAAGCAGCTCCTGGTCACAGCATCTCATCCCTGCCTCCTTCTAGGGTGTCAGTGAGGGACGCCAGTTCTCTGCCTTTCAATCTTCTAAAGGTTTTGAGTTACTTGTATTATTGCAAGGGGGGTTCTGCATACCAGCCTCTGCACATTCCAGTTCCACTGTGACTGGTTCCTACGTGTGTGATGCAATGACACAGAAACACTGGCTGTGAATGCCTTCAGGACGCCTGCTTCGTTACCAGCTGGCAGTGGGCACCATGCCCCCTGCTTGCTAAGGACTAGGTCAGGAGTAACACCCAACACTCACACCTCCCAAGGACACACCGAATATGGCCCAGGTCTCTGTTATCTCTGCCAAGCCCTGGGCGGGAGCAGTGCATGTCCACATTTGGCTGCCACCTGGAAAGCACTCCAGGAAGGAAGTGAAAAACTGCCTGGCCATTCCCTGTCACAGGCCACTAGGCAGCCGCTTTCAATCTTCACACTTCCTGGATGTTCTCATCCCCAAAACACAAGGAAGCACAAGGCCATGGTCACCATGCCCTCCTTAGTCATCTGGACAGGGCAGCCCTTCTCATGGGGATAGGGAATGCAGCGGCACCGAGGCAGGGTGTGACACCCTCTCCAGAGCAGCACTGACTGCACTCCAGGGAGGAAGAACAGAGGGCTTCTGGAAAGCCATGGCTGCAGGCAGGCACAGAGGGGGCAGCACAGTCCCCACGCCCTTCTAGAGGATGACATTCTTTCCCCAGGAAGAACCCTCCACTGCCTCTACAGGTAGTCACCATGGGTGACAGAGAGCTGGCACCACTGGCAGGCAGAGCCACCTGGAAGGCATCTCAACACTCTCCCCTAGGCTGGGCAGCCTCACCCTCCCACCACAGAGTGACCAACAACATCGCCCCCCAGCCCCGTACCCCAGCACCAGGGACACCACCTTCATTCTGAAGGGCTAGGACCAGCAAGTCTGTGCCCGGAGCACAGCAGCAAGGTGCACCAACTTCTATTTGTATGCAAACATTTTTGCTTTTGATTTCCTTTTTCCCCAGACTCACTATGCACTGCTTTACAGCAGTGAGGCATGACTTCCTTTGGAAAGGTATGTGAGAAGTGAGAAAACACAGCTAACACACGTAGTACTGGACACAGAAAACCACATGAGTGGCACAGGAGCGCGTCCGTCCAGACACTCAGTCCACACTACTGCCTGCAGACCGAGTACTATGACCAAGCCAGGCCCAGAATTGGAGAAGATGGTTTGAGACGTGGACACGCAACTGAAATCATCAATCTTCACGGTCAATGCTGTAGGATCAAGGACTAAGTGAACAATCAGCAGAGTGCGTTAAAAGCCTCACTGGGAAGAACGGGAGGAATGCTCCTGTGCCACTGAGGACAGAGGCAGGACCACTGCCACACAGCAGTTGAAGCAAGTCACAGTGTCACGCCACATTGACTGTGGTGGCCACCTCCAGCCCACCTCTCCTGTTTCCTGTCCTCTCTATTTGTTATAATCTTCTCCAGATTTCCCCAGATCAACATGCTTTGCATTTAGTACAGAAAACACTTTAAATGCTACTTAAAACTTTTTCCATTTCTATATGGAAATCTTTTACTGCTGCTGAGAGTATATGCTACCAGGAACTGAGTGACAAGTTCTCACCACCTGGCAGGTCTCAGAGGAGAAGGGAGGGCCTTGAAGATACCCCTGCCTGAGTGAACGGGTGCTCTGCAGTGTCTTGGAGGTGGGCACACACGGCTGGGGGACGTGATGGGCACCACCTTCGATCACCATGCTCACGCCCACGGTGGCCAAATGGCCTGCCCTTGGGTGGGCACCATCCAATGGGTACTTGGGTTGTGCTCTGACTGGCCAGGGCCCAGGTCTCCCTCCCATGCCGATGACACGGGGGCACCCTAGGCGGAAGCTGCTGTTAGTGAAGAAAGCACTCAAGACACCCTAGCCATAGCAGGGAAACCATGGAGACAAGGTCACTGTAACCCAAAGCCCTCCAAGGCCCCAGAGCAATCACAGGGCAGTGAGGACACAGCCAGGAGGAGGCACGTTGGTTGGGGTGACTTTGTGAGGTGTGCAAGGACAACCCTGAGATTTCCATAAACAATTCCGAAGAGAAGAAAAGTCCTGCAGGAGACCTCTGTCTGAGGAAGCACATTCCCACAGCCAGCAGCACACCCTTATCTCCCAGGGCCATCTGTCCAAGGCTGTGGAGCCTCCCCTAGGGGCAAGGGTCACTACAAAGACAGAGGCCAGCACCTGGGGCTGCGAGAGGCAGCGAGGCAACTAGAGGTGCTGATGACGCAAGGTAGCCAGGGCCTATGTGTGTCTGGAAACTCCAGCCTGGGCAGCTGCCAAGTTTGGGGCCAAAGACAAGGGTGACAGCTCTCTTCTAAAATCAAAAGAGTTAAATGTCCAAAAATATGGAGGAAGAGGGCATCTGAAGCATAGGGGCCTTGCTCTGATGGAATGTTCTGGCTCCACGGTGGTCTCCAGAGAAACTGCCATGCCGTCCACAGTACCTCTCTGTCCTACTGCAATCCAGTACCATTGGTGGGGTGCAGGCCCACGGCGCACTCCACGTTTGGACAGTGTGGGACACAGCCTGGCATCCCTCTAGGACACAGCAGAAGGCTGGCAACACATCTCAAGCACAGACCCCACCGACGACACTCAGCAAACTCCTTGAGTGCACTAGGCTGAGCCAGCTCCAGACCACGCCACGGGGGCTGAGTCCTGGCCCAGGGTCAGACACACTGGGACAGAGTAAGGCTTTACCAAGCCACAGAGGGCCACGTCCTCCATGGATGGCCCTGGCAAGGGTCGGGAATGCAGGGGCAGGCAGATAAGGTGCCCCTTG
This sequence comes from Hystrix cristata, assembly GCA_004026905.1. Taxonomy (NCBI): domain Eukaryota; kingdom Metazoa; phylum Chordata; class Mammalia; order Rodentia; family Hystricidae; genus Hystrix; species Hystrix cristata. Next base: position 86,560 of record PVJO010001013.1, read on the forward strand.
TGAGGGGACATCAGGGATGGCAGTCATACTGCCCCAGAGTTCGGTAAAGTATTTGACCTTAACCATGAGCAAGTAAATCCAAAGAAACACAACATCTAACTTGGTCAACTCAAGCACACCCACTCGCTCGCACAGTGTCAAGTGGGAGGCATCACTAAGTGCACATGCTGACATCAGCAAGACTCTTCCACGCCTTTGGCTCTATCGCCTCTAGTGCCCTACAAGGAATCCACAGTCATGACTGCTAACAAAGTAACTGGAGAGGCTCAGTGATGACACTTTATAACCTGTGATTACATCTGTATACATCTGTGGGCATCAATACTGCCTGTACATCCTTATCAAATGGGAGGCTGCGCCCAGAGCAAGCACTGGGCCAGCAGTGATGAGGCCAGCACTTGTCCTTAAAAATGCTCCAGGCACAATGGCTCACTCAAAGCACCTTGCAGACGCACACCACAGCTCGAGGTGAGCTAAGGGTTACTCGGGGGAGTTTCTCTGTGGTGACGGAGACCATGACCTCATGAAGAACACTGCAAGCCTGGGGAACTCTAACTTTGAGCAAGTGCCATCTCTCGGCTCCTCAGGCAGCGCTAGGTGTGATGACACAGCAGGCAAGGAGTGGGCGGCCGGGGTGTCATGCACATCCTGCCAGCTGCTGCCCGCACACACACCCGCATGTTGTCATCAGGTCTGCTTGGGCAGCAGGGGCAGGCACACCACATGCCGTCACAGGTACCCCCATCACAGCCTGTGGTATTCACACTCAGGAACTCCATTCTGCCCATCAGACATGCTCATCAAAGGGACGGCTCTGAAACTGTAGCTGAAGCCTGGTACCAGTGCTGGGCAGGGTTGAAGGAAGGATGGCTGTGCTGGAGAAACTGGGGATGAAGTCACCCAAGAAAAGTGCAGTTTACTTTTTGCAAAGACACTGGAGTCCACTAGTCCAGCTACAGCAGACCCGAGTGGCCCCATCTCCTTCATAGTAACGGTGGCAGGCCATGTAGCCTCACCCGCTTCGAGAAGGGAACAGACAGAAACAGCAGCACGTCGACCCACAGTAAACCTGAGTGTGTATTACACTGTCCCCCTCACTATCTGTGTCCAAAGGCTAAAGCAGTATTTCCTAGCCTGTCCAGTTCCCATGTCAGCCCCTGCCTGATCCTTATTCTAGAAGACTGCTCCCATGTGTGGCCCTGGATGGAGCAGCAACCTGGGAAGCAGGTGCTTGTGGATGGGCCATGCATGAGGTGTGGCAGAGGTCACCATGCAGCCTACCAGGCAAGCAGCGCAGTTCCCATGAGAATGAAGAACCAGGGTGGCAACAGGCAGCTGCAGCCTTGAGGGGGGAAGGAAGGAGAAGCCTCCTAGGTATGAAAAGCACCAAGTATGAAGCTGCAAAGACTACCCACGGGAAGGCCCCATTCCCACCTAAATGATAATCATGGAGGCTCACCTATACCAACGAGCATGGCTCCATGCCAAGCAGGTGGGCAGGCCTGGCTGAAAAGCGGGCTCCCCTCCCACACGCACTGCTCCAGGCTAAAAACAGCTTGGGACAGCAGGACAGGCCACCCTGAGAGTGTGACACTAGGGGCTGGCCAGGAGCTCCAGACAGAGGCGAGGGGGTGCTGGCTGGTGTGCACCCCACAGAGGAACTCCTGGGTACTCCCCACACAGGCTGTGTTCGGAGGCTGGGGCCACTTTTGCTGCGAATAGTTCCTGTCCGTCTGGTTAAAACCCCTACCTGTCAGGGGCTCCGTACCCTGAAAAGGTAGCTCATCTGTGCGCATTCTGGGCAGTGCTGGGCCAGTTGGCAGGGATAAAGAAACAGGAACTCTGTGCCAGGGATTCTGCCCCAGAAAGCCCCAGCCCTTGGGCCAGCTTGAGGGGGTGATGAGGACAAAGCCTGTGATGCCCTACTGTAGGAGGCAGTTTAGCTATTTAGCTTACGAGCAGACAACTAATAAGGGATGTACCCAAGAGGGAGTCGGCTGGGTATGGGAAGGGCAGCACATGTAAATCAAGAGCTAACCCAATAGTAGAAACAAACACCAGGAAAAGGATAAAGACTTAAGGACAGGCAGTTAAGAATGCTGACTCTCAGAAAAGAAACTTAAAGAAACTTAGGCGAAATTTGCTAAATTAACTGACAACCTCTCACACCCCCAGGTGGTGATTCTAAACCCACAGAGCTTCCTGACAGGCAACCAATGGGCAAATTCCCATGCTCTGCTCACTCATAAGGACTTAGACAAGAAGTTCCCAAATGCTCTGGGGACAACCTCCCAGCCAAGAGCTAGTTTTCTTCTTAGGTAGGACTGCCAGTGAGTACTCCCCCAGCTTCCTCCTTTTGTCCACGATTTCTTTGAATTTGTGGGACAATGGCTGCTTCGCTAGCACAGTGGTCAGGCTGTAATGACCCCACATGGCCAGAGTCCCTGCCCCACTGATGGTGGCCAGGTGCTGGGTGGGGGCCACAAGAGCACAAGCCAGCAGGCAGAGTTTGGGAAGAAAAGGAAGGGGCAGCAAACCCAAAGGAAATGGCTCCCCCAGTTTGGTGAGGACAGCTGTGTCTAACTCTGGATAGAACTCAGTGCCAAGTGTCCCAAGCCTGAATTCAGATCAGCTGGGCTGCTTCTGGGTGCTCACAGGCGCCCTTCAGGGCTGGATCCGCTGCCGGGTGGCCCAGAGCGCACCCCCGTCAGGACACAGTTTGCAAGTGGTCTCCAGAGCTAGGTGCACTGCAGACACCAGGGGTGCTGCAGGCTCTCCACCTCTCGAAATGTGGCGGGCCCAGCGCAGTCACACAGCTAACCCTGGGGGTGGCAACACCAGCAACACCTGCTTTTAAAGCAAACTCTTCTGGGAAATGCGCCCTGAGCTGGAGGAGCTCCTGGTTTCTTGGGAACAGGCAAGAGTATTAGCAGGGCTGGGGAAGTGTCTGGGCCGGAGAAAGCATGTCCCTAAGCTACAGAAGTGAGCTCGCAGCAAGACACCAGAGCCCACAGATCCACATGGAGTGAGGCCTGGACCACCTGGCACTGCCGGGAGTCAGTCTACTCTCTGCTGCTGAGACCGAGGGCCCAACAGGCATGAAAACAGCCACTTTATGGACCTGGAAAGTAGACAGTGCCAGTTCTGTTTGTGGAAATCCACCAGCAATTTTCTCAATCCTTCAACATTCAACTGAGACAGGTAAGACAGAAATGCAGGCTACAAAGAAACAAAATTCCCTGCCACATTTGCCCTGGGCTGGGCCGTGGGAAGGCACCAAGACCAGAGGAAAGCTGACTGTTCCACACCAACAGTGTCAGGGTGCTAGAGTTACCATGAGGGCAGGGGGCAGGTGGAAAGACCTCTCTGGGCAGGGAGCTGAGCCAAGCCCAGAAGCAAGAAGGGCAGCAATCAGCAGTGTGGCAGAGGGGGCTGTGGCCCAGTGAGAAGGCAGCCCAAGACCCGGTCCATGCTGGAAAGGTGGTACAGTGCAGGGGAAAGGGCTGCCTTCAAAAACCGGCAAGGGGCTGGGGATTTGGCTCGGTAGTTAAGAGTGCTTACCTTGTAAGCACAAGCCCCTGAATTTGATTCCCCAGCACCAAAAAACAAAAAAACAAAACAAAAAAACAAAACCAGACGTGAAGCTGGGCATGGTGGGGTGCACCTGTGGTCCCGGCTGCTTGGAAGGCTGAGGCAGGCGGATCACTTGAGCGCGGGAGTTTGAGGCCCGTCTGGACAACAGGGTGAGACCCTGTCTCTTAAAAGAATAAAAATAAAAAGGGACAGGGGAGTTAAGAGGGCCAATAAAATATATCAACATTTTGTTGCAGTAACTACATAAACTTCAGAATAATGCCGGGAGTAATCACTGAGCAGCCTTACAGGACTCCCTCCCTCAGTGCATTCAGGGAGGCGCTCTGTCCCGAGTGGCTCCATACTGGACAAGTATGGAAAAGCTCAGCACTGGGGATCAGGCCCATGGCAGGGGGGAGGGCTGTGTACCTACTCCCTCAGGATACCTGGAGTTCACACTGAGAATACACGCTCCCAAACAGGGCAGAGATGTGCAGACGGGGCCCATTCCCACCCTGCACAGACGGGAAGTCCCAGGAGAAGGAACCTGGGTCTGACTCCACGAAGCAAGTCTGTTGAGCCCCCTACGACTATGAGTCCAGTGGAACCGGCTGTACCAGCAGGTGTGGGCCGAGACTTGGATTCTATGTGATCAGAGTCAAAGAGGATGGGCTGCAGGACATGGGCCTTTTGGGGACTTGGGCTGCTCCCTGGATAGAGCCCTGGTTCTGCCCGTGGTAGGTGCTGACACCAGCCAAGCTTGTCCCCAGGCTCACTTGATTTCCCGTATTCAGCAGGGAAAGGGCGCCAGGAAGACCCAACGCCCACACGCAAACAAACGAAGCAGACTCCTGCCCCAATCTGAAAAATTAACTCAAAATGGGTTCAAGGCTTAAAAGTAAGACCTAAAGCTATGAAACTTAGAGGAAAATGCAGAAGTAAATTTTGGGGCTCTAAAAAAAAAAAGAAAAGAAAAATTTTGTGCTCTATACAACGGCATCTCCGCACTCACCTGGGCAGCACACACCAACGGCATCTCGATGTGACACCCAATGCACAAGCAGCAAAATAAACACAGATGTTCTGTAATTCTGTGCTTCTAAGGACATTATTGAGAAAGTGCACTGACAACCACAACAAGGACTCTGAAGGTGCTAGAGACCACTGAAGTGCACCCTGCTAGGGGGCGTGCAGCAAGGCACGCGAGCTATGACTCTGCAAATGCACACCGAGCACCACCTAGTTCTCTGCCTCTATCCAGGGCCAGCCACTGTTCTAGTGCCCAAGTATGTTTAAACCCACAAAAAGGCTGAAACACGCCGAGCCTGCCAGTTCTGCAGCCTTTGCCATGCTTACCACAGCACCGCCAGCAACCACACCAGGAACCAGGCCGTCGGGGGTCCACCACAGACACAGGATGGCAAATGGTCTAGGACACCCCGGCTGTGCCACAGGGAGACTCACGACACCTGTGTTCCAGCTGCTGGGCTCCGAGCAACCAGCAGCGCAGACACCCAGCAGGGCCGCCTCCTTTCCTGAGACCCGGAGGCCAGGGATGCTGTGACTGCAGGACTCTCGGGTTCAGGAAGCAGTACCGTGTGCCGGGTGTGCATTGCAGAGCCCGGCCCCACATGACTCCGGCAAAGAGCTGTTTCCATGACAGGGGTGGCGGGGATGAGAACAGTGGCTCTTGCCAGCTCTGGACAGACGCTGCTGCCTTGGAGCTCTGCAGGGAGAGCCTTGGGACGAAAACTTCTTCAGGTTGAGGGACCACACAGGCCCAGCACCCCAGGGACCTGGGGAGGCCTACCTTGGCGGCTGCGGGGACCGGGGCTTTGGCTTGTCCTTGTCCTTCTCCCGTTCCTTGTCCCTGTCCCGGTCTCGGTGCTGTCTGTCCTTCTCGTCACGCTTGGCTCGCTCTCTCTCCCACTCCTCCTTCCTCCGCTGCCGCTCCTTGTCCCGCTCCCGCTCTCGCTCCCGCTCTCGCTCCCTCTGCCGCCGCTCGCGCTCTCGGTCTCGCTCCCGCTCGCGCTCACGTTCACGCTGCCTGTTCTCGCGCTCTCGGTCCCTCTCCCTTTCCTTCAATAAAAAGCCAAACACATAGTGCCTCAATTAAGGCTGTGCGGCGGCAGCGGGAGCACAGAGGAAGGGGTCTGGTGGGAGGATGGGCTGGGATGCTCCTCAGAAGTCATTATCCCTATCTCCCTTCCCTCTCTGTGCTAACAAAGGGCCAGGTGCCACATTAGAGTGCTGTCATCAAAACTACCATGCCCAGAACTTTGCCACCACAACCTATGTGAGCGCCACACTGCTACTTGTCTACATGCGACCCCAGAGGACATGGCTCCCTCCTCAGATGGAGGTTGCCATGATGGCCTGCGTCACCAGGCGGCATTTGGAACAGAAGAGACCCCCAACACCATCCTGTAGTGCCGATCTGTCATATGCTCTAGCAGTCAGTGCTGGAGTGAAATGAAGTCCAGTCGTGCACACAGGACACCTTCGAGGCTTTGGGCACTTCAGATCCCCACTGCTGCTCCTGTGGCCTTCCCACTGTCTGCCCTTGGACACAGCAGAGGATCTGGGGACAGGACACCAGGATGCCACAGCTTGACAAAGCAGCTACTCTGGAGGTTAGGTGGACCAGAGGGTCAACCCAGGGTCCTTTGGGACTGAGGTGTCTTCTGTACAGTTGCCAGCTGAGGCACAGCACCAATCCTGCTGGAGGGCCTCGCAGGGATCCTTTCCACGTCACCCGAGAACGAGGACGAGGGGCTCGCAGTCAGAGGCACTCAGGTCAGAGTCAGACCAGCCTCCCCCAGACCCTCACAGCATGCGGCTGAGCACAGGCTCTGCGGGGACTGGAAGGGCTGACAATGAACACTGCAGCGAGTGGACTGAGGGGACCTCTAGGACTCAGGAGGGTGAGGCGGCTCTGTGACTGGTGTCAGGACCTCACGTGCCATCCCAGTTTACAAACCCAGCGTACAAGCAGAGCTTTCCAGAAAGCCTCTGTTCAGACCACTAGATTGAAGCTGAGGATCCAAATTGTCCATGAACAATTTGGGGTTGAATTTAGTACTTTGGGCTTAACTAGTTCATGTGCCAACAAAATAAGCTCATGTAAATCCCTATAAATAAAAAGAGGTGATTTTGGCCAGGTACATGAGCTGAGGTAAAAGGATCACAAGTCTGAGGCCAGCCTGGGTAACTAGTGAGACCCTGTCTTAAAATGGAAAGGGGAATGGTTTTAATGGGTGGACCAGTGAAATTCAATGTCCATTTAAGTGAGTCATACTTACTCGGTAATTATGATACGGCTCTGCATCTGTATATTGCACCCTGAAATTCTCGTACTGTCCACCACGCCAAAACCGCTCTATTTCGTAGTCGTAATAAGGATCCGCATAAGGCTCAAGTCTGAAAAAGGAGCCAGTAAGGAGGGATTCATCACTTAGGAACACCAGGGTAAAAATTCTACAAAAAATGGAAGCAAACAGAACCCAATACATCAGGAAAATAATACCCCTCGACCAGACAATGTTCCGGGAATGCAAGGCTGGGTTAGTATTTGGGGATCTACCCACAGGTGGCCCGCAACAGCAGACCTGAGAAGACACAGAATTACAGGCCCAGATGACAGAAAGGTCTTTGACAAACATTCAACAATACCCGTTCCTGAGGGGAATGCTCAAGAAAACAGGAAGGAATTTATACTTTCCTAAGATAAGAACATATACTCTCTTTAAAACCAAAGCGGGTCTCTTACTTAGTGGGAATGCAGGGGAAGGTTGCCTGGGGGTCAGGACGAGGGGGCCCTGCTCCAGGGACACTGCTAGCAGCAAGATGGACAAGAGAAGACAAGAGGGGCCTGGCAAGTTTGGAAAAGTAAGCTATCTGGGTTTACCACATGTATGATCTGACACTTGAAAACCTAGAGACCTGATGATAAAGTCAGTTTACACAAACAAGCAAGCAGCTTGGTAAGGCAAGAGGACAAAACTAACACTTGGAAACTGAAGTCCTCCTGTATACACACTACGACTAGCAGACAAAAACAAGCAGCGAAAACTTCATCTGCAATAGCAAGCAAGGCAAAAACGCTCAGGAATAAACACGATCAGCCAGAAACACGAAGAGCCTATTCCTGAGATGCAAAGAACATATCACCAAGTCAGCTCCCCAACCCTGGCTCCCGAGCTTGATCGACAGCACCACGAAGTCTCACCCTGCAGTGGCTAAGCCAGCACCACCCACACAGAAAGACATACAAGACCAGCCAGAAAGCCCTGCAAGAGAAGGTGGCTCTGAGACACCAGAACTCCCTAAAGACCCCATAACCACTCACATCCTCATGGCACATGCAGAAATACTAGTCAAAGGAAGAAAGCATGAAGCCAGGAGACTGGCCCAAGGATGCACACAAGGGTGGCATCTCACAGGCGGGGAGCCTTGTCAGGAAAGAGGGAGGACACTGACCTACCTGCCAGAAAGAGTCCCCTAGAGTCCCTGCCCATGGCACTCAAGAACAGACCCTCATACTGTGCCTATGTGGAGGATGTCGAATGGTGAGCCACTCCTCTGGTCCTTTCCCTGGGCAGGGTGGGCAAGTAGGTTCGCATGCTGGATGCGGCATGCTGGATGGGGCCTAGAGACACCTGCAGAGCAGCTGGCTGAGCTCTGAGAACTCTCCGTGCAGGACCGCGGGGTGACCTTTCCATTCCAAACAGCCTGGCATCACTTCGTCTGATGCACGATGCTCACTCACATGGTACCCTTTCCAACCAGTGGTCACACCTGTGGGTGTGGGTGGTACGCAGCACGCTGCACAGTCATGCAGGGACGACAATAGTGTCCTGAGCAGGCTTTTCCGTGGATGGTAAAAAAACCACAGCCCACGTGTGGTCAACCAAGGCTCGAGCATGCATGGTCTTCTGACAGGAGGGCAATACCAGCAAACTCCTTTTGGGAAGATGACTGAGTGAAATGGAAAGGGCTTCCTGCAACGTGCCAGGGACAGTACACATGGCCACTAGTCACCTGCATACACCTCAGGGACAGTGCATGCAGATATCCAGCCTCCTATGCACACGCCAGGGACAGCACACACAGCTGCCCAGTCTCCTGCCCAAACACCAGGGACGGCACATGGCCACGTGGCCTCCTATGTACACACATATCTTACATCACAGGGCCCCCAGTCCCAGAGCTCTGGGCAGAGGCACACGGAGTAGACCCACCTGTCTCTAGAGAGGAAGCCTGAGGTCTTGCCCTACCAGGGCAGCACAGTGATCATATAATTCAATGGTTTCATTTCAAGGAGAAAACTGAAGCCCAGAAACTCAACACTTGAGGGGGGTGGCCAAACCCAGGTGGCAAAAGACTTACCTGGCATGTCCCCACCAGCAGCACACCTCTGTGACAGTCTTCTACCAGAGGGGGCCACGCAGGCATCACTTCCACCCTGCTTCTAAGCCCTGCAGCTCCACAAACGTGGCTCCCTCACAGGCCCAGGGCTCTTCTCTTGGCTCCATGCCAGGGAGGCACACATCTCCCTGCCCGCCAGACATTCGCCACAGCAGTGGGTGGTCCTCAACTCAGCCAGGACCCTGAGGGGCCCTGGTCAGCTCTGAGGGACTAAGGAGAACTTCAGCACCCTGTGCAGAAGACCCAGCATCAAACTGCTCAGCCTCAGACCACGTGACAGGACTAGCGACACCTGCTTCTGCACTGAGGTCCATGACTGCTATGAAGACACACAACCTGGGCACTGCGCTCCCTCCACTAGGGAACATTTTCCAAGTCCCTGTCCCAGCCAGGCAAAGGTCCTTGACACCCTAAGTGTCAAGAACCAACTCTATGGTTCTAAAACCACTTCTTCCCCACTTGAAATAAACATGCACATTCACAGTGCACTCTGTACCTTCAAAGTGCTGCACACATGCAAGCTCTTGCAGTCTCACCAACGGTATTGTGAATGATTTAAAAATTTATTACAGTTGGGCTGGGGATTTAGCTCAGTGGTTAGAGTGCTTGCCTAGCAAGCACAAGGCCCCGAGTTCAATCCCCAGCACCAAAAAAAAAAAAAAAAAAAATTTATTACAGTAAAAGACACACTACCATGAATCCCTCTCAAAATACCCTTCTCACTTAAAACACACTCATCCCATCATCCTTGCCACTTTCTGAGGCAGTTCTAGAGTCCTCTTTCCTGAGTGTCTTTTTAAGGTGGTATCAAAAATACAGTGAATGCTGCTGCTGAGCACCATCCAGTGGAAAGGCAGACTCGTAAAAACGTGACACTGTGTCTTTATCCACCTTATTCACCGGATCTGGCACTGAACTTCTGGCTCTTCCCCAAAGTCAAAATGACCACGAAAGGAAAACGTTTTGAATCCATTCAGGACATCAAGGCAGCTACAAGAGCACAACTAAAGACATGAAAAAGGACTTCCAGAACTGCTACAGAAAGTGGCAAGAACAATGGGATAAATGTGTTTGAAGTGAGGGGGATTAATGGCAATGCATCTTTTACTGTAATAAGTTAAAAGAATATTTTTGCAAATTCACTGTATTTTTCGATCACACCTCATACACAAGATCCCACAGTGACCACACAGCCAGCCAGGCTACACTTGGCCCTGACCCCGATGCTTTGTGATCTGACAATGTCTCTATGTGCAGAATGTAATCAGAAATCTGCAAGTCTGATCTGTGTAGTCCTCATCCGTGTGGGGCCATGTCCCAGTCTGCGGAGTATGAACACTACACACACGGCTTCTTCCCTCACACCTACGATGTTAATTTATAAATCAAGCACAGTAGGAGATTAAAAAGATTCACAACTAATTCTACAGCACGGTGATCATGACGATGCCTATAATTAGTTACTCAGAGCATTTGAAGTGCTTATTTCTGGAATTTCCCGTTTAGTATTTCAGAATGCAGGTAACCAACCTGGCAGAATGCAGAGCCCAGATGAGAGGACAGGCCTATCTCACTGGCGAGCCCTACCTCTCCATCCTCTGAGCTGACACCCGCTGAGATTCCATGGATGCCGCCCAGGCAGTGCTCAGGGGACAAGTGGGACAAGGGGCCCCGACTACAATTCTCAGGGCCATGGCACCAGGCCGGGGGCTGAAACATGCGCGTGGCACATGATCCCTCTCAGCCAGAGATCACAGAGACTGTGATCTCCTGATAGCAACCCAGGTGCACAGCACACCACTAGAGACAAAGAGCTGAGGCCAGTGTGGGACCTGCAGAGATGGCAGCCCCGTCCCTGAACCATGCCCACCCTCGGGCCCTCTGTGACATGAGACCTGCTGGGTGCAGCAGTGCACAGGGCAGCACATTTGAGGTCACACAACTCAATACCACACACTTCTCCCATCATGATTTTTGAAGACCAGGGAGGAACTTGTGGGGAGCAGGGAAACAGAGCAGTGTGGGAGGGGCCACAGATGTTGTGCTCTGGGGTCACCATGACAAACTTAGTTTCCTGACCCCGTAGCCCACAGTGGGCAGAAGACAAAGACCAAACTCAGGCTTGGGACCTCAGGGACAGCTGGGAGAACCACAGGCTGCATGCCACACATGGCCCAGACAGCAAACAACCCTGCACAGGAGCAAGACTGGGGGCAGGACATCAAGTAGGGTCAGAATTATCTTGGGGCGTGTCTACCCCCAGCAAAGGTAGGTGGCCCAGCCCCCTTAGTGTCCTGTGACCCAGGGGCACCTGGTTTTCCTTCACAAGGCAGGAAGAGGTGGAACATTCCTTACGCTGTATCTCTGACATCTCTTGGGACCCGAGAATTCCAATCCCGGAAAACTTCATTTTCTTTGTCAAACTCCCGCTCATCTTCACCAATGGTCACTGTGAACCTTTTCTCTTCAAAATCAGGCTCCTGTTCTTTACGAATAGTTGCTTTTTTTAAAACCTACCACAGGAGGAAGAAGAAAGTTAACATAGGTCAGAACTCGGGGGAAAGTGGGCAGCCCGAGGAGTGGCAGGACTGCCAGTGTGGGGGGCACAGGACCCCAATGCCTTTCAGTGGGTGGAGGGCTCAGAGGCGGCACATCTGCCCATGAGCAGCATGGGCCACTCTGCGCAGTGAGGCGCGAAGAAGCTTTAGTGGGGACAGCACCAAGGAGCCCCAGAGGGTTTCTGCAGATAACGCCCGGGTGCAGCGAGCACACATGAGCACGGCTGAAGTCAGGCGGGCAGAGGAAAGGCTATCCGCATCTCACCAAAGAGGACGACTTAGCACTGGGAATGACAGTGGGCTCCAGGTAGCAAGGTGGGCACTGGGACCAGAGTGAGCACAGGAGAGTCCGAGGAAGCAGAGGACTCTGCAGGGAGAGCAGACTTTGGGCCTTGGTGGTAGGGAGTGGAGCTGCATCCACTGGGACTCCCTGGCCTACTGGGGTTCACTGTGCCCTGGGCTAGCTTGTAGAAAGCCAGACACCATTTCCTATTCTTTAACTCCTAAAGGAAACCCAGAAATCTTCTCGCCACTTCCTGACTTCCTCCGTGCTTTCCCTCTGGTGCTGGGGGACTGTTACCTCCTTTGCATGCCGGAGTCCACGCTCCCAGGCACTCTCTGTTGGGGGCTCAGGAGGGGGTGGAGGCAAAATTTCATCAACTACTGGCCCACCCTATGAAACAACAAGAAGGGAAAAGTTGAGAAAGCAAGTTAAACTATAAAATCAATGAAGAAACAGGGAACAAAAATATCAACCGAAACCCAAGCCATACACACAGCACTGCTCTCCCACCCAAGCTGCACAGTACCCTGGAGCATCCGGGGCTGCTTCTGCACAGTGCCAGCAGGAGCATCTGTAAAGGCCCCCTGTAGTTCTCCACAGGCACCAGATGCCTTCCCAAGAGGCACATTAGTTTGCCGTAAGCTGGGACACAGCATCTGGTGTCTGGCATTTGAGTGACGAGGGAACAGGTGTGCACGCACCCAGGGGTTGGCAGGCATCAGAGGGTGAGGTCCGAGCGGCGGGGCACCGTTGGGCGGGAAGGGCTCAGCTTTGGTGATGAGGGAGTAGTTCCCCTTGTCGTTCACTCCAGGGTGTATGAACCTACAGTTCATCCCCCAGGTACAGTTCCCTGTGGAAACAAAGGAAGGTCAGCGAAGATGGAAGCCTAAGGCAGACGGCCACAGCAACATGTGCTGGGGCCCCAACAAGGCCAACAGCCCGCCAGTTCTCCCTCTGGTTCTCACTGGCTGGGGAGGGGCGTGGGCTGAGCCTCGACACTCATGGCACACACAGGCCTTTGGCAGTAGACGGGCTGGCAGGACAGCACTCCCTGGAGGACAGCTCTGATGCTCCACAGTCACCGTTAAGATGGAACCCTATAATGGACTCTCCGTGGCTGGGTTCCACCTCTGTGGACCCCACAACACAGACCGAAAGTACTGTGTACCTGTGCTGACACAGACTTCCTTGTCACCACTGCTAACTGATACAGTACACTAACTACTTACAAAACACCGACATCGCCAGGTAACCTACGTCACCTAGAAATGTTCTAAGAGTACACAGAAAGTATGCACAGGTTCTGCTCAAAGCCTGTGCCATTTTATAATGGGGACATGCAGCAGCCATGACTTCTGGAGTCCCCCAGGTGCCTTGGGATCCTGGAGCCCATGCCCATGGGTACAGGGAGGGCTGCACAGACTGCTATCGGACCAATGTGGAAACAGCACGGTCTGAGCTGTGCAAAGCAACACTGCATGGACTGTGACACTGCACACTGTGCAATCCTGACTTGGAAACCCCTGCACTGAACGAGGAATCGAAGGGACGCACTAACAGATTATCAGAACTCTACAGGTCTGTCCCAAGGCGATCTTCACCACCTCTGCCCCCATGGACCCACAGTCAAGAAAGATCTTGTAGTACCCATATCAGCAGAGGGAGGAAAGAGGAACAGGATGTGTGAGAGGAAGGTGATGGGTGAGCGCAAGGCATCCCAACACAACTACAAGGACACCAGGGTGACAGGGCCCAGCTGGTTTGGACCTCCTGCTCCTGGGTGCTACGCCAGGTCCTTGCTGAGAGGTATAGAGGAAGGCAGCTGGAGCAGGACAACCAGGACAGACAGTTAGCCACTGCTATACCAAGATACTGCCAACAACATGGCCCCATCATCCAGAGAGGTGAACTTCCCTGTGTGTAGCAAGCTTGGAAGGACACATGCCGAAGTATCGGGGCTGGAAAGAGAAAGCCTTTTATTTTCTTGACTTTCCATTGGCACTATTATTCTCTTAATTTAAAAAGTCAAGATACCCAATACCAAAAAAAAAAAAAAAAAAAAGTCTATTTGGGGATTAGAGATTTGGCTTAGTGGTAGAATGCTTGCCTAAAGTTCTATTCCCCAGCACTCCCCCTGACAAAAAAGTAAATTTGTTAAGTAGGGGCAGGGATGTAGCTCAGTGTAGTACTGAAACAAACAAAAAGGGAGGTGGTGGGGGAAGCAAAAATGAAGATGTTTTTAGAATGGCATGGTCTTCTGCTCCTCAACTCAGTGCCTGTGTGCTTGAAGCAGGCTCCCAGTGACTGTCATGAAGACTGTGCCTGGGTACAGGGCCAGGCAGAGGTCAGGAAGGGCAGAGCCATCGGACCAGGTGGGATGGCTGCTCCTTTACTGCTGAAATCACCAGGTGCTATTTTTGGCAAATGGGGTTCTGAAAGCAAGAAATGTTCTTTTTCGTAACTGGATGGTGGGTACTTTGGCCATTCTTCATACTTATATGAACACTGTTATTTTACATATATGAACGAAGTCATAATAAAACTAATATTGGAATACATGTAAATAAAAAGCATCTACACTCATGAGGCACATGGTGACTTCTCCCTCCTACCCCATGCCTCCTGAGCTCTGCCAGAAGCAGTTAGCAATATACTAGGGCTCAATCACTCACTCAATGAACACAGACTTCTCCATTTTTTTTTCTGGGCATATTATATACTCTGTGAACCTCATTTTTTTCTTTTTTTTCCCCCACTAAACAAAGTATCTACAAAAAAGGAACCGGTATGGTCAATAGCAATGTTATCAGTGAAAACAGTGGAGAAACCTACCACAGGGCCCTCAGCGGAAATCAAGGAAGTAAAGAGGTAGGAAGAGGAAGCTGTCCTATTGCCTGGCAGCTGCTGGCCATAGCCCAGAAGCCCAACAACCAGGGCCCTTATCTCCTGGCATGGTGATGTCGGGACGAGTGAGCACCCCGTGTCGTTGTGGGTATGGGCAAGCTCAAGTGAGCATTAGGTCTGGAAACCATGAGCCGTGTGGGTTCTGATTCATGGGCTGTGTTTGCAAAGCATCACGGGAACAGCTCAGGTGAGTTGACCATGCTGGATTCCCACCCAGAACTGCAAACCACCCAGTTTGCGGCTCACTAGAACCGCAAACTGACACGTGGCCTTAACTCGTTCTCACTGGCTTGAATCACTGGTGGTACAAACAGATCCGATCACTTTAAAAAGTCTTTTTTATATTAAAATGAATAAAAAACTGCCCAATGGGACCCTCACGTATGAAACACCAGTGGCTCAGGCCACCGAGCAGTGAGATGTATGAATTACAGCCCCACTGTGAATGTGTTAAATCAGTGGTGGTGAACCTATGGTGCACGTGGGCAGCTGGCTGTTTCTCAACACTGAAAGCTCTAAAAGCTTTGCTATCACTGTTTTAAACACTCTTTGGTCTCCTTTCCTGTTAGTCTGAGTAACTGGGAACAGGTTACAGACACAGACACTGTAAAGATAAAACAAAGATTAAAGTGCTTCACTCATTTCACGAAAGACAGAATACATAAAGATCTAATAATGACATTTTGGGGCAAACCTGAGGAATCTATGACTCTGTACTGACAGGCTACAAACTTCTGGGCTCACAGAGAAGAGAGATGGACAGAGGAAAGCCATAGTGTCTACTGTGAGAGGCTCAGCACTTACGCACACACTCCTTTGGCCAGGCATGGTGGTGCACACTTGTAATCCCAGCACTTAGGAGGCTGAGGCAGAAGGATGGCCACAAGTTTGAGATCAGCCTGGGCTACTTAGTAGGTTTAAGGCTAGCCTGAACTACATAGCAAGACCCTGCCACAAATAAATAAATAAATAAATAAATAAATAAATAAATAAAACAAAAAAGAATACACTCTAGAACTGGATTGTGCTGACAGACGCACAACCTGGCAAGCTGATTAAACCCACTAGATTGTACGCTTAAAATGGGTAAACTGGGGCTAGGGATTTAGTTCAGTGGTAGAGCGCTGGCCTAGTAAGCACAAAGCCTTGAGTTCAATTCCCAGCACCCAAGGAAAAAAAAATGGGGTGAATTTTATGCCATGTAAATTGTACCACTATAAAACTGTTAAAAAAAAAAAAAAAAAAAAAAAGACCTGAACTGAGCAGACTGGCCATACCTGTAATCCCAGGTACTCGGAAGGCTGAGGCAGGTGGACTGCAAGTTCCAGGCTATCTTAGGCAACTTAGAAAGACACCGTCTCAAAAAATATAATAAAAAGCACAGAGGGCGTAGTTTAGTGGTAAAGTACTCACCCAGCACACATAAGCCCCTAGTTCAATCCCTAATATGGGAGGAAAAAAAGGGGAAAAAGCCCCCTCTATTCAAGTGTATGACTTGATTACAGACTTATGAACAGGAAGGGAAACCAGCCTTTTTACATGGGGTGGGTGATGGCAAAGACCTTAGCACCAGCAAAGCCTTGTATCACTATGAGAACAGTTTAACCTCAGGGTCATCTGAAAGGGTCTCCAGGACCCCCAGGGACCCACACACCACATGCTGAGGCCTGCTGTTTTAAACACAGAAGAGAACACAGAGGTTCTAAAATGAGCAAAAGATGTTTTTCCATGGCAGATATATAAATGGCCAGGGAGCACATGAGAAAAATACCTCACATCACTAAACATCAGGGAAATGCTACTACAAAAAGACACCCTCAGAAAATAAGAATGTTGGCGAGGATGTGGAGACCCTGAAACCTTGTGAACTGCTGATGGGAATGTAAAAAGGAGTGGCTGTTGTGGAAAAGTCTGGTAGTTCCTCGAAAAATTAAAAATAGGGCTGGGGGTTGGTTCAATGGTAGAGTGCTTGTCTAGAACAGGCCAGGCCCTGGGTTTGACTCCAAGCACTGGGAAAAAAAGGAATGACCATGCAATCTGCAGTTCCACTTCTGGGTCTATAATCAAAAGGACTGAAAGGAGGATCTGAAGAGCTATTTGCACACCCATGTTCAAAGCACTGTGCACAACAGTCAAGAGGCAGAGAAAATCTAGCATACATTGGGAGGTGAGTAAACAACACATGGCCCATCCACACACTGGAACATCACTCGGCCTTGAGAGGGGAACCTGGCATAGGCTACAGCAGAATACAAATGAATCCTGAGGATTATGCTACACAATACAAGCCAGTCACTGAGGGACACACACTGTGTGATTCCACTTGTGTGAGGTCTCTAATGTAGGCAGACCCACAGGACAGAAAGAGGAATGGGGTGTGTCGGGCTGAGGCAGAGAATAGGAATTGTGGTTTCCTGGTTTGTAGTTTTAGTTTTACAAGGTGAAATTGTGCTGGGTGTGCATGATGGTGATGGCTATACATTATTTCTATTAAAGAACGCTGAACTGTATACTCAGAAATGGTCAGGATGGTAAATATTGTGTTGTATATATTTTACTACAATATTTAAAAAAAATGCAGCAGAGACAAGGGGCTCTGGGTTGTGGGATGGGCCGGGTGGCCCTTCACAAAGGGACATATCAGATACCCAGAGCAAGACATGGCTTTAAAAAAGCACTATTTGGGGGCTGGGGATTTAGCTCAGTGGTACAGAGCTTGTCTAGCAAGAGCAAGGCCCTGAGTTCAATCCCCAGCACACCCAAAAAAAAAAAAAAAAAAAAAAAAGCGCACTACAGACACACAGACACACAAGAGGTGAAAGCGTGCCATGAACAAAGAGCTGACTCTCTGAAACGTGTATGAGTCGTGTTCTTAGTACATTTTGTTGCCAATGGTCATAAACACCAATGTGTCTACTGTAAATTAATCTATGGATTAAAAAAAAAAGAAAAAACAACAAGATTAATCTATAGATCACAACCTGTCATGGATTTACGGGTGACAACATTTTTAGAAAGATTTTTCAAATTAAGACATAATTCAGGGGCTGGGGATTTAGCTCAGTGGTTAGAGTGCTTGCCTAGCAAGCGCAAGACCCTGTGTTCGATCCCCAGCACCAAAAAAGACATAATTCACAAACCCTAAAACACCCCTGCCATTTGAAGGACACAATTCAGTAGTCTTTACCAAGCTGTACAACCATCACCACCATCTACTTCCAGAACATTCTAGTACCCCAAGGAAAAAACCTGGTACTTTAGGTTCAGTGCTAGCTCCCACCCTCAGCCTGCATAGTGACCAGTCCACCTCCTGTCCCCGCAGAGTCACCTGTTCTGGACTTTTCCTACACATGGGCTCACATGACATGCTTACTGGGACTGGCTTCTCTCACTCCACATGTCCCCAAGGCCCCTCCACACTGCTGCATGTGTCAGGGCTCCCTTCCTTATACAGCCAAGTATGGTTTCCCCATGTGGATGGGCGTTCTGCTCAGTCACTCAGCAGTTCTGGACATCAGGTTGTTCCTTCTCCTTGGCTGCTGTAAATCATGCTGCCATGAATGCCAACGTACAAGTGTTTTTCACAGATGATGTTTTCATTTCTCTGGGACAGACACCTACAGGTGAAACTGCCAGGTCAGTGGCAACTCTATCCTTTACCTTCTGAGTAACATTCACCATTTCCAAAGAGGCTGTGCCATGGTACATTCCCCCAGAAGCGGGCAAGAGTTCCCAGATGTCCGTGTCCTCGCCAACACAGCAACTTCACTTTGGTTTTAAAGTAACTTCTCTTGTTACTGAAGGAATCTTAAACTGATTCATCTCAATTTAACACCAAGCTTATAAACTGTAGGTAAGCAAAAACATCTATATCCAATAAGCGTCTCATAACCAAGAAAAAGCAGATGTTTTAGAAAACCGAAAGACTTAAACATTTCCTTTTATACTATACCACATTACAGAATGAGCAGAATAGAAGAGAAAGATTAGTATACTTAAAAAACACTCCTGAAACAAATGACTGAGCCCAATTAAGCTGCAAAACATCCCACTGGCCCTTGCACCGAAGAAAGCCCCCCACAGCCTCGCTCACGGACACCCAAGCTCAGCTGAGTCTAACTAGGAGACACCGGCGTCCCACCCTGACAGCCCTCAAGACATCCATGGAGGGAGGCAACACTCCTGTCCTTGTGTACCCCTGTGTCCCGAGACCCAGTGTGTACTGCTGGTCTCATTTCCTTTGTTCTGTGTTTCTGGGGTTAGATTTTGGGAACCAGTTCAGTGGTGTGAGGCCCGGAGGCTCCACACAGGGAAGGGGCTGCCACCGCCTCCTGCTGCAGAGCTGCACACTATGCCCGACCAGATGGTCACACTGCCACGTGAGACCAGAGCACTGCACACGTGGTCTGTGAACAGTGCTAGTGCAAACTGACTGCACAGACATCTACATGCATGTGCACAGGTTTTTATCACTTTAATCTAGAAATCTGAGATACAGTGATGTCATTTATTCTCACACCACTATGAGAAAGAGGTTTTTGCTTCCATCTATATTTTCTGGAATAGGCACTTGAAAAACCAGAGCTTTGAAAGATCTAAGAGGGTCCTGCAAGGTAGTGCAGTCTCAGAGTGACTGCAGGATCATCATGCAACGATCTCCCCACGGCACATGGCCGAGTTGCTCTGGGTCCATAGCCCAGGCAGGCCCACCCTGGCTGCCTGCACAAGCGCATGTGACTCAGATGGGCCAAGTGCAGCACCCCAGAGGAGCCTCTTGGCTCAAGGGACAGGGCTCTTCACAGGCCATGCCAGGCAGAGCCTGCCCTGTTGGCAAAATGGAACTGCACTGCCCCCATGTGGAAGATCCTGCCCTTCCCTCCCGAGCCAAGGAAGGTCCACCTCAGCTCGCTGCCCCACCAGGCCCCCTTCCTTCCAGCATCCCAGATGTGCTCTGGATCCAGGAGAAAAAGTTTGGCCTCCAGAGCAGGGGGCCTTTAAGGCACTAAAGAGAGCGAACACAGGATGTTTGTACCTTTAACCTGGTCTCTGAGTGGTATGGAATTTGGTATTGGTGGAAGAGGAGTGGATAATGGTGTCACAACATCTGGAAAAGAAGTACAGGAAGCTCTTGTGAACTTTAGACTGCACATGCAGGCTGGCCAGAGCAAAGTCATCTAAGGGCAAGAGAAAACATCTTCCTACCTGTCCAAGGAAAACGCTCAACTACAAGAAATATTCCCACACTACAACTGCACATCAAAGAAACACTTCCTGACCGGAAATTCTTATTTCCATTTGCGAATCTCAAAACTTACAAAACAGAAGCCATAACGTCACCATGCTGAAGGGTTACAACTACGTTAATGTGTTAGTTCAGATCTCTAAGCAGGTTCTATCAGCTGCTCCCTGCCGCAGCTCCTTTGCTCGCAGCATCCCCCTGCAGCAGGCAGCCCGTGCCTTTGGAGCCCTCCCTCGCCACTGTCCAGTCCATCCCAGTGAAGGACAGGCCTGACACATCCTGCAGAAAGTGGCCACCTCTTACAGAGTAGCAAACGTTAATGCTGGTGTTCAAGCATTCGGCCTCGTAACTCAAAAAACAACTGCAGGGCTGGGGATGTAGCTTAGTGGTACAGCACTTGCCTAGTATGTGCAAGGCCCTAAATTCAATCCCCAGCACTGCCCAAAAAAAAAAAAAAAAAAAAGGACTGCTGCTGCCTGTCATAATCAGGCTGCACCATGTGCAGGGGCCTAGAAGCCCAGGCATGAGGACAGCCAGGCTGCCTCCCCTCCTGGCAGAGTTACAAGGAGGTTAGGACCAGGAAAGGCCTCTCCTTGCTGCCAGCACTGCCACCTCCAGCTCCCGCGGGCTGCCCTGGACACCGTCCAGGCCCCTCAGACAGTTACCTTTCATGAAGAATCTGCAGGTGGGGCGAGGCCTCACCTTCCGGTCACTGGGGTCCTTCACTTCACCTTCTTCCAAGTCGTCATCCTGGAACAGAGCACAACCATCTTAACAAGGTGGGAGCTGTCTGCCCACAGCACTGCCTTCACCACACTGGGGAGCACAAGAGTTGGGTGTGGGGTGCTTCAGTATCCTCCACACCAGTTCCCATCAGTGTTTCCAGTCTGGGATTCCCACCCATGCCTACGAGTCGAGGGTTCCAGCGACGAATGCCATATACATACTCTGGGCACACAGAACCCTTTACACAGCAGGGTCTCATATTCTTATTGAATAACTTTAGACAGATGTTTACTTTTTAATATTTTGTATATTTAAACAAAATTTACAGAACAAAATACTTCTTCCTCTAATTTAAAAGTTTTGTGAAGACCTGGTGTGGTGACACACAATACTCTGAGAAGCTGAGGCAGGAGGACTGCACCTTCAAGCTCAGCCTGGGCTACTTAGTAAGACCTTATCTCAAAATAAAAAGACAAAAAATTGGGTGTAGCTCCTCAATGCAAAGGCTTGTGGGTTCAGTCTCTGGTACTAAAGTACTATACAAAAACAAAAACAAAAACAAAACAAAACAAAAAAAACCCCAAAAACACACATCTTTCGAGAGAAGTCAGGTGATGCGGCTCTGCAACATCACCTTGCAGCTCACTCTTAGTCTAGAATCCCTAATCTTGCTGTCCAATTTAGGGGGACCCAGGAGCTCAAAAGACCAAAGCCTGGGCCTCACTCCCAGGGGTCCTAACCAGCAGCTGAGACTAAACCCGTGCTCTGGGGGCTGTGCTGGCCAACCTGCAGTCAAAACTCCCACCTCTGCCCCTCCTCAGCCACCTCAGCCCACACCTGCATCCAGTGCCCTTCTGACAACCCTGGCACCAGAGGAAGACCGGAACCAACATGTCTCCCAAGCTTTCCAGAAGGTTAACTAAAGGAGGGAAGCCAGGATGCCAAGTCTGAGACCTGCACAGACCCAGGGACGGGGGCCTGATGTATGAGCAGAGGCCTTGGGGCAGCAGGGGCCACTCATGGGGGGGGTTCGGTTGGCAGGGACACGTTGGCCACCACAAACAGGTGCTGCATGTCCTGTGTCCAAAACCATCCCAATCACCCTGCAAGGGACACTGCCTGACAGGCATCTGCACCCCAAGGACACTGGCAGAACACAGGCAACTCAAGGCCTATATGGTTCAGACAAAAAAACCCTCAAGGGTTCACTATACAAATTGATGCCCCAACCAAGGAAACTGGACCCAAACCAGCTAGCTGTGCAACAAATTCTAAAAGGGACGAAAGAGATGCAGCCTGAGGGAGGAAGAGCAAGCTGCTGCTAAGTGAAGAGACATCCTCGGGCAGAGCACCCTGATGGGAGATGACCTCCCAGGAGCCTTGTCATGCTCATCTTTCTAGGAACCTGGAGCTCAGCTAGGCAGGCCTCACCAGGGGATGGGACCTAGGGTCTTGAGCATACTGGCTATGTGCCCTCCCAGAGTGGCACCCTCAGCCCCAAAGAGCGTTCACTCCTGAAGGTGAGGCAACCAGAGTACAGCTGGAATGTGTATTTGGCACTCAGAGCAAAAGGATTTTGTCCAGGGATTTCAGGTAAAGGACACAGCCAGAGCCCACTGGGAAGCCCACAGACCCAGGTACAGCCCTCTTACTGGGGACAGGGGTGGGACACATGGTAGGAATGGTGGCAGGAGCCTCTCTAAAGAAGAGAGACACAGGGTGTGCGCTTGGAGTGATGGCAGTCACCAGCAGGGTAGACAGGGTGGACCTGGGGCAAAAGCGGCCAGCAAGAGTGCAGCCAGCAAGAGTAGGGCACCACTCAGTAGCTGGTATGTGCTGTGCAGGTTGCTCCAAGGGCAAAGCTGGGTGCAGACCAGCTCGGCACACAGTGGCTCTCCAGGGTAGGCTTGCTGTCCAAGGCTACATCACAACTCAAAGCTCCTCACGTTAATGTATCTCAAAGCAAGTGGGATTCATCTGTTTGATCAACCATCACTGACAAGCTGCCTACAGGGACAGGTCCTGGGAACGGAGCAGAACCAGCCAAAGTCCTAGTCTCAGAGACTGTGTTCCTAGGAGGAAGGGATGCAGGCTATAAGGAGCCGGTCAGTTGCAATGTGGTCGGCACAACCCAGGTGCCTCACTCAGAAGTGTGAGCACGGGGTGAGCCTACACAAGAGGTAATATACTGGAGAGGCGTTCAGGACGCAGGCTTGGCAGAACAGCAGAACCTGGGGCTGTGACAACCGCCCACCCCCCCTAGAACTTATTCAACAGCTGAAGCAGGAAGGGGATGCAGGGGGCACCCAACATACAGGCCCACTGCACTCTGGGTGACTTCTCAGAACTCAAAACCCCGAACTCACAGGCAATTACAGCCCACGATCTCACCCGAACTGATGAACCTGGGTCTCACAGCATCATCTCCCTCTGCCAGCCTCTGGGTGCAGGTGAATTTACTAAAGGGGCAGCACAGTGGCAACGCACAAGGAAGCCTGCATGACAGTCCTGCCAGGCCCTTGGAAGGTCACATCAGCAAGTTACTAACTTAGGGAACACTTCCTTCACTTCTGAGAGGACAGGAGACCTAAAATTCCAGGCTTGTGGCCACACAGGCCCCACAGAGCTCTGCTCTCAGGAGTCAGAGCCGGTATGCGATGTCCATACCCTGCCACCTACCCAGCAAGGCCAGAGCCATTGACTCCAGCGGTCACATCTTAAAATGGACCTAGAGCACACGAGACAGCACATGGCCAAGGGGCCAGCAAACTCAGCGACCTTCCCCAAGAGGTGTTCAGCCAACTCGGTTGCACACTCAAGAAACCCCGCATAGTTGCAACCTGCTCAGGCCCTCGCTTGACCCTCTTGAATTCCACGGCTCTGAAAAGTATTGCTCAGCACTTCAGCCTGTTTCCTCCAAAACACTCCCGATTCGAGTTCTGCTAGCAGAATCACCTGCCATGGAAACATGACCTGCTGCGTCTAGGGTCACATGCTCCTCGTACTCCCTCTCAGCCCAAAGGCCAGATGTATAGAAGCTGCCACAGAGCAGAACACGGGCTTCAACTGAGGTCACGCAGCCAGCTGCCAGCAAGCAGGCAGGTTTTTTGCATGGGGCTACTTCCTACTCTTAGGTGCATCCCAAGCCCCGCCTCCTGCACGCCTGTCTCTCTGTCCACGCCAACCCCGGGACTTGCCCTGCACCAGCCAGCACCCTCCATACTCACATCTATCTCCCCATCATCAATTTCTCCATCATCATCCTCTTTTTTTTTATCCCTGGCAGCCTCCAGGGGTTCTTTTTCTCCTCCACTTTGGATGCTGGGCTTCCCCTCCTGGGTGGGAGCACCTTCCCCTTTCTCCTCATCGTCCTCGGCCCCAGCCTTCTCAGCCTCATCCTCCTGGACAGCAGGGGCTGACTCCTCAGGGACCTCCTCATCATAGTCCAGCTCATGTTCATCCAACTCCCTGGTCACTGAGGAGGCTTCGTCCCTGAGGTCACTTGTCCGGTCTTCTTCGCCATCATCCCCCTCTTCTTCACATGGGGAGCCTGTCCGGCCCCTGCTTAGCTCACGAGCCTCAGAGTCCTGATCCTGGGACTTGGGCTCACTGGCTCTGTCCTCTTCATCGGAGCGGTTCTCCTCCTCCTGGCCCGGGACTGGAGCTGTGTTTTCCTCATCCTCCAAATCGGAAGCCCTCCCCCCAGCTCCATCCAAATCCTGATCGGATGCGCTTTCCCTCAGAATGTCATCATCAGAAAGTGTCGGCTGCTCCTCTTCATCCTCTGGGGAGCGGGGATCCCGTTCAGGGCTCTCGGCCACATCCATCGGTACCCACAGTTCTGCAAAAGAAACAAACAGACTCAGAGCAGGTAGCAAGATGGGGAGTGAACACTGGCCAGCTCCTGGTTCACAGCTCCACCCAACCGCCTGCTGCCTGCACAGAAGCCACAACTGGACCCCATGAGGCTGAAGACCCTGGACTGTGTGACACACCAAGTACTTCCTGTACCCAGCAGTGTGGCAGCATGAGATGGGCCCGGCCCAGCATCCACTCTACATGCAGCTGCACACTCAACAAAAGTGAGCGATGAGCTATTGACTGCCAGGGACAGCTATGTGGAGCCACAGCAAATCACTCTGAAAGTCCCACAGTGCCCACCGTGGACCATGGCAGAGCTGGAGTGCGTCTGGAGCCGCCTGCAGCTGGAGCCTGCACCGGGTGGGTTTCCAGGCTCAGATCTCTCCCGGGAGAAGGGGGGTGGGCGGTGAGCCCAGAGGTGCTGCTCCAGGATCTTGCGACAGACCCAGGCAGCTGCCTCTCACAGTGCCAGGGCCACACTGGGCTCCAGTGACATGGCAGCACCACAACCACCATTCCTGCAGGGGTATCTGTCGTACAGAAGAACTTGGGAGAAGAGTCTACACATTAAATAGTGTGCTCACGTGAAAGGCCGATGGTGTCACCTTACAAGATCTCATTTATGTTTCTACTAATTCAGATTTAATCATAAAGTACATGTTTGCTACTTTTCAGACTTCAAAAACTCCTAGAAGGAGCACTGCTCCATTTGTTAAAGGCAGGCCTGGAAGGGAATCAGGTGTAGCCAGCAGTCTGTGAGCCAATGCTGTTCCCGCCAGCATGCAGTGACAGGAGCAATGAGGGTTCACTGTCACATCATTCGTCACTCTGTGAGGCTGTTCACAAGTTTTTAGTTAAACTCAGGTGTCAGGGTCGGGCTGCTGGGAGTCTCAGCAAGACCTAGACAGAGCTCGTCACTCCAAGAACACCAGCTGCGGTTTAGACACAGCAGGTCATGTGTGTCTGCATGTTTCATACATCCTATATTTATGGTCACACATTAAGGGTAAAAGTCTATCTTTTAAATTTATACTATAGAAAACAGGGAGGTGGGTTCTGTGGAGATGAGAAGAGGATCTGGGTATGGGGGGAGACCGGCGATCAAAGAGGGGAAGGGAAAATACGAATGATTAAATTGTGATATGTGCATGTGCTGGTCCCCAAGAGGAATGTAACTATTATGTACCACAAATATATACTAATAAAAAAGAAACTAAAATGAAAAAAATAAAAGGACAACCTGTTTACAGATATAGCATCAAAAGCTGGTACATAATACTATTATATATAATATATACACATTTATATGTATGCAGACATATATACATATGGCTGTTAAGGGCTTAATATACCTGAAAACATGTTAGGAGATAACACTACTTTATAAAAACACAATAGTTAACAATAATGTAAGTTTACAAATCAATCAATCTATCCTAAGTCACTCAAAAACAGACAGTTGTTTTTTGTTTGTTGTTTTTGAGACAGGGTCTCAACATGTAGCCTGGGCTGGCCTTGAACTTGCAATCTTCCTGCCTCAGCCTCCTGAGTGCTGGAACTACAGGTGTGCACCACCATGCCCAGCTAAGAGGCAGACAAGTTTTTTTTTTCTTTTTTTTTTTTTGAACTGGGGATCGAACTCGGGGCCTTATGCTTGCAAGGCAAACACTCTAACCACTGAGCTAAATCCCTGGCCCCTGGAGAGTTTTTTAAAAGATCACTTTTTGCCTTTTAATTATACTCTCCAGAGGCAGGACAGTGGCAGGGAGTGCTAGCCCCGAAGTGAAGCCTGGGAAAGTCAAGCGGCCCCAGCCATGGCTTCTGGATCTCTACCGGGCCCCAAAGCAGCCAGGCAGTGCTTGGGTGAGGGCCGCCAAGGACAGAGACTCAGGTGGGGAGGGCAGGTGAGTAGGAAGTCCAGGGCTCATGCCACACTGGCCAGGGCAGAGGCTATCAAAGACACTGACACAGAGGATGCCTTTGTGCAGTTCACCCTGCACTGGCCTCTGCACAGGTCTGACACCATGTGTTTGGTCTAAAACCCTTTCCACAGAAGGGCAGGGCCTTCCCCTCCCCAGCCTGCCAAGGGCTGGCACCTAGTACTCACAGGAGGCCAGCCATGCTGAACTGGCTACACAGTCTTACATGCCCCACGTGAAAGGTGGCAAACTTCTATTGTAACATTTTATAGCAAATGGCAACTTTGAAAATAAAGTTATTTCTTAAAATTAAGTACTTATTAGGCAAACTAAATGTCTGCTCAAATCAGATTAAAAACCACAAACCTGACCCTCTGCAGAAAGCACCTGCCTAGGCCCGCCATGGCCTGACAATGCACTGTGCTGTGACAGCAGCTCCGCAGACACTCAGGACTGCTAAGATTCCCTTTCTTCAGCCCCGGTGCAAACCGGTGTGAAGGCTGGTTTTACTGTCACAATCGGTCCAACAAAATTGTTTTTTTAAAAAAAGAAGCAACAAGATATATCATGTACAGGTACAAATTCCCTATGATGAATGTTACCACTATGTACATCTAAAATGTACCATTAAAATAAATTATTAAAAAATTGTGTTTTAAATTTTGGCAATCTTGAAAGAAACTTCATGGTAAGAAATGGAAAAAACAGAATGCCTGACTTTAAGTATCTGAACTACTGCAAAAAGCAGGCCAGTGAACAGAGGGCAGGTCACCTTTCAGCTTGCCCTGGGACAGTGCTGAGAGTGGGCTTCTGAGTCAGAGCACACACTCCTGCTCTACCACTGCCTAGTTTCAGATGGAGGGCAAGTTACACAAACTTGCCAGACCCCAGTTTCTTGGCAACGGGTGTGCTTCATGAGGTCATTACGACATCCTGATGACTGACAGCACCCCTGGGACAGGCTTGTCACAGAAGTAAGGATGAAGAGAGGTAACCTCAGCCTAAAAAAGAAACAGTATAACCCTTACCATTCCTTTCAGGTTTGGCTGGTGTCTCCTGGAGCACTTAGCCAAAACAGTGCTGAGAGACCACCTTGCCTCTTCTCCTACGTCTTTTTTTACCTTTTACTTTTTGCAGCGCTGGGGATTGTACTTAGGGCCTTGAGCATCCTGGGCAAGTGCTCTACCAGAGCTACCCCAGGGTTAGGGTTAGCTAACCCTGACCCTGACCCTAACCCCTGGAGTCATTAATCCTCATAATTGACCTTCCCAACAAGTGCTTTCCCCTCACAAATAAAGACATTAAGGCCACCTGGCCACTGACTGGCTGTCCCAGAATCGCAGCCAGACTCCTCTGAAACAGATGCTCCCGGACTACGAAAGGAGTGAGCCCCATTACAGCCACTACTCTACAGCAAAGTGTGACCCAAGTTTCAAAGTGATTTCATAAGTTTTCCTAAGTTTTTAGAACACAGCTTGTGCATAAACTACAGTCTTCTACTACACCAGGATCTTCTCTGTTTTCTATCTTTTAAAATTTGGTGCCAATCCATCTCCAGTGTCAGCCCTTCCAGAATCAAACTCACACATTTTTCCACAGAAGGCCAGGTTGCCACAGGATCCATGTAAACTGCTACTTAAACAGCTGTGATGGGCAGGGCACCCCTCCCTTCCCCCTTCCTACCCCTCTTCTACTTTGGAACTGTCCCTCCCTTTCTTTCCCTTTCCCTCTCTCCCTACTTTCAAGCTGCCCCTCCCTCCTCTCCCTTCTTCTCCCCTCCCTTTCCCTCCCTCCCCAGCTCTCCCACTCTCTCTCTCAATTAAAAAAGGGGGGGGGAAGGCAGTGATGACCACAAGGGGCATCAACTGGTGACACTAGCCATCCACTTTATAACTTTAAACTTGCCTGAAGCTTCATATCAGACATAAAGAGAAACTCCCCAAAGGTGCACCACCTTCACAACAAGACAAGGAGGTGCTAACTCGAAGCAGAACCCAGGAGGCTGGGACGTGACGCCTAAGGGCTCTGGTCAGCGCTTCCTGACTTGTGGGCCTCCCCTCTAACCTCCAGGAGTGAATGTCAGCTGCTCCTGGCGCATGGGGGAGCTTCTGGAGCTCACCAAGGTGGTACGAGTGGCCCTGAGAGCACATTTACTGTGCCAGTTGTCCGTGGAGCCTTCTGGGGGCCTGGAATGCTCTGAGAATCCAATGACAGTGTGGACCCTCTCCCTGGAAAATCCTGAACATAAAAAACCCCTCCCACTTCAGGGAGTCAAAACCCAAGGTGCATCCCAGATCGAGAGCTCCTGCCTCATCTTCATTCAGTGTTCTGTCACCTACCTGCCCCATCAGACTGCATCCCAGTAATTTGTTTACAGGCACTTGGGAGACACCCCTGACCCCTACTATGGTTTGCATCTTTTCCCCCTAGTACTAGGGATTGAATCCAGGAGCTCACATGTGCCAGGCAGACACTCTACCACTGAGCTACATCCCCAGCCTTTCTGGAGACAAGGTCTCACTCGCTAAGTTGCCCACACTGGCTTAGAACTGGTGACTCTCCTGCCTCAGCCTCCCAAGTAGCTAGGCCTGCAGGTGTGCACTAATGCCCAGTGGTAGTTTAGGTCTTAAGGTCCTTTGTAGCCCATGTGTCAAAGTCTTGCTCCTCACAGAGTGCTACTGAGAGGCACTGAAACACCAAAGAGATGGGGGGCCCCATGCGAGGCCTGTGCCCCCAAAGTGAACCCTGAGGCCCTAGTCTCCTCTCTTTTTCCACCCTGGCTCACGATGAGCTGAGTGACTTTTTTTGTTTTGTGTTGTTTTGAGACAGGGTCTCTCTATGTAATTTGGGCCAGCCTTGAACTCACAGCAACCCTCCTGCCTTGGTCTCCTGAGTGCTGGGATTACAGGTATGTGCCACCACACCTGGCTAAGTGGTTTTGCTTCACCACATATTAGCTTGCCAGCCAGCCAGACAGGCACCTCCAAAACTATGAGCCTTAGTAGCCCTTTTCTCTAAGTCAGTTCGTCTCTGGTCTTTAACACCCCTATAGAGTGCAGCGGGTGGAAGGGGGGACCCAGACTCGCTCCGTATTCCCTGAGCTCAGCACAGGGCTGACACTCAGCAGTCCACCACATCATGCACTGTCTGCACTGGGACACTACAGAGACCACAGGGGCACCACTGACAATCCTGACAGGCATGCAGAGGGCTGCCTTGGTGCTGGGGATGTATGGTCACTCTGAGGAGGAACTGACGAGCTTCCTGAGAAAGGGTCAATTGTCTTCTTTCCCCTGGGACCTCCTAAGGTTTTATTTTTTTCACCTTGGGAGACTACGCTCAGGTGAACATCTTTCAGAGCAAAGCGTGCTAGTGAATCTATGCATTTATTAGAAGCAGTCCAGGGGCTGGGGATCTAGGTCAGTGGTAGAGCACTTGCCTACCAAGTGCAAGGTCCTGAGTTCGATCCCCAGCACCCACCGCAAAAAAAAAAAAACAAACCAAACAGCAGCCCAAATCACACCTTGTGGACAGAAAGAAGGAACATCACCGGGTATCAGGAGATGGCTTGAGCTCTCCAATCCTTACTCTGGGCAGGTTAACTGTCTCTCTGGGCATCAGTGTTTTGTTTTGAGGAAAAATTCTATGTGGCAGAGATCTGCCATTCTGTACTAGGTCAAAGAAGGGAAACACACTCCCTATTTAGGGTATAAAACAAAATGGAGTGTCCCTGGTCAAGCTCAACAGACTCCAGTTTACAGTTTTTGCTCAGTCTGATCTTCTAACAGAACCATCCTGTAACTGAGGACACTCAGCAAGGTTTAGAGCTAAATTTTTAGCTCTCTAATTCACAATGATGGACCTGCCTAAGGATTGGAGTAACAAAACTCCATCACTATGTTCCTGGTGCCTACTGCATTTGGCAAATAACACCTGATAAATACTTGAACAAAAATCTCATTTTTAAGGAACTACCTGTCATACACCAGAAAGAGATGTCAAACAAATGCCTAATTTGTACAAGAACACAAACACAGGAGTGAGTGCCATCTCTCCTCCAGCAGCCACCCTACGAGGCTGCAGTGACTCCAATGGCACTGCTGATGTGCACAACGCTTCCTGAACTTCTCTTCTCAAGGGACCTTTGGAACCTGCAAACACTCTCTGGGTGCTCTCATGGGTGGCAAATCTTCCTCCTCACAGATGGGTCACTTTGAGAGACCGATCTGGTAAGGGAGGTAAGTTACCAAGCCAGGGAAGATAACTGTTGATCAAATATGGAGTGCGATTATTCCTTCTGTGTCTTACAAATTTACTACCAAGACAGTTCTAAAGATGTTCTGGTCAAGGGTCATCAGTGAAATGCAAGCATAATCTTTTATGATAATTAATTTTAACAAAGCAGTCCTATTTGAATACCTAAGTTCTGGTACAGCTGGTTAAAATTCTGTTTCATAACTTCGTGGATTAGTACTGTTGAAAGGGGGGATGGCAAGGTTGGTGACAGACATCACCTACAAAGTGACTAAATCCAAACACCAAAAAACTCAACAAGGAAGTACTTACCTTAGGATAATCTGTAGCTGTGATAAGGAGAAAAATCTCTTAAAACATGAGCAAGGCCACAGCTTACCTGTCTGCTTTTTGGAGTGATTCCACAAAGCTTTCTCACAATGGCTGAGCATTTCCCATCTACAGCAGGAGAGGAGTTCCAGACTTTGAGACACACTGGACTGGTTCCAGAGCTCCACGCAAGTGCTCAAATTGTGAAAGTTACCAGGCAAAAAAATCTCCTGCCAGGACTGGGAAATGGGAGTGGGCACAGGTCCAGGCCTATCCTGAGAATTCCAACCACTGCACAGCAACGGGCAACACAGTGGAGGTGAGACTCAAAGGAAAAACGATGAGAGCCTTGTGACACCCGGCACAGTACTTCAGGTGTCAAACTCCATTTTCCCTGAAAGGGTCTGAAGAATGCTCTGCTCTAGCAAAACAGTTTGCTAAACAAAGCTCATTTAAAACGATCGACCTCTGTGCCCAGTAAACTGACCTGTCAAAGTATCTCGGAAAACTCAAGTTCTCGCAAAAGCAGACTGTCTTGAAGTACTACGTTCTTCCAGCATCATAGCTGCAGTTACTTTATAGGAAAGACTTGGCATCTCGAGCTCCCAATCAAAAGGGCAAGTAAGTTACACATTCCTAAGAGGCTGGAGTGCGTCCTGAGGGACAGTCGGTGCGTCCAATCTGCGCACTTGGAAGCTCCAGAAGCAAGTTCCAGCAGGCTCCGGAGAGGTGAAGTTCTCAAGAGCCCATCCGCAGCCCAGGCGGACCTCCTGCAGAAGCGACCTGCGTGCCTCTGCTCCCTCTTTGTGGGCGACAAACATGTGCCACGCGAGTGGCCCGGAAGAGAAAATGACAGCTTCGGGAAAATCAACTCGGCCGCAGGCGGGAGACGGCGCGCGAGAGCGCGGGCGCCCGGGCGCCCCAGGCCGCGGGCCGGGCTCGCGCCTGCTCTGGCGTCCCGCCCCGGCCGGGCTCGCTCCGGCCCGCGGCTGCGCACGGCCGGGGGCGCGCCCGAGCGCTGCGGAGGCGGTGCCGGGCTCCTGGGCCTCGCTCCAGCCGCCGCCGCCGCGGCCTCCTCCCAGCCGCCTGCCCCGCCGGCCCACTTACCTCGGCGCGCGGGTCGGGAGGGGCCACGGCTCCGCTGGAGTAGGGGCGGCGCGGACAGGACGTCCCTCGGTCCTTCCGCTCTTCACGGGCTCGGGCTTCAGGGGCGACGCGGGCGGAACAAACGGGCTCCACTACCCGCGGGGGCCGGCCATTGTGCGACGTCATCAGGCCGCGACGGCCGTCCTGCGGGCCGGCGGGCTACCCTTGTTCGCCCCGCCCCCTCCCGCGCTTCCTTCCGGCCTCGGCGCGGCCCCACCCCCGCGGCGCGCGCCCGCTAAATCCCCGCTACAGCGCAGGCGTCACTGGGCGGACCGTCCTTTCGGGGGGCGTGTCTCCGTGCCTGTGTGCCAGCTGGTGGCCTGACGGCGCATACGCAGGACCGTGTATGCGTCGCGTCACAGGACGCTCGGAGCTGTGCGCCTCGCGAGATTTGATAGGGCGCGGCGGGCTCGCTTCCTTCTTCGCTAGTTCTCAGGTTTCGCTACTTCTGGTCGCGTCGGGTTCCGGGGCCTTTTGCTTTATTAAATAGTAAAGCTCAGCACAAGCATCGAGTGCTTTCCGAAAATTCCGAGGGCGGAGTCGTCCGGGTTTAGGAAGCTACCCGGCCGCTGAGTCCCGGGGACTCCGTGCGGCCTGGAGGCTTCCGCGGGCTCTTTCCGCACGAACCCTGCAGATTCCGTGGCCGGCCTGGGCTTACAGGGCTTGGGGGTGCAGAGCAGGGCAGGGTGCCCGCGTTCTGGCCTCAACAGCCCCGACGTGGAGACAAACCAGATGTCCACAAACTGGCGAGAGGATAGCAGGGGCTCAGCCTCAGGAGGAGGAAGTTCTGACACAAGGCGGGCAGGAGAAGCCAGTCTCGAAGGCCTGGGGTTAAGTGATTCCTCGCCTCCGGCAGGATTATGCCCCGTGCACATGTGAAGCCCCAACACGTTTGTCGGTACCTGGAGCCTCTCGGAGGTAATTGACTTAGGCACATCCAGTCATAAAGCTGGGCTCCTGATGCCGTAGGGTTAGTGTTATCGTGACGGTTACACCACCAGGGAACTCGAGCTTGCACACCCTGGCTTGCTTGTTCTCCGTCTCCACCATGTGAGGACGCAGTGTGGCCGCGAGGTCTGCAGGCCCTAAGGAGGCCTCGCCAGAACCTCACTTGGTGGTCACCTGACTGATGTCAGACTTACAGCATCCAAGCCGAGAAACGCACAGCTACTGCTAGAGTGTTTTGTTATGGCAGCCTGAGGTGACCCGGATGTTCTACCTGTGTGAAACAGCCAGACTGGGCAACTCCGTGGTCTGAAAGGTCCCTGGCTGGGAGCGGGAGGATTGGGCATGCGTAATGGGTGCAGGTGCTTTCGGGAGTGAAGACTGTCTTGAAATTACAGAGTGGGGGGTACTGAGGATTTAGCTCAGTGGTAGAGCACTTGCCTAGCGAGCGCAAGGCCCTGAGTTCGATCCCCAACACCCACCCCCCAAAAAACCAAATTAGGTAGTGGTTTTACAACTTTGTCGATATAATAAAGGCCGCTAAATTCTTCACTTTAAAAGGGTTAGTTTTACGGTATATGAATTATACCTGAACCCGATTTTTTTTTTTTTAAAGAAATGAGAGCTGGGCATGGGGGTGCACACCTGTAATTCCAGCACCCGAAAAGGCTGAGGCAAGAGGATCGCTGTGAGTTCGAGGCCAGCCTGAACTACATAGTGAGTTCAAGTCCAGGCTGAACTACATAGCAAGACCCTGTCTCAAAAAAAAGCCGGGTGGTTGGCCAGGACAGGTGTGGGGTAGGGGTGAGGAGGTGTAGGGAAGAAAGCTCTGGGAGTGATGGAAGAAGAGAGGGACTTTGCTTCCCAGACAAACCTCAAATTGCCCTTTTCTCTGTGCTGTCTGCCCCTATTCAACTACTGTCACCACCTGCCAGGGTCGGCACACAGCTGCCCTGGTTCCCACCCCTGCCACTGCCCAGTCACCTTCTGGGTCTCAAGTTGACACTTGAGGCCCCTCTGGCCACCAAATAAGACCTGGACTCCTGAGCACAGTGTACCATGCCTCTTATGCCCTGGGCCTCCTGGTTGCCTTTGCTGCCCTTGAACCCAAACCTCCCTGGGCCTCAGCTGGTCCCACCTTTTAATCCACACCCAGGTCTTTGCCCAGGCCATCTCAGCAGGGCTCCCACCTTTTCTCCTGTGTCCAATTGGATTGGTCACTCCGAGGGCTCACTGTGGCCCAACCCCTTCCTAGAAGCAGTCCTGGCACCCCCGACAGGCTGGAATCGGTGCCAGCTGTGTGCCACTGTACATGTACAGCCCCACTGGGGTGTCCTGCCACTTGGATACGAGTGCTGCCCCAGCGCTTAGTCAGAAGGTCTGGCGTGGCAGGCAGTGCTGCCACAGGTGCCAGAGGGCCTCTGGCTTGAGGTGTGAGAACCACTGGACTGGTACCTTAACAAGACAGGAACAGGGGCGGGGTGTGGTGGCACACATCTGTGATCCCAGCACTTGGGAGGCTGAGGTAGGAGGATTGCAAGTTTGAGGCCAGCCTGGACTACATAGCGAGATCTGTCAAAAAAAAAAAAAAAAAAAGACACGAACAGGACATTCATGGAGATCTTTTAGTAATACATGGAAGAGAGAGGAGAAAATCCTAGAAATGACCCAAACATTTTCACTAGGTGAATGTAATAGTCTACAGTGTTCCAATGTTGAAAAGTACTCTGTGAATGTGGAGTAGGCAATGTTTCTGCAAGCCAAGGAGAAGCACCTAAGTGATGCTGAATAAAAATGTGAATGGCAGAGTGAACAGATAATGACGCTTGTGGTGAAACTGAAGTCGTGAGCTCTAGGGGAGGGAACTCAACTGCTGCTGGGAGTGTAAGTGGTGGAACCATTTTTTAAAAAGCAAGAATTAGCTGTGTGAATATTACTGACATAAGAAAAATGCCAAAGGAGAGAATTAAAAGAGTTGAAATTAAAATAGTTGCCTCTCAGGAGTGGGAAAGGGGAGGGAGGAAGGATAGATAGCATACTGGCTCTTTATTTTAGCTATTATGGGTTTTTGGGGGGGCGGTAAGGGTCTTGCTCTATAATTCAGGCTGGTCTTGAACTCACTATGTAACCCAGGCTGGCCTTGAACTCACAGCGATCCTCCTGCCTCAGCCTCCCAAGTGCTAGAATGACAGGCAAACAAATCAACTCCTGTTTTTGGTCCATTGTGTGCAGCTGCTTCCAAAAAGGATGCGTAGCTGGGGTGTGTGTGTGTGTGTGTGTGTGTGTGTGTGTGTGTGTACGCCTGTAATGCCAGCACTAGGGAGGCTGAAACAGGAAGATGGCCATGAGTTCAAG
This sequence comes from Hystrix cristata, assembly GCA_004026905.1. Classification (NCBI taxonomy): domain Eukaryota; kingdom Metazoa; phylum Chordata; class Mammalia; order Rodentia; family Hystricidae; genus Hystrix; species Hystrix cristata. The sequence continues at coordinate 122,059 of PVJO010001013.1, forward strand.
GCCAGCTTGGGCTACATAGTTTGAGGCCAGCCTGAACTATAAAGGGAGACCTTGTCTCAAAAAAGGGGGGTGGACCTGATGGGCCTGTTTAAGAGCAAGAGTGAGCCATGGCAGACCCTTGAGCAGGCCAGTGCAGAGAAGGAATTGGCGTGCAGGTGATTTGAAAGAGCCCATCCAGAACTCCTATACCTGCATCCCCTTCGGGTCTGTGGCTCCTGAATGCCTCTCCTCCTGGTGATCGGAGCCGGGTCCCTTTTTGTAGCCTGGTAACTTTGTCTGGCGCGCTGGTTGGGATGAGCATGTTGTTGAGGGGCTCAGGCTGGGCTGGGCTGGATGGTCAGACCCTGGTCAGCTTGCTTTAGAAGGAAGTCACACCCAGCCTCCTGGGCTGCTTCTCCATCCCCACGTTTCCCCACTAGTCCTGCAGGATGGGCTCCCCAAACGCCAGCTTTGCTCCTCAGCTCAGCAAGGCGCTACGTCCTGCCGGAGGAACAGGGTGACCGCGGGGCTCAGGTCTCATTTCCTTCCCGCCGGGCCACAGCCCCGGGTCCTGCAGCGCGGTTTCCACCCTCCCACCCCGCCCCACCCCGCCTGGGCGCAAGGTCTGTCCGTTCTCTGGTTTTTGGCGGGAGGTTGGCTCACAAGCTGCCGGCGCTGACGGGCTGTAGAAAGCATGGTTTTTTGCTGATTCCTCCTGCGGCCACCAGAGGGCGCGCCCGCCAAGCCCCGCCGCCGTTCTCAGGTGGCCTTGCCAGGTGAGACCCCGCGGCCGGCCGCGCCACCCCGGCTCCCGAGGAGGCCAGGTGGTGAGAGGGGCGGGGCTGGGTCGCGGGGACCTGAGCCGGGGCGCTGGCTCTCACCCTTCCTGGAGAGGTGCAGGGGCTAATTTCAGTTCCGGCTAAGCCACTGTCCCCAGCCCTGCCCTCCAGCAAGGCCTCAGGCCAGGGGAGGCTGGCCGCAGGGTCGCTGGCACCCGACCCGCAGGGTTCTTTTTTGGTTCCACTAAGCAGAGCTGGCACCACAGGGGCCTGAGCTTGCCAGCTTAGTGGGCCATCTGCTGAGTGAGAGAAGAAGGGAAATTCAGCTCCCCAGCCCCAGCTGGCACTCCTTTCCATGGTCTCGGTGCGTCTGGAACCTCCACTCTGTCAGCCACCAACAGGGGCTGTGAGGGCCAGCACACCATCCTGCCACCCTCGGCACACTGGGCCAGTGGGCCACCCTGTGACACAGCCAGAGCCTTCCCCCAGAAGCCATCAGCAAAGCTCTTCCTATAAGGGAGATGGCAGTACAGCCCCTATGCGGCCCAACGACTACCTCCAGGTTTTACAGTTGAGTGGGCCAGAAAATAGTCCAGGTTCTAGTGTACATATGACAAGGAAAGAATCCCAAGTGCACACTCCGGAGTAGGTGGAAGGTAGCTGCATTTATTGGAGATCTCCAAGAAGGTGGCAGCCAGTGATACAGGGGAAAAACTATAACTCCCAACCTGCTAGATGTCAATTACGCTGAGTTCGTGTTCCCCGAAGTTGAAGAATGAATTCGAAGGAACAAAGGAGGTTAAGAGTAGGAAATTTATTGAGAGAGAAAGACAGCTCCTGGGAGGAAGGGACCCCAGTGGGTTGCCAATGAGCCCACATTTCAGGGGAAGTTTTATAGAGCACAATCACGAGGCGGGTACAATGTGTGTCAAAATGATGATTAACCAATAATATTACAAGTGTAGTCACTTAGGTAACATTGATCCAATGGGGAAGACGGTCACATAACAAATGAACATGCAAAGAATACAGACATTCCAGAATGGGGTAGATCTGGAGGTCTTGGTCACCCACCTGGGTGACCTAGACTTTATCAGATCAGATGAGTATAATCTTCAGTTCTTTGTTTATCCCTTGGGCAGGGGTGTAGCTCTGGTCCTTCCATCCTTATTTTGAGGCCTGATCTTTTTTTTTTTTTTTGGTGCTGGGGATCGAACTCAGGGCATTCTGCTTGCAAGGCAAGCACTGTAACTACTGCGCTAAATCCCCAGCCCCCCCTTTTTTTTTCTGGTTTTTTGAGACAGGGTCTAACTATGTAGTTTAGACCGGCCTTGAACTCACTATGTAGCTTAGGCTGGCTTCAAACTTGCAGCAATCCTTCTGCCTCTGCCTCCTAAGTGCTGAGATTACAGGCGTGCGCCACTGTTATCGGATGGGTTCCGATATTCCTAGGTTCTTTCCCTCCTCAAGCAAAGAACTGAATGAGGGGGACAAAAAGTAGTTCTAAAGTTTTATTTCAGAGTATAGAGGAAAGAAGAAAAGAAACGTTGAGCATAACAATAGATACAGCAAAATGTGTACCAGGCCTGTAAAGCCCAGTAGGGGTTACCAGGAGGCAGGCATGATAGCAGCGGTGCTGGGGATGCAGCCATCATCTTCCATGGGAGGGAAAAAGGAGAGCTCCTTCCCGGGGGGCGGTGGCACGGTAGAGAAGAAGGCGTGCTTGCTTCCTGTGTTGCTACGAGAACTTCCTGCGTCCAGGTGAGGGCTCGTGCTTGAAAATCACGCCTCAGGGTGACGTCAGGTCCAGGCCACTCCCCAGGTCACATTCCCTAGCCAGCCAGCCTTAGCCATGCCCTATTCCTACCTCACCACCACACCCGGCGAGGCCTGACCTTTAATGGATGCATCTCCAGCCATAGTTGTAGTGTATGCTCTTGTATATTGACTCCATCAAGGGCCCAGCCCTGTCTGACTGCCTATAATGTTCCTACTTAACTTAGCTATCTATAATACCAGGACGAGGCAAAGAGAAAAGGGCAGGAGCAAAAGGCAAAAGGGTGAAAAGGTGCACGTGAATGAAAAGGCAAAAGGGGAATGGCATGTGTGCTAACTGAGGCTCCTTGGATTTAAAGGGTAGCCATCCCTGACTTCTAGGTGCCTCCCACTGAGTTTCTTACTGGTGGTTGGAACCCTGCCCCTCTAGGACCTAGGACGGGTGATTACTTAGGCTTTTTGTTATTATGTTTTGGAAGCCTGGATAGTCCTTAAGATGTTTATATTTTGGGCTTCTTCTAAGAAGGTGGAAGTATAGATAACCCTTAAAATGTTTATGTTTATGTTGAGCTTTTCAGAAGGGACCCATGTGCCCCACTTTGGGGTGCCCTGTGGCTGCCTGAATCAGCTGGGTGAAAGGGAAAGGGTGCTGTGCCTGAAGAAGTCCTGGTAGAGCTGGATGCCGTGGCACATGCCTGTCTTCCTGCGCTCTGGGAGGCTGAGGCAGGAGGACTCCAAGTTTGAGGCCAACCTGAGCAATTTAGCAACTAAATGAGAGCCTGTCTCAAAGTGAAATAACAAAAAAGGTTTGTAGCTGGATATGGTGATGCATGCCTGTAATCCCAGCACTCAGGAAACTGACGCAGGAGGATCATGGTGAGTTCAAGGGCAGTCTAGGCTACACAGTGAGTTCAAGGCCAGCCTATACTAAACACTGAAAGCCACTGTCTTCCCCCCCAAAAAAAAAATATATATATGGTTTGTGGCTATAGCTTAGTGTGAAGACACTGGGTTCAATTGCCAGTACCGCAAAGGAGAGAAAAAAAAAAAAAAGGAGGCCTGGCAGCTTCCCGTCCAAGCCCACGGGCACAGGGCTTCCTGCTAAATCAGCCACATGCAAAGGCCATGACCCAGACACCCCAGCCTTATGGTCAAAGAGAACTACCCAGGAGAGCCTGGCTAAAGTGAGAGACCACGACCCAAGGCGGCCATGATGCCACTGCACCTGGGGGCTGCAGGGCACGGAGAACTAGCATAGCGGGCACAACCTAGAACCTGGTGCCTGACCTCTGATGTGCCTGGGATATGTATGAAACATAAATAATACAGCTACTGTGTGTCAGTAACCACACTTCCATGTTGGGATACCAAAATTAATAAATAAGCAACCATTTATTTTTCTAGTATGAATGATGCTGTATATGTAATTATAACAATCATGAGCAAAACTATATGAGCTGGGCACATGCCTGGAATCCCATCTGCTTGGGAGGTGGAGGCAGGAAGACCGAAAGTTTGAGGTCAGACTGGGCAATTTAGCAAGACTCTATCTTGAAATGTAAAATAGAAAGGGCTGAGGACGTGTCTTGGTTCCTTCCCTAGTATCACAAACAACTATTTGGTACACATTTGTACTTCCTATACCATGGGTGCTAAAAACCTATTTGAATGTATAAGGTTATGAGATAAAATGAGCCTGAGGCTAGAAATTAAGTAAGAAAAAAAAAAAAAGAAGTAAGAGAACACCCACAGTATCCACTTAGTAATAATCAATGCTCTTTGCAGGCGCACGTGCATGTGTGTGTGTGGGTGAAACGCTGTCCCCTCTCACCACGGTTCACTTGCCAAGTTGCCAGGTGGCACAGGGGAGAGAATGCGGTTTCAGCTGGACCCTGAGTGGGGTGCCCTGACATCACTTTCTGTTGTCACCTACACAGTCTATACAGAGCTCAGAGCCATCAAGTCATGAGAATTGTAGCCCACTATCCTGTGAAACTTATTAATTTACCATCCCGCAGGCCATTACTGTGCACCTTCCTGTGGGGTCTGACCTCTGTTAACACAGCCCTGCAGGAACAGAACCGTCTAGCCAGCCAGCTGTGTCTCTTCCTGCGCCTTCACCTGAGCCCGGCAGGTGGGTCCCATCCCCAGCCCTGCCCTGCCTGGGTTGGACCCGTCTGCATCTCTCTCACTGTTTCCACACTACACAGCTCCAGATACACAGCGACGGTCTCAAAGTATTCACAAACAGACTGTGGCCCCTGCCAGGAGAGGTGTGGAGGGTGAGGGTGGGAAATCTGGGAGGCCTTGCAGGTGTTGCAGCCACGACTCCTCACCTTGGGCCAGGAGCTCATCCTCCACCGGCCCACTGGCCTGCTACACCCAGGCCTGAGGTGGGCGGGGCCGGGAGCAGCAAATCCTCCTTCTGCGGCTCAGCCTTGGTGCCCCTGGACCAACCCCAAGCCCTCGAACACAGATGCAGGAAGGAAGGAAGGAGGAATCAGCGCTGGATGGGCGTCAGCGCCAGGTTCCCTGGAGTCTTGGGGACCCAGGCACCAGCTTTGCAGAAGCGGCGGTGCAGCCCAGCTCTCCTGGTGACCATGGGCCCCCCGCCTCCTCTGTGAGCCTGCTCTGTCCTCTAGACTGGGCAAGGACAGTGATCATGCCTGCCGACGGTTGTGACCACACAGGTCAGGCCCTGGCCCTTTGCCGGCACGCGTGGGTCACAGTATCTCATGTCCTCAGACACAGAACCTTCACTCACTGAGGGCAGCGGCTGTTCCACCTCACCACGTGGACGTGTGGATGGGGCATCGCCTTCCTTGGCTTTGAGCAGACAATTATCTGGGAGCCTGGCTGGGGAGCAAGAGCTGATGGCTCCGGAGGCACCACGGGGGCGTGGAGCAGGACTCAGGGGCCCTGTAGCACCGGCCCTGGCCCAGTGGGTCCTTTCTCAGTGGTTGGTGAGGGTGACATCGTATATGCTCTGACCCCCACCTTCCTGTCCTGGAGGGAAGAAGGACCCCAAGGCTATGGGCAGTGGTGTGGAGGAAAGGCCCAAAGTGGGCCGAAGACACAGGCCCAAGCCCAGCCTGAGGGATGCATCTCTTCCTCCCCTGTCAAGTCTTAAGCTGGCAGTGTGGAGACAGCTGCAACAGTCCACACGCAGCCCTTGCCTGGCGCCAAGCACGTGGGAGATGTTAGCGTCTCAGCTGCCATCACAGGTGTCCACTCAGACTGCGCACAGTCCCAGTCCTGCAACCCCTCTGCTCCCTCAGAAACAGCCCACCCCACCCGGGGTGTTGGTGGCCGGCAACATGGTCATCAGGGGAGGCTGTGCACACGCTTTCCCTCCCCAGCTGCAGATTTTTTTTGAGTTTGGGTTTTTCTTTGTATTCTTCAATGAAAATAATATATTGCAATGGATTAAATGTGAATGGAGAGGAAAATCTTCCTATTTTCTATGAAGCTCAACATTAAAGAGATTTATTTATTTATTTATTTATTTATTTATTTATTTTATTTTTTTGGTGACTGGGCTTGAACTCAGGGCTTTGTACTTGTGAGGCAAGCACTCTAACCACTGAGCTAAATCCCCAGCCCAACATTAAAGAGATTTAAAAACAATGGAATCCAATGCTGTTCTTCTCACTGAAATTTTTTATTTTGGAAACTTACTGCAGAACTCTCTGTGAACATGTAACGGGTTATTATGTTGGTGAATTTCTTCCCCCTTCCTAGGGATGGAGCCCAGGGGCCTTTTGGGCAAGGGCTCAGTCACAGAGCTGTATCTCCAGCCCTTTTTGTTTTATTTATTATTATTTTTTTGGTGGTTGGTAGGGATCAAACTCAGTGCCTTGCACTTGCTAGGCAAGCGCTCTACCACTTGAGCTAAATCCCCAGCCCCCTATTTATTATTATTATTATTATTAGGCTTTTTTGAGACTGGGTCTTGCTATGTAGCTCAGGAGAGCCTCAAACTCAGCGATCCTCCTGCCTCAGGCTCCTGAGTGCTGGGACCTGATATTTTAGTTTCATGAATTTTTTTTTTTTTTTTGTGATACTGGAGATTGCTCTCAAGGCCCGTCACATTCTAGGCAAGTGCTATATCACTGAACTACATCCCCAGCCCGTTAAGACAAGTTTTCACTAAATTGCCTGGACTGGCCCTGAATTGATCTTCCTGCCTCAGTCTCCAGAGTAGTTGGAATTACCACACTTAGCTCATTCTTCTTCTTTTTTTTAAATTTTATTTTAATGGTACATTTTCGATGTACATATTGATAACATTCATCATTGGGGATTTGTACCTGTACATGATATACCTTGTTGCTTTTTTTACTTAGCTCATTCTTCTTACTTTTTTAAATTAAAAAAAAATATAAATGTCCCTGTTAATGACCAATAAGTTTTACTTGTAATTCCTGTGGGTCCCAGCTCTTTGGGGTTCTCAGCTGTTTCTAAGAACACAGATGGCAGCCAGAGCCTAAAGGCCTGGAACCCCATCAGGTCTTTAACCTCTGCTTCAACTTTGGGAAACTGAGACTCAGAGAGCAGAGACTGCTTTGGGCCCCGGCCCCTCCCATCTGCCCTCCTGGGGCTGGCTGGGTACCCTCAGGACACCTTGGGCAGAGTCCCCTCCAGGTCAAGCCAACACCCCTGCCACATGCAAGGAAGGTGGCTCCTTGGAGATGGGGCCCAATCCTGTCCCGGGTCACAGTTGGGTGGCTGCCATTTCAGTAAGGCAGTAAGGCAACACTGCTTCTTATGGGGAGTTAGGGAGGGGTGGACGGCACTCCTTCCTGGTTTCCATTCCAATGTGGCACCTGTGTCCTGCACACCCATGCTCTCCTCTGTCCCCACAGGCTGCAGAGGCTCACCATGTCCTCTCCTGGGCACCAAGGAGGTGAGGGGCGCTGTCCGTGGCCACTAGTGTCCAGCTCAGTCAGGGCTCCACTGCCCCTCACCTTCTGTAGCCAAGGACTAAAATTAAATTTGCAACTTCCTGCCAGCCTGGAAAACCCCCACCAAGGTAGGGAGGAGGGAAGGTGGGCTGGTTTCCGAGCAAACGGTTGCCAAGGTGTGACCATGCCACACCGTCTCCCCAGTGAGAGCCAACACTGCCAGCCAGACAGGGCCACCCCCGTGTGCCAAGATGTGGCACTAGCCCTTCTCCGCCCTGACAGCATCACCCTCAGAGGGCTCATCCCAGAGCCACCAGCTGACTGGAGGTCGGCAGAGGTGCTGGTAATCGCATCACATATCAGAAGGACAGATGATGCTTGGCAGATACCTGGGCAGAAGAAACACAGGCTCTCCATCAGTCACACGCTCCTGGGCCTGGGGAGACATCCTGGCTGGAGAAGATTCACACAGCTCAAGAGAGGCATAGCCATTATGTGTCTCCGTGTCTCCTAAAGCAAAAATCACACCCAACAAGCCCATGCCTGCCTCGTGCCAGGGAGCATTTCGTAGCATCTGTTTTTAATTGGCATTTGCCTGACACATCCCACCTGGAAGCCATCTGTGGACCCAGCAGCCTGGGTAAACTGCATGCAGCCCTCCAGGAGGGGGCAGCTGGTGAGGCGCACACAAAGCCAGAAGTCCTGTTCCTGCGAGCCTGGTTAAACTGTCGCGTGTCCCTGGGGCACAAGGCCATCTTGGGCTGGGATCTGTGAGCAGCTTGTGGAGCGAGCAGCTTGTGGAGCGAGGATGGGAGGGTGAGGGAAGACAGGGCGAAGCCTGGTGTGTCCTCAGGGTGGGCGAGTGAGTGAGGAGCCTGCCCCTAGCGACAGGTGTGGCACAGCTGTCACCTTGTCTGGGTCTGGGTCCCTGAAGGTGAGGAGGAAAAGCCAATGAAAGGCCCATTCTAAGCTGGCACTGTGGCACATCCCTGTAATCACAGCACTGAGGAAGCTGAGGCAGGAGGATCCTGAGTTCAAGTCCCACCTGAGCAACTTAGTGAGACCCTGTCTCAAAATTAAAAAAAAAAATTAAAGGACTGGGGGTGCAGGTCAGGGATAAAGCAGCCCTAGATTTGATCCCTAGAACCACAAAAAAGTACAGTGTTTATCACTGAGCCACCCCTCAACCAGGTGCTCAGCCCTGCCAGAGCCCATGCCCATCTGTGTGGCTGACCCTGTGTCCTCAGCCACCCCACCCCGTTGGCCTGCCCAGCCAGCTCTGTCCTGTGGTGCTCCAAGGGTGCAAGGCACTGCCCACGAGCCTGGGCTCCATGGGTAGGGAGGATCCACGCCCATGGCAACCCGCCACACTGGAAAAGCCATCTCACAGCTGGCCACCTGAGGCCTAGGGGAGAGGGGGTACCCAAGGCCCCCACAGCCAGGCAATTTCAGGGTGTGACATCTCACGGCTGGGTCTCCCCAGCATGGGACTTGAGGGCTCCTCACTGGGCGAGGTGGTACTGTCCCCTTGTTCCTGGAGGTCAGGGGGCTCCTTGTCCTGCTGGGCAGGAGGCAGAGGAAAGGGCCTCTCACCCTCCAGCCCTGCAGGTGCCTTGAAGCCTGAACTGTAACCCTGACCTGGGGCTCAGCCACAGTCGCTGGAGCCTGAGCAGGGACTGCAAAGCCATCAGAGTCCAGGCCACCTCCGCTGGCTGTGCCCTGACGCCTGAGGTGGGACTCAGGGCTGCTGGGGGCGTCCGTGCTGGGCGCCCTACTCTGGGTCCCCACAGCTGACCCCTCTGCACACAGCATCTCCACAGAAGCAGGAGCTGCCCCACCATTTCCCAGGTCCCACTCCTGCCCACAATAGGAGTGTGTGATCTGGGATGGTGGGAGGAGAGCAGTAAAAAGCACTGAGATTGGCTCTGCAGAGGTTCTGACGCTGATGCGGATTTGGATTTATTATGCACGGCAAACACACTAATAAAGGAGTGGGGTGTGGAGGTGCACACCTGTAATCCCAGCACTCGGAGGCTGAGGCATGGGGATCACTTTGAGTTTGAGGTCAGCACGGGTTACATAGTGAGTTCAAGGCCAGTCTGAGCTACATAGTGAGCCCCTGTCTCAAGAAAAGGGGTGTGTGTGTGTGTGTGTGTGTGTGTGTGTGTGTGTGTGAGGGGACAGCCCTAGACTTGCAACCACAGCCCTGCATGCCTGTTTTCCAGCCCTGGCTGCCTCCTTCCTCCCTGCAGCCCGAGTGGGCTGAGTGCCCGCTGGGTACGTTCCATTCTAGTCATGTAAATTATTTTTAATTGGAAGTTTAGAAGTGCTTTAATCTTGTTTATTGTGGCTGAAATGAGGCACGTTTGTGCAGCCTTACTAGGATGAACATCGGGCCTCCTGAACGTCCACGTAGTTGCTTCTCAGAGCTGACTCTTTGGAGGGAGGAAAATCAATTCACTGGAAGCTCAAAAATCCCGGCTTCGGGGAAACGCAGGTGCGAGGTGACGACTTTGGGAGCACTGCCCAGACCCGGGCGCAGCCTTCTCCCCATGCTGTTGCTGTGGGTCCTGCCCACACCCACCGGCCCAGATGGCTGACTCAGTTCGTGTCCTGGAAGTGACGTCCATGATGCAGGCTTCGTCCGCAGGGAGTCGGGTGAAGGGCACACACGGACAGCTGCGGTGTCGGGCGGTGTTGAGACCTGGTGTCCTGTGCCTCTGAGACGAATGACTACCGATCGTGGGAGACGAAGATGACAGCTTTTTCCTCCCTGGGCCAGGGGGCCGTGGGTGTGAGGTCAGCATCAGCAGGCTCTGTGCCCACAAATGCTAGGGCGCCTTCTTGCCTCTTCCCGCTCTGGAGCCCTGCGGTCCTTGGCTCCCCGCTGCACCACTCCAGTCTCTCCTCCGTGTCACGTCCCTCTGTTATGGGAGCACAGGGGCTGGGAGCTGCTATGCTCCAGCTTGGCTCATCTGGCCTGGATGTGCGCTGCGGGACCCCTTCTCCAGGAGAGGCCTGGGCTGTCCTCTGAGGACACGAAGACCATGGCCACCTCCTCGTGAGGGGCTCCAGGGCCCCTGTTCCATCCCTCATGCCCAGCACGGCAGCCACAGCTCTTCGAGGCCAAGGACAGGACAGAGTTGGGGAGTGCCAGAGACGGCGGCTGGGGCACAAGCTCAGGTGGGTGGGATGAGGCTGCATGGGCCACATGGGTGCCAAAGGGTTTCCGGGGGCTCAAGTGTGGGGGTAGGGAGCTGTGGTGGCCATGAGCAGGGACAAGGGTGTCCCAAAAGGAGGCAGGCATGGCAGGGATTGTGCCGGTCAGCTTAGGTAACAGACAGAATGCCAGGATAAAGGCTCCTCCAGCCCACAGTTTCAGAGCTTTCCGTCCATGGTTGTGTGGCCCTGTGGCCCTGAGCGTGTGGCAGGTGGCACTGCAGGGCTTGGCAGAAGGAGGGCTGGGAGAGAGGCCAGCAGATACCACCTCGCCCAGTGAGGAGCCCTCAAGTCCCATGCTGGGGAGACCCAGCCGTGAGATGTCACACCCTGAAATTGCCTGGCTGTGGGGGCCTTGGGTACCCCTTCTCCCCTAGGCCTCAGGTGGCCAGCTGTGAGATGGCTTTTCCAGTGTGGCGGGTTGCCATGGGCGTGGATCCTCCCTACCCATGGAGCCCAGGCTCGTGGGCAGTCACCCTCCCACTGTCCCCTCCAAGGTCCCACCCTAGTGACCTCATGCCCCCCACTCACTGCCTCCTCCCGATGACTCCCCCCACTCCCGATGGCACTGTAGCTAGTGACCTAGCCTTCAACGAGTGGGCCCTGGGGGACATTTCAGGTCCATACCTACCCCAGGTGATGCCATGGGTGAGGCTATGTCCCTGCGGCGGGTGGTGCTCCTGCAGCCCACTGAAGGGTGGACAACCCAGAGACCCCCCGTGCCTGCAGCCGGCCTGGCTTTGGTGCCACCCAGATCCAAGCTCAGTGCCGTGCTGGCTGCTCGTGAGTACGGCTGATGACAGACAGCAGGAGGATCCCTGGAGCCCCGGGTTTGAAGTTGGCTGTACAACATGCGAGATGCTGGCTTGATGATAACAATAACACATAACCCCCAACCATGAAAAGACGGCAATGCACTGGCACCAATGGACAGGACACGGGGCCCGGGCACGTGGCAGGACTGGTCAGCCATCCTGAGGAGGGAGGCCTGGCACACATGTCGCAGGACGAGCTCTGAGAACAGGGAACCAAGGGAGACACATGTAAGGGCTGTGCCAGGCGAGGCCACTCGGGGACAGGCCCAGGGCTGCAGAGCCACAGAGGAAGGAGCAGGTGGTGCGGGGCGTGGGGGGCGGTCAGGACTCTCTGAGGGCGACAGGGACTTTTTGGAACCAGCAGTGCCATGAAGGCTCTGAATGCCACCAGCTGGTATGTGCCAAAGGCGGGGTCTGTGTCCTGAGAATTTTTACCTTGATTGACAAACGGCAGAAGAGGAGCTGCAGGGATGCTGCTCCATGGACTCAGGGCCACTACAGGAGCAGCCTCCCCACTGCCCGACAGAGCTTGGCATCCCTCTTGGTCTCACGGAGACAAAACGGGAGGTTCGGTGATGCCAGCCCAGCTTCCTGTGCTTCAAGACAAAGGGCTTGGAAGGGCAGTGATTCGGTGAGCCTCCAAAGAACCTTCCCATCATTCCAGGGCTGCCATCGGCAGACATCTCCAAAGGTCACTGCCTGGCAGCTTCCTGTCGGCTCTGGGCTTGGATCCTTGCTCCCCTTGTCCCTGGCTCTGTAGCTGCAGAGCAGTCATCCAGGCCACTGAGACCTGGCTGCATTGCCCACCCTCCCAGGGCCTCCGTGACATCCACTTCCGGGCAGGACGCAGGGCACAGCGGTGAGTGACATTTGTCAGCCACGCAAGAGGGGAGGCATGTCCCCAGCCACCTCTGATGGCTGCAGCGCCCAAGGCCAGGCCAGGTTGGCCCACCTCACAGCTGGCCACTGTCCTCTGTCTACCTCACCCCAGAAGGGGGTCAGCCCTGTGGGCAGCCACTGTCCCTGCTGGGCTACAAGCATCCTGCTTAGGTGGGGCTGGGTCACCTGGGGCTGAGCCAAGCTGGCTGTGGCCCTCTGCCTGCTGTCTGGCAGTGGAGTGGATGTTGACTGGGTGCCATGTGGCCCTGTGAAGCAGGGGGGACGAGGCGCCGTGCCCACCGTCCCTGAGGTGTGCAGTGTGGGTGGGCAGGGCCCAGGAGAGGCCCCTTTAGTTTGAGGAGGGCTGGGTGCCTGGCCGTAGAGGGCCAGCAGGAGGCAGACGTCTGCACTCAGCTGTGCCCACACTGTTCCAGGGGGATGCGAGACCTTATGGGGGTCCAGGGGCGCAGATTCCTGTCTCTCTGACAGCAGGGGCTACTGTCAAGAGCAGGGATCAGGTGTCACCCTCATGGACCCATGTCCCAGCTGTCCCCACAGGGTCTGACCTGGACGGCCTGGAGGCCTCTTTCTGCTGCCTGGCTCAGTTGCTGTGTAGACGACGGCTCCCTGGGGACTGTTACTGCCAACCTGACACACAGCAGTAGGAGCCCAGTGTCGTACCTGACTGAACACTTAAACGATCAGGGGCAAAATCTGAGACGTTGTGGTGGAAGACAGCACGTCTGCTCCTTTGCGAAGTTAACCCACACTGGTGCCACTATTAGATGAAGAAACCGACCTTGATATCTCTGCTATTTTGACACCCAGGCCTGGCCCTGCTTTGCCATGAGATAAGTTGTGCATGGATTCTGGCCGAGGCAGCCAGGCTCTGGCTCATGGGGCCAGCTTGGAGGGCTGGAGCAGCAGCGGGGCTCCTGCACAGGACCACTGGTGCCCACGGGGGTGGGGGCTGCTGGCGAGGTCGACATCACGAAGCCCCGCCAGCCCCGTGTGGAGGACTCTTGTTCTGAGGTCATGCTTTCCTAGTATTTTTAGTGTTAAGATTGTTTTTAGAAAATACTGAGGCTATTAAACAATGATTTCAATAGTTAAAAAATTAATGTCCGTATTTGACAAAATCCGGAAGTGGGTGGTACAGGTTTTGGCCCATGACTCTCTGAAGTCCTGGCCTGGGGGATGAGGCCCAGCCAGTCCAGAGCCCATCCAGGGTTGCTCAGGTGTCAGCTCGAGCCTGGGGCGGGACAGGAGGGTCCCGGAGGAACCCCAGGGTAAGGTGGTGAGGGCAGACGGCAGGTGAGCCTCAGGGGCCCACACCCGGGTGCAGCGCAGGGTCAGAGTGGCATCTCACTCAGGCAGATGCCTGGCTGCCCAGTAAGTGAAGCAAGATGCTCGAGCCACCACCTGAGAGGGACACACAGCACACAGCTACAGGGAGGCTGAAACAGGAAGGGCAGAAGACCCAGTATGAAGGAGGCAGTGAAGCTGCAGCCCTTGCAGGCACCCACCAGAGTGGCAAAAAGTGGCACAGTGCTGGGGACAGTCTGGTAGTGACTAAAAAATTAGACCTAGAGCTACCATGGGGCCCAGCAACCCCACTGCAGGTGCACGCTGGAGAGGGCCAAACACACACGTACCATGGGGACCTGCACACAGCCACTTCTTATCACTTGTGACAGTCCCAAAGCGAAAGTGACCTCGGTGTCCTCACTGAAGCAGCGATAAGCGCAGTGTGGTTGTCCAAGTTGGATACTGCTTAGCCAGGAACAGGGACAGGGGAGGCACAGGCCATGCTGTGCAGGGACCTAGACCCTCAAGCTCAGGAGAGGAGCAGGATACAGAGACTGCACACTGTCTGGAACAGGCCAACCTGTGGAGGCAGCAAGTGGATCTATGCTTGTTTGGGCAGCGGGTGGGTGATAGCTAAACATTTCTCTTGGAGGTGAGGATGTGTTCTAAAAGGACTGTGGTGGCAGACACACGGCTCACTGCGCCAAAGCCTGCAGCGGGCATTAGCAGCTGGCACCCCATGTACCCGGGGTGGGGTGAAGCAGGAGCTCAGGATTGGGGCCTTTGGGTGAGCAGTGGGGACGAGGCTCTGGGGAGGGCCTGAGGTGCTGCAGTTCCAGAGAGGGGGGCAGCTGGGAGCTCCAGGGTGGAACAGGCAGCCAGGACCCCATGTGAGACCCCACAACCCCTCCCAGGGCACCCCTTGCATGGAGGAAGAAACTTGGATCCTTCACAAACCTCTCCTTTTTCTCCTCCCTCTGGGCGGGCAGCATGGGCTGCCAGGTAGATTGGCAGATGGGAGCCTGACTAGTGTGGGTAGGGCACAGCAGGCAGGGCCTTGTGTCCCACGTGCATGGGACTTGCTTTTCTCCAGAGACAAGGCTATGAACAGAGCCCCAGAGAGTGAAGACTGTAGCTCTAATTACCGGGCTACCCCTTCTGGACTCCTCCGGCCCTCCTCCTACTGCCTGGCCCTGTCCTGCCATCTCCTTCCACTTTCCTTCGCCTCTGTGTCTGTCCATGGCTCCTGCCCTCTCTTTTCCTGTCTCCCTGGCTTCTATTTCAAGGATGGTCTTGTCCTTTAGTCACCAAATCAGGCACCCAGGCAAGGGATATGGTTTCAGGCTTGTTGACCACACAGCAGGTGAGCCACAAGGGTGGGGAATCGAGAGGTATTATTGGCAGCACACAGTCTGAGCTGTTAAAATACGAGGTTTCCTTCCTGCTACAAATCTCCCCACACCACCACCAGGGACAGGAGTCCATGAGGCTGGCTGCTCCCAAAGCTCTTGCCTGTGTCTGCCCTGTGTGCCCAGGACAAACTGGGACTTTTTTGTGCAATGGTGGAGTTTATGCCTTTGCTTGGCCAGCCGAAGGAGCTGAAGGGCATTTCTGGACAATGCTAAAACTAAGATTCAGATGCAGCTCTGTGTTGGGTCATGGAAGCCCTGCTGGGCCTGTGCAGCTGTGAGAGGAGCTTGCACAGGCAGTGGGCATTACAGCCCTGGCCTGGGTGCAGGGGCGGGCGTCCAGTGCTCCGTGAGGACAGTGCTTGCTCTGGCCAGCTGTACTTGGGGTGGAGCCTGCAGGGTGGCAGGGTGTGGTGGGGGTGATGGGGGTGCCAGTCACCTCAGAACCAGGCTGGGGCCTACCCGACACCAGGGCCTGGAGGGTGAGGTGTGTTACCCATAGATGGGGAGGCTGAGGCCTGTGGCCCCCAAGGACATTGACACACATCTGAGCACAGCTGTGGCAGGGCCCCAGGAGACTCCCCGGTGTAGGTGTGGTCGCCCTCAGATGCCTTGCTGGTACCGCTGGTTTTTGTTTGTTGTTTGAGACAGTGTCTCACTATGTATGTAGTATAGGCTGGCCTTGAATTTACTCTGTAGCCCAGGCTGGCCTTGAACTCACAGTGATCTTCTTGCCTCAGCCTCCTGAGTGCTGGGGTTACAGGCCTGCGCCCTCACACCTGGCTTCCCAGCCTGTCTGTTGACACCTGCTGTGTCCTTTGTGAGTCTGAATTGAGGCCAGGTGGGGAGAAAACTCTCAGCTCTCCCCACCCACCCGCATGCACACTCGTGCTTGCACACGCACCCTGGGGCCAGGTGTATTGTGCAGTGGACAGTGGAAGGGGCACCGGGTTGCACTGAGGCCAGGTGGGCTCTGCGTGGTCACAGCACCTCCCAGGAAGGCGGGCTCCACACAGCTCCCACCCGGCCGTATCTGTGGGTGCTGAGCACGGGTCCTCTGCGGTGTGGCTGCTCACCTCACCCTGGGTTCTCTGTCAGTTTCCCAGTGTGACTGTCACACTGCCCTGCACGTGGGCCCTGCAGTGACACTGGCTGTAAAGTGGATTTCCCTGCACTCAGCGAGGAAGCGAAAGATCGAGTCCTCCCACTGGTGCCTGCCGAGCTCCTGCAGCTGACAGGAATGACATTTGTCATCTGAGGCACAAGACAGAGCAGGGTGGGTCCTGCTGAGAAGGGTGGCTCCGAGTTCCACCAAAGTCATGGCAGCCGCTCCGGCTAGCTGGCCAGGTGTTTGGGGACGTGTGGCGAATGTGCCTGAGCACCAGGGACAGCACGCTGCAGAAGGGCCCCAGGGACCGCGGGGAGAGGACAGCTTAGCTCTAAAAAAAGTCCCCTGAAGTCCTGTGTGTTCAAAAGAGGCTTTCGGAGGGCAACTGTGCTCATCAGTGACTCATCCTGTTGGATGTGGGGCCTGGCTGGGCAAGGGGTAACTGCGGAAGGGACCTGCAAGGGTGGAGTCTTTTCCCTCTCAATACTAGGGATTGAACCTAGGGCCTCTGCACTGAGTTACATCCCCAGTCCTTTTTATTTTTTGAGACAGGGTCTCGCTAAATTGCTAACTTGTCCAGTCTGGATTTGGACATGTGATCTTCTGGCCTCAGCCTCCCAGGGTACTGGGATGACAGGGCTGTGCCGGCATGCCTGGTTTGGGAGCGTGTTGCCAGCTCCTTCCCCTCTTCTCTGCTTCCCAGAGGCCTTCCGAGAAACTTTCCTGGACCAGGCCCTCCCACCCTTAGCTCTCTGCCTTGGAGGGCTGACTGAGCCCTTGGACTGAGAGCAGCAACTATGAACTGCAGGTGGCGGTATTCTGTTTCCGTGGTGAGAAAGCAACTGACCCAGTGACCTCCTCAGCCATGGGGGACAAAGGCAGCAGAGCAAGGTGCCCACTCATCAGCCAGCCTGGGTGAGCGGGTCAGGTGCCCCTGGCTTTGCCTGGTGAAGGAGGCGGAGAGGCGGATGTGGGGCCTGAGGCTCAGCAGCTATTGCTGGCTCTGAAGGACGCAGAGGCCTCCGCCAGCAGGGAAGGGTGAGGAAGGGCCTCACCCTGGGCTGCAGGAGGGACAGGCCCTGCACACCGTCCCTCAGGCCAGGGGGACCGCACCGTGCTCCTGCCCTTGCAATTGGCAGGGTCCACAGGTGCCACCAAAGCCACTGGGTCTGCAGGCCCTTGTGGAAGCTGCAACCAGACCTTCACCCAGACTGTGCGCTGCTCCTGGCTCCGGCCTTGCCTGCAGAGCACTGTGTCCAGCATGGCCTGGACGCACCCCAGGGGCCGAGCAAGTAAACTCGGCAGAGTCAGGGCCACGCCAGGGCTGGGGCATAGGGTGCAGCGACCCTCACAAGACCTCTGACGTACAGGCAGCATCAATCACGGTGCTGGGACAGCAGGCCAAGTGGAGTGACAGCACACTAGGTTCAGCCTCAGGAGAAAGGGGCACCTTGGCTGCAGGACCGGTGAGTGGGCAGAGGTTGCTCGAGCTGCCTCCTCCTTGACGAGAGAGAAGGGAACATGTGAGTTTGTTCTAAGATGCCAAGGGGAAGCTAGAGAAAAGCCGGAAACCACAGAGAAAACAGGAAACTAGAAAAATAGAGCTGCAGGGAGAGCAGGGCTTTGAAAGCACAGAGAAGATTATGGGAATGACCCCAAGTCTATCCGAAGTGATCCCGATGACATGAGTGGCCCTGGCCTGCCAGTCAGAACACAGCACAGCTGAGGCCCCGAGGGGCTGAGTACCACCTCCGTGGGCAGGAGCAGGCCCCAAGCATGGCCATGGCCCACACATGGGGGACCCCTTAGCTTCCCAGGCTAGAGGGGAGTTAGTGGGTCAGGTGGAACTGATCATCCTGCCCCAGTGAGGGGAGAGCCCCAAAGTGTCCGGCAGGCCTGGTGTCATCACAGTGTCTCACCAGGGAGAGGTGGACTCTGCTTCAGTTTGGCACCATGCTCCTGAGGGGGCCACCTGTGGCCTTGGGGGCCCAGGCTGAGCAGCGGAGGCAGCATTTCAAGCTGGAGCTGGGTGCCAGGCCTAGGCCACCTCTCTGGGACTTGGGGTTCAGCCCCGAGCTGTTGGAATGTCCAGCACACTGAGGGAAAATTCAGCACCCTCCTCCTCCCACCTCAGGTTGGCAGCTGCCCTTGCCCCTCACCCTGTCCTCCCTAGCACACCAGTATGGTGCTCCTGGGCTCACATACCTGGTGGACGGGCTGCTGGATGGGGTTGGGGGAGCTTCCAAGCAGGGAGTGGGTGTGGGCCACCCTGGCCGCTCCCTCGCGGTTGCGTCTATACCTGCCATGGGGTGCAAACTCTCCAGAGAACAGGCTGGGAGCCTCTGAAACGGATCTCCAGGCCCAGCCAGATGCATCAGTCTGGGGGCCTGGAATGCATCCCAGGCTTGAGGGGCAGTGAGGCAGGCTGTCTCCAGGAGAAGTGTGTGTGGGGACCTTCCGGAGCCTCCACAGCCCAAGGTGCCACTGCAGGTTTTCGCCCAGAGCCACAGGGCCTTCTCATCCTTCTGGTTCCACCAGCACCAGGCTGGCCCAATGGCTGGTGGGCCACTTCTGCAAGCTGCTGCTGCCCTCTGCTGTTGTGAGTCCCCATTGTAGTTTGGGCTCTCAGAAGGGTCTGCAGGGTGTGCAGAGGTGCAGATGGGCAACTCCCAGCAGACCCCTCTGATGGCCCATGGTGTGCCCAGCCCCTAGAACCACAGATGATAACGTGCTTGGCATAGGGATCCCGGGATGGGGAGAACAGGAAGCACAGGCAGCCCATGTCCACCATTCCCTGGGCTGCTGGCTGGGCTTCTGCCCAGCAGCTGTACCAGCTGAGTGCCTGGCAGGAGCTGGACCTTAGTGTCCTGGGCTACAGGGCAGCAGGAGGCTGGACACCACACCTTACCTGGGAAGGAGCTTGGGAGAGCAAGCTTCCGTGCCCATCTCTGGGGTGTCTGCATGCCTACCACAGTGGGTGGGAGGCTGGAGGCCTGGCCTGCTCAGGGCTTGGGGCAGGTGTGGCCAAGGGATGGCCCTGAGGGGAGAAGTTGACAGGAGGTACTAGGGCAAGGAAGGGAGGATACTTAGCAAGGTCATAGGTCCCCCAGGCTTCTGTGGGGCTGGCAGTGAGCAGGGCATGGGCTGTGAACACATAGGGCAAGTGGTGTGATGGATATCACAGGCAAAGTGGGCTCAGAGGAGTGACACTGGTGGTGTGGTATGGGGGTGGGCCAGAAGTGGCAGGCTCAGGTCACCATGCTTGGGGATAGAGCATGCACGCTAGCGGACTTGGGGGAGAGTGGCACTCTGTCAAGTGGCCATGAACTCAGTGGCTAGGTATCCTACTTTGTGCCCACCTTAGGAGAGAATAAGCCCTAGAGGACCCCAGAGGAGGGATGCCAAGCCCATGACCCAGAAATGGGGTACTCTCGGAGACGCTGACCAGGGTTGTGGTCCACAGCATGGGTGTGGCAGGGTGACAGGGCCCCTCACGAATCTCCTCCCTTCTGTGCACCTCTTTGGAGAGCTCTGGCTCCCCCAAGTGTGACTGTCACCTCGCGGGTCATGACAGCTGTTCTGAGCAGCCTGGCTGGGGAAGACCTGGACTGTCTGGAGAAGGCCTGCGGACGATGCCCCAGGCCAGCAGCCAGGGATGCAGATGGGGT
The DNA here is from genome assembly GCA_004026905.1 of Hystrix cristata. Lineage (NCBI taxonomy): Eukaryota > Metazoa > Chordata > Mammalia > Rodentia > Hystricidae > Hystrix > Hystrix cristata. The sequence goes on from PVJO010001013.1 coordinate 141,903, forward strand.
TTGGGGAACACAGGCTCTGGTAGAACTGGGTCACTTCCAGTGAAACAGCAGGCAGGGCTGGTTCCCGATAGTGGGCATGGCTGGGAAGAGACGGGGGGTTGAGGTCACCCCTGGACATGCCCTGGGGGTTCTGGGGTGATTCCTGGGCAGCCTAGAGCTCAGGGCTAAAACAGAGATGGATTTAAAGGTGTGTCTGTGTACCCGAGAATGTGGAAGAACTTCAGGGGAAGACCAGCGTAGACTCCTACACTGGATCTACTGGAGTAGTGAGAAGCAGCCCAGAGAGGGGTGGGGAGCCCATTAACAGCACAGTGGCCAAGGGGATGTGGAGCAGAGGCCACCTACCAGGTTCTGGGAAGCACAGAACACTGATGGCGTCACAGAATGTGGCACACTCGCACCCAAGGGGGTGGGCACATGTCGCTGAGTGCTGGGCCTGCAAAGGTAGGGGCACCAGCCTACACCCTTGAGGCTCCTGGGAACCCTGCCCCCACAACTTGGGGTCACAGGATCTTTACTGCTTAACTCTCAGAGGGACTGCAAAGTATAGAGCACCTTCCAACCCATTCTGCGGGTGTGGACACGTGGGATGGTGGGTGGGCATGGGGGAAGGGCCCTGGGGGATTTGCAGGCACCCACCTGCCCTACCTTGGGTCCCCCCACCCTTCTTCCTGGCTGGCCCTTGTAGAAAGGTCACCATAAATGAGGAGAAAGATGGCTTTCCAGATCCTTCCCCAGCCTCTGCTCCTGGGCACAGGAACCTGGACTGCCTGGGGCCTTGGGCAGGGGTGGCCCTCAAGGGCAGGGCCTGTAGACCCTGATTATGGAGACCAGTATTCTTTAATTTTGCATGTACTGGGGCTCGAATCTGAGCGCTGTATCACTGAGTTATATCCCCAACTCCTTTTTTATTTTTAGACGGGTTCTTGCTAAATCACCCAGGCTGGTCTTGAACTTCGAAACTTCCTGCCTCAGCCTCCCTCAACGCTAGGATTATAGGTATACGCCACCATGCTCGGCTGACCGTTTATTCTTGTGCAAACCAGAGGGCTGGGTGGGAGGTGGGCAGGCTCCAACTCCAACCCCGCCTTGGGTAGGAGAGGGGCTTCCGGCTGTGCACTAGAGACGGCGAGCCCGGCAGAGTCGAAGGGGTCGAAGGGGCGTGTGTTCCGAACCGGCGGCGCGTGGCTGCCCAGCCGGTGGAGCCCGTGGTGGGCTGGGTCCGGCCGAGCCCTGCCGGCCCGAGCAGTCCCCAGGGGGCGCGCCCCTCGGCGGTTCGGTGTGCCCGACTCCTGGTGTCCGGAACCGCCCCTCCGGGCGCCTGTCACTTTACGTGCTCAGCGGCGTGCGAGGAGCAGTAGTATTTCTTGTGCGCGATGAAGGTGGACAGGCTGCTGAACCGGATGTTGCACAGGCGGCAGTAGCGCTGGCCGCCGGGCGGGGGCGCAGGGGGCGCGGGCAGGCCCTTGCCGGGCGTGTGCACGCCCGGGTCGGCGGGGTCCTCGGCGGGCGCGGGCGGGGGAGACGGGGACCGCGGCGGGGAGCTGTCCCGCGGGGCGCGCTCGGCCGGGGCGCGAGGGGCGGGCACCCGCAAGCCGTGCGCCCGGCGGAGGTGCTCCACCAGGTCACCGCGCGCGCGCCCGCCGGCGGGGCAGTAGGGGCACACGGCGGCCGGGCGCAGTGGCGCCGCGGGGCACGCGTACTGCTTGTGGGCCAGGTAGGCCTCGAGGCTGTGGAAGCTCACGCGACAGGCCGTGCACTCGTGGTAGTCTGCCAGCGCGGGCAGCGCGGCGGGCGCGTCGGGGGGCTGGCGGCGCGACCGCTTGCTCAGGTCGATAGGGCCGTCGGCCGCGGCGGGCGCGGGCGAACGCGCGGGGGCAAGCCCGGCGCTCCCACTTCCGCTTCCAGGTCGGGGTGAGCCGGGCGGTTCGGGGGCGTGGCCGGCAGACGGAGGGGCGTGGCCAGTGCCGGGCGCGTGCAGCTCATACAACTTGCGGCGCCGGCGCGTACGCATGGGCGGTGTGGTCAGCGTGGGCGCGGCGGTCCCCTGCGCGGGCGCGGGCGCGGGCGCAGTTGCGGGTGGCCTGCGCGGTGGCGGGTCGTGGCGCGAGGCGCAGTAGTAGCGCTTGTGCACCGTGTAGGTCTCGTGGCGGCTAAAGCGGATGTTGCAGGCCTCGCACAGTGTGCGACTGGGGTCGTCCTCTGCGTCGTCCACCGAGCTTCCTGGGCTCTGGCTGCCCTCGCTGCCCCGGCCGGGCCCCTCGGCCTCTGGGGTGGCCGTGCCGCCCGTCTCGTCCTCGCGCGCCCCGGGCCCCGGCGGCGATCGCGGCGCGTCGGGTTCTGCAGGCGCGCCGGGCAGCGCCTTAGGCTTGCGCGCGGTGGGCGCGTCTTCGGGCGCGCGGCGGCCCGAGCAGTAGAGGCGCTTGTGCACGTAGAAGTTGTTGACATTGTTGAAGGTGATCTCGCATTCGAAGCACGTGGCGCCCTTGGTCCCCGCCAGTAGCGCTGTCGGCGCCCCTGAGCCCTGCTGCAGCCGGCTGTGCACCAGCTCGGACATTTTGGCCAGGATCTCCGAGGCCTGGGGCGCCGCGGCGCCCGGGGCAGCGCCCGCGTCCGGCGCGAACACGAGCTGCGGCAGGAAGAGCGCGCCGGCTAGGCCCAACTCTCCGGGCGCGGGGCTGGCGCCGGGCGTGGGGCTGGGCAGCTCGGCCTTCACGCGGGCTGCGACGGGGCTGTGTGGCGACGGCGTCCGCGACGGAGCCCGGGGCGTGGGCTCTGCCTGGCCTGGCGCGTGTGCCGCCTCCGGCTCCTCTGCTGCCTCCACTTTGGCGCTTCTGGGGGCCGCGGGGGGCTCGCCACTGCTCCCGTTCTGGGGGCCCGCCCTGGCCTCCCCGTTGGTGGCCTCTGCCAGGGCCTTCCTGTCCAGGCCTGGCGATGGGGTGGCTACCAGGCCCAGGTCCGGGGAGGCCAGGGGGCCATGCAGGGCTGCATGCTGCTGGAGGCCGGTGAGGGCATCTGCAGGGAGACCACAGGGGCAACTCAGGCCTGGCACCTGTGGACTGCCCCTTCTTGCCCACTCCAGAGCCCGGGGCGTCCTGTGGCTTCTCACCTGCGGGCAACTTGGCAGCTGAGTGTGCTGCGCCTGGCGAGTAGATCTCACCCTTGGAGCCGGGCTGGCAGACCATGTGGCTGGTCACCAGGTGGCTATAGAGGATGTCTCGAGTGGTGGAAATGAAGCCACAGCTGTGACAGACACCTGCGGACCATGGGTGGCAGTTAGGGCCCTGGGGTCAAGGTGCACGTGCTCCCCCACCCACACAGCCCACCTACCGCTGAGCGTGTCTGTGTGCACCTTGAGGTGGCGCTCGCAGTTGGCCTTGGTGGTGAAGGCTGACAGGCAGATGAGGCAAACGAAGGGCCGCTCTCCTGGAACACAGGGACATGTGGCTTGGGCCCACCCAGCCCCTAACCCCAGGGACAAGGAGGACAGGCATTTTACGCATGTCCTTGACTTGCCAGGAGGCTCTCCTCCCTGGCCCTGGGCCCAGGACCCTGTGTGTGTGGTGAACCCGTGCAGGGCTGTGGGTATGGCTGGAGGTGCACCGTGGCCCTTCTGTCTGCAGTGGGCGTGCGGTGCTGTGGTGAGGACAAGGTAGCTTGGGGCAGGCATGCAGCTCACCACTGTGACTGCGCATGTGGATCTCCAGGGAGCTGGCACTGGGGCAGCTCTTGCGGCACTGGGGGAAGGGGCAGATTCGCTCGTTGGGGTATGGTTCCTTGGGCTTGTCCTCTGTGACTGCCACGGCTGGGGATCCGGCACCCTGGCGGCTGGCACAGTAGTAGAGGAGGTGGGCTTGAAGGTTGCGTTCGCTGCGGTACCAGATGCCACAGTCCTTGCATGGGAAGACATCCTCTGTGGGGTGGGGGAGGGAGCAGGCTGAGGGTGGGCAAGGGTCTCTGCAGAGAGGGCCTGCTGGGCCCAGGGAGGCTGGGCCCATCCTGTGGCTTCTCCTGACTGTCCTTTTGTAACCCTGACCCCCTTTCTGAGGGCTTTCAGGATGCACGCACCTTTGGTGGCCCCATCCTTTGCCGCAAGGCCCCTCCTGACAGCCCCCAGGAGATGCCTTGGCTTGGGTGGCCAAGGAAGGAGAGTAGCTGTGCATTTTTGGATGTTGAGTGTGATACATGGGGTGAGTGTGTGTGGGTGAGGAGCTGCGTGGACTTGGGGAACTGTGGGCGAGGACAGGAGCAGGAGCTGTAGCAGTTAGGGGAGAGTCCCCATCCCATCTGTGCCTGTGCATCCTATGGCTTCATGAATAGCCAGGCTGGCTCATTTGATAAATTTACCCCAATGTTGCTTCTAACTTTTAGTCTCCAGGGGTTTGGGCCACCTGGGGCTTTATGGTTGTGAGGATCTCTCTGGAATGTGTTTCTTGTCTACAGCAGGACTGAGTCTTGCACTATAGGCCAGGCTGGCTGAGAACTCACTGTGTAGCCCAGGCTGGCCTCGAACTCAGCAATCCTCCTGCCTCAGCCTCCCAGTACAGCAGGACTTTAAGGCGCATTTTGTCTGCCTCCACCCCAGACTCTGCTCTGTCTGCCGGCAGCCCTTGGCTGAGGAGAGGGCAGGGAGGCTGTGACCTCCGGGTGACACCAGGGACCTGGGTTCCCTATCTGGCTATCAGGCTAGTTCCAGATAGAGCCCAGGGCAGCGGGTTCTAACTGGGAGCAAACGATGCTTCCCCGGCTTCTCCTCTATGGGTCCTGAGTCCTTGCTGGACAGCAGCAATGGCCTAGGTTGTTGTCCTCAGATGTGCTCCAGTAGGCTGCCAGGGTCCCCTCTTGCCCCTTTGAAGGACTGAAGCCCTGTCTGGTGAGGGAGGTGGGCACTGTATCTCAGACAGAATGTGTCCGGGATATCAAAAGGTGGACTGTGGGACCCTCCCTACCCTCTGTCCCCAGCTGCCCTGGCTTCTGTTGCCCATGCTCGCCTCCCATTTCCCTCAGACCCTGATGCTCATCTCTGGGGCAGAGACTGAGCAGACGGCCCTGGCCTGCACGCTGCCTCCTGGCCCCCGCAGACCCCTGCCCCTGCATTCCTTGCCCACACCTGCACCCTCCTTCCCATGCAGGTAGCCTGAGTGCCCTGCTGCGGGGCCTCGGCATGGCCACTCCCTCAGTTCACACCAGTGGTGCCACCCTGGTGACCATGGCACCGTGTGGCTCACTGTGAGAGTTTAGCGCGTTTGTGGGATGAGGGAGTCTTGTTCTCACAGCCCCTCAGCCTCAGGGAGGTGACAGTCTATGCCAGGGTGCAATGCATCTTTCTACTTTTGGTGCTGGGGGTGGAACCCAGGGCCTCTTCATGCCGAACACCCCGATCTTTTGTCCATCGAGCCTTCCCAGGTGGGGTGGCCGCTACTCACTGTTGATGACTGCTGTAGCAAGGATGGATGCCATCCCGGCCTGCTGGGGCAGCAGCTGGATGTCAGGGTGCCCTGGGGCAGGGGCCTCAGGCTCTGCCGGCTCCTTCTTCACTGGGCAGCTCGGGGTCCCTTGGGACTCAGCCGTGAGGAACACACACAGAGGTTCACCAGTGGACACTGGCCTGGTGACTCTGCACCAGAGGCTGCCATCTGATGGGCACAGGCATCATGATGCTAGGATGGTGACCCTGGACCCCTGTCCTCCCTCTGGGTCCCCATCTGGTCCTGGGAGGCCAGGAAGAGGGCAACTGCCTGGTTCCTGGAGTGTGCCATCCCTGCGCACGTGTGAGGCTGTGGGGACCCCTGGGTGGGGTGGGGTGGGGTGGTCACACCCGCAGCCTCCCCTGGGCCACCCACCTGATTTTCTACCCTCTGTTGTAATAGGCCAGGTTTGGCTGTTCCCACAGTAGCCTCTAGGGGGCAGCCTAAGCCAGCAAAACCCAGGATGGCTGGCTCCCTCCTGCCTGGCTCCCTGTGCTGGGGATGAGGCTCCACTGACAGGTGGATCCCCTCAGAACCACAGTCTTCAGGGGGAGCACTGCATCCCCAGTGCTGCCTGGCCAGCCCAGAGCCAGCCACCCTCACTAGCACCCGCACAGAAAGGACTTGTCTTTCCAGGGCAGCCCTGCTGCATGGCCTGTGGATGGACAGGCTGGGCAGGGCCAGGGGGCCATGTGCCTGCCAGGTGTGGCAGCCCACACTGACCACTGGCTGCCGATGCCCCAGCCCTGAGTCCCAGGGTGCACGGTTTCTCAGAGCTGGAGTGCCCCCGTCTCTGCTCTCTGCATCCTCTGTGCCCAGCAGGTAGGAAAACAGGTACACAAGTAACATGCTGGCCCAGGGCTCATGGAGCTGGGGGTCCTGCTGTCCTGAAATGAATGCTGCCCTCAGGTCAGGCCTCTTCCCCCACTGGGCTGTGCTTGGGCTTTTTGGATGGGGGGAGCAGTGGGGACCCCTTTCCAACTCCCATCTTGGGAAGTAGGGAAGTGCAAGAGGCCAGGTGGGAGAGGGCACTGGGCCACAGCCCCTCTTCTGCCTCACTCCATTCCCTGGTGGAGAATGGGCCCCATATCCCTCAGCTGGGAAAGGATACTGCTAATGGACACAGCTAATGGCATGGTCCCAGGCCAGGGAGCACCTACAGCTGGGCCTCAGGGTACCTGTCCACAGGCCCCAAGAGAGGTCACCACTGGAGCAGGAGGGGCAGTGGGGACTGGTGTCCCCACCTGCCTGAGCCCTGTCATGGACAGGCGCTGGTCTCTGAGGGCAGCTCTGGGGGATACCCCCCCCCCCCAGGGAAACAGCATGGTTTCCCTTTAAGGCCAGCCCAGGCAGGGCTCATGACCTTCCAGAAGGCTGGGACAGAGGGGAAACGCCACATGATACCAACCCTTCCTGTAGATCTCGGAGTTGGCATCGGCCTCAGTGAGGGCCTGGGGCAGCATCCGCAGCCAGCAGGCCTCGTCCGTGAGCAGCAGGGTCAGGGCCGGACCCTGGGGACGGCAGTGGGGAGGGAGGGGTGGTCAGCACAGCAGGGGCAGCAGGAACAGGTGCCTTTGCTGGAGAGGGTGCCGGGGCCCTGACAGCCAGGAGGACCGTGAGCCTTGTCCTGGCCAGTGAGGCACAATGGGGACCTGCTGCTTCTGTGGTGGGCACTGGGTTCTCCTGGAAGCCATGGCCCTAAGGGGCCGCACAGCACAGCTGGAACCATGCCAGATGTGTGTCCCCTCCATGCCGACCCTGTGTCATGGGACTGCTGGCCATGCTGGTAGCAGATGAGCTCTGCAGACCCGGCCCAGAGCACAGAGCCTCTTCAGAGCCATGTTTCTGTGTTCTTGCTTCACGGCAAGGCTGCCTCACCCCGTCTGTTCTCTCAGTGGCACTGTCCCCTCCCTGTACCTGGACCAGCAATGCTGTGTTGGGTTAGACCTGTGCTTACACAGCCTCACTCTCAGAAAGCAGGCAGTGCCTCTCCCCACCTCAGCTGAGGAAAGTGAGGCACCAGCTGGGGAGGTGGCAAGCCTGTGTTTGGCCACGCTCTCCACAGCTTAGTTTGTGCCTGGGGGCAGAACACTCTGGGCTCGGCTCTGGGACTGCCTCACTTCCTGTGCCCACGTCTGGTCCCCAGCCCAGGACACAGGAGGTGCACATGGACCTGACCCACAGAAGCCCGGTGCGGGGGGACGGTGAGGCACCGACTCTAGTGGGTGGGTGGGTGGCCAGGGACCTCCGTCCCCTCCTGCAGGCCGAGCCCTGATCCTGATCCCCAGTTCTGGGTTTGGTCTTCCAGGAGTCCCCAGTCTCAGCCAGCTTGCTCAGCCAAACTGCACTTGGCATTTTTTTTTACTGTAAGCCCGCTCGCTTTCTGTTTTCTTCAAATAAATGCTTTTTAATCAGAAGCCCAGTGCACTGCGACCTTTAACTGACACCCGCTGTGACCTGCTGCATGTGGGACAGCCACTGCTCACTGTGCCTGACCTGCGACCCCAGAGCTGGGGTGTGCCTCTCCTTGAGACCCTCCACATGCACACACAGGGACCGCAGGTTAAGGGCTGCTGCAGGGACGAGCAACATGGCAAGGTTGGGGCAACTTGGCCAGGTGGCTTCCCTGTCATCTGCCTGCTGCCACGTGGCTCAGTCATTGGGTGGGGACTAGAGATAAGCCAGCCATCCACAAACAGGCGAAGCTCCCTCCACAGAGCTGTGGGAGGAAGATGGGACCACATCCCTCTGGCTCTGGACTGTCCTCATCAGTTGGAGGCCTTGGGCGGGTTGCTGTTGTCTTTCTGCAACTTGGTTTCCTCCCAGGACATGGGGGACCAGGAGTCCCAGGGAAGTGCTGAGTAACCCTGACTGGTCCATCAGCAGCAGTAGATGTTGGCCGGGGCCACTGCTTTCACTTCCCTTGGCTGGCAGGACCAAGTGACCAGGGCAGCACCTCTGGGCCCTGGGGTGGGAGGCTGTCAGGCCTGGGCCAGGCTGACCATTGCAGAGGCCACCTGAGGGTGTGCGTTCTGCTTTTAATAGGCACCTGGGGATCCTTCAGGCACAAGGCAGGGTGGGAGCTGTGTGCTCTCTTTGGGTTGTTGCTGGCTCACATGGGGGTACCTGCATGGTCACAGCTGGGGCAGGCTAGGGGCCACCCGAGGACAATGTGGTGGGTAGGGCCCAGCACCCTGACTGGGGACCCAAAGCTCCCGCCCCAGCTGCTCTGACCCAGGTGGGTGGCTCTGAGGGGCTTGGGCCTCCCTGCCTCGGCCTTCCAAGTTGCAAATGAATATTAATGAGCAAAGCAGGGTGAGAAAATTAATCTGCCTGATCCTTCGATGGGTGCTGTGGTAACGATATGAAATCTAATTATTCATCCCAATATTCCTAAACCCTCAACCTGAGACTGACAGCCCCCGCTCGGCTTAGTGCTTATCGGCCTTGGAAGCAGCGTGTTCACCGCACGATAAAGCACGCGAGAGACTCTGCTGACGCTGCACAACCGTCCTCCGGGGGACGCTGGCCCCAGCTCAGGAAGGCCCGGCCGCACCCGCCAGCCACATCACCAAGTCTGCAGCCAGCGCTGTGAGCAGGAGGGAGGGCAGCGTGAAGGTCTGGCCATCAGCAGCCTGGGCCTCCCGCCCAGGGCCCGTCACCCCCGACACCCCAGAGGGGCCTGGCACCCAACTTGGGCCAGAAAAGGCTGGAGGGGCAGGACCTGGGTCTCCACCTCCCTACCAGCACCGCCACCCACAACCCGGAGCCTGCCCAGGGATGCCCTTCCTCTGCAGTGGGGGCAGAGGCCGTGTGTCAGGACGCAAAGCTGTCCTGGGGGCTGAAGTGATTAGCCTTGCTGGCTTATTTTTTCTTTTTTTCCTGCCATCACCTTTTCTGCCCCATTTCCAAACAGCCCTGGCGCAGGAGCTCTCTCTTGTGGCGCTGAAGCCATGGCCGAGGTGGGCACTCTGACCCTGCCCTGTGTGTGGGCAGCTAGGCGACCCTGGATGGGCCTCCTGCCCAGATGGCCAGACTCTGAGGCTGCCTGTCCCACTGCCCCGTGCTCCACGTGGCCAAGGTTAGGGTCAGAGAAGGGCCCTGATGCCTGCCCTGTGCCATGCGCTTCGGGGTCCCAATCCCTCCGGGCCGGGATGCCAGGCGGCCACTTTAAATTCTCTCGGGGAGATGCAATAGCTCCCATTTCCCCCAACAAAGAGGTCATTGTCTTGCTTCTACATGCTGATAACCATCAGAAACCCTATCTGCACTGCATCCGCTGAGAAGGCTTCTCCAGGGCGCTCCCGAACCTCTCTGTGCACCCCAGCAGGTGAGGGAGGGGAGGTGGTTGTTGAGGGGGTTTGGCTGGGGGATAGATGGCTCCTGAAGCCCAGAGCGGCTGCTGGAGTGTCCAGGTCACAGCGACAGGTACATGCAGTTGGGCTGTACCCTGCCCACACTGTCCTGCAGCCCTGCTGGGCACCCTCCCTGCCCCAGTCAACAGCCTCAGGCTCCCATCCTTGCCCCACATGCTATGATGGCTCAGGAGGCCACGCAGAGGCCTTGCCCCAGGTGTGTGAGCTCCCCGCATCCTCCAGGCTTTTCATTCATGCATCGTCCACCCAGCACCATCCCCGAGTGGTAGCTGTGTGCCAGGAACTGGGGACACAGAGCCCTCCTTGGCAGTGTTACTGGGCTCTTGGTATTGGGTGAGTGGCCAGGCGCTGTCCTGGGCCCTGGAAGGAAAGCCACAGGAGTACAGGTATGTGTGCCCTGTGCCCTTGCCTGGACCCCATGTCCCCTCTGTCCTTTATCTTGGGGTGGCCCTTGCTCAGGCAGGATGCCCTGGCCCTTTGCTTGGGTCTCTCTCAGCTTCCTGCTGTAGGAAGGAAGGGTGCCCAGGACTCTGGAGGGCCTCCTGTCTCCTTCCTGGCCTGTCCCCACGGGGCCACACTGCTGAGGGCTGGGGCGATCACCCTAAATCTAATTAGCCATGTCCTCCAATAGAGCAGGATGGGCAGATGGGGCGATGGCCTCATGAGGGCAGAGGCAGAGAGCAATGCAGCCACAGCTGAGGATTCCCAGAGAGGCCTTGCCACGTCCCGACCAGCCCTGCTCACAGCTTGGTCTCAGACGTGGCTGCTGGATGGGGAGGGATGAAGCTGTGTATGCAGTGCCGGGTGGATGGGCTCAGGGCCCCGGTGACAGGGACAGCCTGGTGGGATGCTGAGGCTGCCAGCTGAGGGCCACAGAAAGCACTGCCACGCAGTTGGTGCCTGGCCCTGGGAAGGCCAGGTGGGAGGCAGCAGGGACCATGGGGCTGCGCTGCTGTCCACTCCTAGCACTGGATGACCCAGGTGCACTGGGAGCGCCAGGTCCTCTAGCAGGAAGAGGACGGGCTCCCATCTGGATACGGAAGCAGCACAGATGCTGGCTGGATGTCTGGGAGATCACTGGAGGTGGACATAGAACTGGGGCAGCTGGACAGAGCCCTCCCAGGCCATCCCCTGTGCTTCCGAGAGGGGCCTAACTCAGCTACCCAGCGACACTGTGAGGCTCTTGCCAAGGTGTGTCCTGCCGAGCGTGGGCTCTGCCAAACTAATGACCGCTGTGCCATCCTCGGGGGCACCCTGTACTTGGGCCTTGTGGGTTGACCCGAAGGCCACTCCACAAACGGCCCTGAGCCAATGGAGGCTTTTCAGGCTGGGTTGCCACCCTGCTTGGCTGCCACAAGCCCTCCCCTGGTCTCCCCGGATGCCATGGTGGGCCAGAAGTAGAGTCGGGGGGCACAAGTGGACAGGCAGATGGACAGTGCCAGTGGGGGCTACGGTGGGGCAAAAGCTGGCTCATTTCCTCACCCGTCCATCCATGCACCCACCTACACAGTCATGTGTCTGCTCATCCAGCCATCCACTCATCTAGTCACTTCTCATCCACCCACTCATCCATCTGTCCGTCATTCCTCTACCCACTCATCCATCCATTTATCCATCCATCCATTCACCTACTAACCCACCCACCTGCTCATTCATCCATCCGTCCACCATCCAGCTACTTACCCCCTCACTCATCCACCACCCATCCATTCACTCATCCAGCTACCCACACCCCCTCATCTCTCCATCCATCATCTACTGTCATCCATTTGTCCTCTCGTGCATCTCTCCACTCACACACTATCCGTCCATCCTTCCACCCATCCATAATCACCCATCATCTATTTGTCCTTTGATCCATCTGTCCACCTATCATCCATCTATCGTGCACATTCCTCCTGTATCTGACTGAGTTCTCAGCTGGCTGGACCCTGAAGGGCCTTCTTCAGTGCCCTGGCTTTGCAAAGGTGGAACCCGCGGCTGGATCAGAGAAAAGACAGCAAGTCACTGCCAGGCCAAGACCACTGACTCGCCAGGGCTCTGTGTCCCCAGGCTCCCTCCTGGCGCTCAGCCCCGGTGGCCAGTGTATGAGGGACTGTGTGGGGAGCCCCTCTCCCAGCTCATCCCACCAGCCTGGAGGAGATGGGAAAAGGTGGCCACGTGGGATCCCCACCCCCTCCATAGGGAGGAGGCAGGACGCCTGGCCCTGACAGCTGACAGGACCATCTGGGCCAGGCGGCGATGTCTTCCTCAGGGCGGCTCGGGGCAGCGAACTGGGGCCCATCTGCCAAGCTGATAAGGCAGCCGCTGAGACGCTAGCAAAAATATTTAGACAATAAATGAAGTATCGGAAAGGCACGTATCTTTCAGAGATCAATCATCGGTGTAGTGTCTGGACACTCGGCGCCAAGACAGAGATAGGGCCTCGCTGGGGAGATAAGGGTTAATCAAGGATTTAATTCTGCAGAAGATAGTGGCGTGAGAGAGAGGGGGCTGCTTCCTGCTCAGCTCGCCTCGCTTGGGGCCTCTTGTGCCCCTGGGAAGGGGCTTGGCCCTGCATCATCCCCCAGCTAACCTGTGCCCCGGCCCAGGGAGGGGGCTCCTGCAGGGAGGGGTGGCCTTGGCACCTGCTGTAGGAAGTGTTAACCCAGCCCTGTGTTAGAGAGCTCACAGTGCTGGGGATGGGCACACGCAAGCCCTAGTTCTCCCTCTGGGATTTGATCCTGGTGTCTTGGCAAGTACCTGAACCTCTCAGTGCCTCAGCCTCAGCATCTGTAAAATGGGCACAGCAGCACCGGCCCAAGGGTTCTGGGGGAATGAAATGTGGGGCATGGTGTGTGGGACACAGGCCTGTCTATGCAGGTCTGAGCTGGTGGCCCCCCCGGAGGGAGCAGGGGAGAGGCGTGGAACAAGCACACCGATACCCTGCTCTCAGCTGCTTCCTGCCTCTGCCCATCACCAGAGACAGCGTTTAGAGAGGGAGTGAGGTGTCTGCCCACCCACGACTGCCTCCCAGGAGAGCCACCTGCTGCCTGCACACCTCAGGGCCAGGGAGCACACCGCCTGCAGAACCAGCTCTAGATGTCACCACATCCTCCCACAGAGGCCTGGAGGCCCACTATGCTCTGCTGTGGTGCCAAAGGCCGCGCCGCCGGCCCAGGCAGGGTCTCCCTCCCACAGTCATGCCAGAACCACACTCCCAGGGCTGTCTCTGCTCGCTGCCCCACTTTCCAGGCACGCTTGTGGCCCTGCCCTCTCTTCCCAGACTCTGGCCTGGGACACAGTGAGAAGGCTGCAAGCAGGAGCCCCCGGGCCTAGGCCAGCCTCCTGCCCCACAGTGGGCAGCAGGTCTGCACCCTGGGAGGCTTCTGCTGTCGGAGGCCCAGCCCACAGCAGTGTCTCCCACTCCTCATGCGTGGGTGTGGGGGATGCTGGGAGCTCAGGGTCCTGGGGTCTGCAGTGGGGGTCCCTCCTGCTGCTCCCCAGCAGCCCCTCAGGCACTGCTGCGGGGGGGGGGGAGGCTGTAACTAAAGGCTGGCACCAGGCGGCAGCACAGCCCTGTCCACTTGTGAGGGCACTGAGACTGGCACTGTGTGGCCCCCGAGCCTGGGCTCGAAGGGACGGACCTGGGTGCCACTTCTCCAGGAGCACTGTGCGGCCTAGGACACGTCTCTCAGACACTCACTGTGTGCAAGCCCTTCCTGCTTCCGTGTTACCAGCCCTGCTTATTAGCGCCGACGCCTTTCTCAGCATCAGAAGGATCCACAAGGACAGGAGTGGGTTGCGGTCACCCTCAACTGCAGCCGGGTGAGCTGCCACTCCAGCCACGGAGTCCACAGGTCCACCATGGCACACGGGCCCCTCCACTCCCCTCAGTCCAGGAGGTGCGGCTCCTCCCCTGAGTGCCTGGCCTGCCGCTCCAGCTTCCACTCACCACTGAGGTCAGCCCCCTCCCAGGGCTCCTCAGGTCTCAGGACTGGTGCCAATCCTGAGGCCTTTCCCTGACAGCTCCGACAGGCCTGGCCCTGAGCGGTTGGCTGGGGGCTGGAGGGCTGGGTCCTAGGCAGTTGGGTCAAGGTTAGTTGTGACCAGGGTACTTACCTGTTCCGCCTGCCCAGGCGACGATGCTCTGGTTTGAATGCTCCCATGGAACGGGCCCCAGGACAGGCCCTCGGTGAGGCTGAGTCGGGCCCGCACACGTGTCTGTCCATTCTGCAGCTCCAGCTCCAGCTCCTCTGTGGGGAGACAGAGTGAGGTGCCCTTGGCTTGGGGACTCCAGCTGCCTCCCACAGGGCGAGCCCTCCCACAGTGCCCCCGCCCCTCGCCCCTCAGGAGTGTGTGCATCTGGGGGCAGAGGGCGGGCATGGCTGTGGGCCTGCATCCCAGCCAGGGCGGCTGCCCAGGGCTCTGGGGCCAGGCCAGTCCCCCTGTGCGCCCCGGGCCACTGTGCTCTTGGCACCAGAACAGTGGGCTGAACAGTGCCCCTAGCAGTAGGCCTTGCAGGCTGTGGAGACTCAGTGTGTGGAAACAGGTCTTTGAAATGTAATTACATTAGAGATTTGAGAGGGGCTCATCGTGGACTAGCAGGTGGCGTTAAATCCAGTGCCGAGTGTCTTCATGAGAGGAGGAGAGACAAGCTGTGAGAAGAGGGGCACAGTGCTGGAGCGAGCGGCCCCTGGAGTCTCCAGCCTGGATGTGGCCCTCGCACCTTGACCTATGCTCCCACCCCAAGCTAACTCATGGGCAGCTGTAGGTACTCACACCTCTGCTCGTCCAGCCCCGCCTCCCACACTGGGTTCTCTGGATGGGACCTCCCACCTCCCTCTGCAGCCACTCCCTCTGGATGGGGCCTCCCCTTGCCCTGCCCGGGCTGCCCACGGAGGCCTCACGTGGCCTGGCCCAGTCGCCTGGCCTAGCACTGTGGTGGCCCGGCTTCCTGGAGCTCTACCGGGCATGCTGTGGCCTTAATGGGTGCGATGATCAGATAAGCGGCTGCCTAATGGCAGAGATAACGTGTAAATACGCCAGGAGGCCTGCGGAGACTTCTAACTGGGTCTTTGTCTTCCCCAGGGCAGAGAAGGTGGCAGCAGACCAGGACCGTGAGGAGGAGCCCTGTGCCCCTTCGCCAGCCTGGACTGCGTAAGCAAGCAGGCCCTGCCTCTCCCACTGCCACGGCTGCCCTCGGTGGCCCACCCAGGGAACCCATCCGTCAGGGGAGCTGCCTGGCGCAGGGCTGGCCAGCACCACACAGCCCTCATGGCGACACTGACACTCATTCCTATGGAGTTCGTCACCTGTAGATTAAATTTTTTTTTTTTTTTTTGGTGCCGAGGATCGAACTCAGGGCCTTGTGCTTGAAAGGCAAGCACTCTAACCACTGAGCTAAAGCCCCAGTCCTGTCGTCCCCTGTAGCGAGGAGGACACTGAGGGCCGAGGGGCCCATAGCTGGCAGCAGGTACCAGGATCTAAACCGGACGCCCAGCCCAGGGCTGCCCCACCCAGGTCTGGCCTCTCTGTTCTGGGCGTGTCTGCATGTCTGGCCCTCACAGCCAGCCCTCAGTAGTCCCCAGGCGCCCATGGTGCTCATCTGCCCGCTTGCAGCAGGGATGTGGGGCCCACCCAGGCAAGGCCTGAATCCCACGTGTCCACTAGGGCACTGCGAGCGACACAGTGGGCCCTGCACTGGGCCTCTCCATCCTGAGGCAGCCTGACGTGCGTCCCACACCTCCCTCCCAGAGTTCCTGGGGGTGGGGCTGGAGCCTCGAGGGGGCCCAGTGGGGACGGAGAAGCTGCTCCCAGCACGCTGGCATCCCGGGGCGTTCACATCCACCTGTCACACCTGTGGGTATTCGGGTCCTTGGAGTGGAAGGTGGCAGAGCCAGCACCTGGCCCACCCAGGCACCCACTGACAAACTGCCCTGTGTCCTAATTGGGGCCTATGGCTGGGTCTGCCCCCAGATAAGAGCCTGCCTGGCGTTTCCCAATGGGCTCCATCTCCTGGGCACTGCACATTGCCAGAGAGGGTGATTCCTGCTTCCCCATGCTGGGAGTGGAACCCACCACAAAGAGTCGGCCTGGGCAAGGGAAGTTGGAAAGGCCGGGAGGCCAGGCGTCTCTGGGGAGATCAGGACACAGAGCTGGAGACTGTAGGATGGTCACCAGGACAACCCATCTCTCTGGCCCAGGGCCCAGGTCATTTGTGGGGTGGGTGCTGGGCCATGGTGGGGGCCTGGGTGGGGAGCCCACCTGACCTCAGGCTCACCCCAGGGCCTTGTGCAGGGCACAACCTAGGCAACTGTCCATAGCGGGCCCGGTGATATCAGCAGCCACCTGCTCAGGTAGCCTAAGGACTGATCCAAAAACATGCTGTGTGTTTAAAAAACGTATTACAGTGAAAGACACGTTGCCACGAATCTCCCTCAAAATCCTTCCCCTTGGGGCTGGGGATTTAGCTCAGTGATTAGAGTGCTTGCCTTGCAAGCACAAGGGCCTGAGTTCAATCCCCGGCACCACACAAAAAAAAAATCCTTCCCCTTGCTTCGAAAACACATCCCATCATTCTGGAAGTCCTCTTTAGTGTCTTTGCAAAATGTGACACAAAAATGCAGTGAATGCTACTGCCCATCTAACAGAGAGGCAGACTGATAAAACCAAGACGCCATGTCCTCATCCACCTCGTTCATGTTTCTGACACTGTGCAACTTCTGGCTCTTCCCCAAAGTCAAAATGACCACGAAAGGGAAACTTGGCCTGTAGTCCCAGCATTTGGGAGGCTGAGGCAGGAGGATCATCACGAGTTCAAGGCCAGCTTGGGCTACGCAGTGAGACCTTGTCTCAAAAAAAAAAAAAAAAGGAAACTTGAGTTGATTCAGGACATTGAGGCTGCCAGGACAGTGCAACTAACGACACTCAAAAAAGAGGATCCCAGAGCTGCTTTACAGTCCTAAGAATGATGGCAAAGCAAAGGGAAGGACTTTGAGGGGGCTTCATGGCAACATGTCTTTTATTGCACTACGCTTTTAAAGTACACATTCACTGTATTTTTTTTATCATACCATGTTCTTCCAGCTTCCACTCCTGCCCCAAACCCTCACAGGGCCCTAACAGGGATCAGCAGGAAGTAGAACTGCACCAGGAAATCAGGGTAGGGAGGCTTGGTGCAGGAGGCCGAGCAGTGACCTCGCAGGACGGGGACAGCAACTCAGGCTGTGGACTCCTAGCCTGGGAAGTACAGGTGGGCCCCAGCCAGGTCCGGACTGCCCACTCCCTTAGCTGGACATGAGGTCAAGGGCTTTGTGCCCAGAAACTCCTGCCCTCCTCACGCCACGTCTTAGCACGTGCCTGGTGAGACACCCAAGGAGTCGTGTCAGTGTGGTGGGGGAGACTGAGGCTCAGAGAGCTGAAGCAACCCGCCCGAGGGTGCACGTAGGCAGATGGGGTTTGCAGAGTTGGGACCTGGGCACTCTTCTCCAGGCTGGCAATCTGTGGTGGCCCCAGCCACTTTGGTTCAGTTTCCCCTCTGCGGTTTCTCTCCCTGCTGGCTGGCTGGGGTGTCCCTGTGGATCCGGCTGGCCGTGCAGGCCTGGCACTGGCACAGGACTGACTCGTAATTAGCGGCGCACACATTATTGAGCAAGTTCACCCTGGTACTCAGTGTCCCTCCCCAGCACCTTGAGAACCAGATGAGAAATTCCGGCCTTCGCCTATTCCCTGTGCGAATGTCCCCTTGGGACCTGGAGCCCCTGATGCCATCCCTGGGCAGGGAGGTTCTGAGCAGAAGACCTGGATCTGGGTACCACCTGCCTCAGTTTCCCCTGTGTGGGGCTCACAGTGGCAGTCAGAGTGGGGCTGCACTGCTCTCTCTCCCTAGGGGTCCCTCCGATGTGGCCAGGGCCTCAACGGCTGTACTCAGCAACTCTGCAGCAGCTCTGGTCCTGGCCAGGGGTGTCCCTCCTTTACATGGTCAGTTGCGCACTCGGGAAGGGGCCCGGAGAGCTCACACAAGTGGCCTGAGGTCATGCAGCCTGCAGGCAGCTGCTCTGCCCAGACCACACAGAGGGGCCGGGCATCCTTGGCCGCAGTTTTCCCCAGCTCTGAGATAGGAAGCTGTGGGCCAGCATGGTGCCCCCTCCTGCCCCTGCTCCCACCGCCAGCCTCCTCTAAGGGCTGGGCCTGTCTGTGCTGATGGCTAGTCTCTCAAGCACAAAGTCCAGTGGCCCTGGGTCCTGCAGAATGGCGGCCTCTGTGGTTGGTGTGGGTGCCCACCCTACCACCACAGCCCCATTAATCTAATCACCCATCACTCCTGCCTGGCCCCACCCTGTGGCTCCCACAGGCCAGCTGGGGAGCGGCCCTATCTCGGGAATCATGCTGTTTGCCTTTGATAAAAGTCACGGAAAAGGAAAGAAAAGGGAGGGAGGGAGCCCTAGGCTGGTGGGCTCTAGAAGACTCTGTGGGTGTGGGCATGGCATGGGCATGGGCAGGGAGGATGATGGGCACTGAGTGGGCCCTGGGCACAGCTGCTCTCCCTGCATCGCACACAAACATGGAGACCCAGGTGCAGAGAGGGCAAATGACTCCTCCAGGTGACTCCAGGTGGGGGTGGATCAAGTGGGCGGAGGGCTCCCTAGATCAAGCCACATGTGAACCCCAAGGCAGGATGCAGAAGGGCCTGAGCTTGTTCCTGCCCTGGCCCACGGCTGTGACGGTGACACCTTCTGCCAGGCTCTGGGGAAAGCTGCAAGGCCTTGCCAGGGGAGAGTCTAGCCTGGGTCCTTCTGTCCCCTACGCAGTACCCAGGTGAGGCCAGTGCCTCCCCAGGCTGAGAAGGGGTGGAAAATGATCCTGGAGGGCCGCAGGACCCCAGCTGTCACAAGAGCCACAGGCCCATGGGAGGGGGAAAAAGAGGGGAGACTGTGGCCTCCTCCAGACCGGGTGTGAGTTTACACCATGGGCCAAGAGTGTGTACAGAAATGGGGATCAGGCACATGCGTACAACCCCAGTACCCTGCGAGGCTGAGGCAGGAGGACTGGAAGTTCCAGCCCAGTGTAAACAATTTAGCAACTTAGCAAGAATTTATCTCACAGTGAAAAATAAAAAGGGTTGGGGATGTGGCTCAGTGCAAAGGCCCTGGGTTCAATCACCAATACTGAAGGAAAAAAAAAAGTAAAACAAAAAAGAAAAAATGGGGACCAGACTGGCTGTGGTGGTACAAATCTGTAGTCCTAACCATTCAGGAGGCTGAGGTGGGAGGATCACAAGTTCAAGGCCAGCCTGGGCAACTTGGTGAGACCGTCTCACAGGTGTGTGCACACACATGTGTGCATACACACATGTGGATGTACACATGCAACCCCTGCCAAGCCCCAATACACATGAAACCTTCAACCTCCAGCGTCTTCCTTCCCCGCAAAATAACAGGGGGCTGGGATGTAGCTCAGTGCTTCACGGACTCAGTCCCCAGTACCACACACGGAAGAGTGGGTGTCAGCTGTCCTGGTTGGAAAGCCTGATTTCAGACATGTGTCAGGATTGCTGGCAGAACCAGGCTCAGTTCCTGTTCGGCCAGGTAGGCTGTCCCCTGGCCTGCACAGGGCCCCATCTAGCGTCCTGCTTACCTCATGTTACACAGAGCCGGGTATGGGCCAGGTGGCCAAGAACAAACTGTGCTCCCGAGGGGACAGAGGGACATGCTCTGCAGGGCACGAGGGGCTGTGGGGCCTGCTCTGCTCCCTACCCCCAGCTCCGGGCTCTCCTGAGTGCCCAGGCCCAGCACTTCCCTGATCCATCCCAAGACCCTGAACACTCGGCAGCTGAAAGCTGGTGTTGGGGGGCTGTGGGGACCGTTCAGGTGGAAGTGAGGGCCTGGCCTCGCCACAGGACCAACACCACTCTCCACTCCTGACGTGGCCATGGTCTGAGTGTCTGCCCCCGGTACTGCGCCGTCTGGGGTCAGGCACCAAACTGGGCTTCGCTCCTGGGAGTCAGTGGCAGAGGGCTGTGAGGTGGAGGTGACATGAGGCGGGACCAGCAGGTTAGGTCAGGGCTGGGGGACCTGGGAAGCCTCAGGAGTACACTGGGGAGGTACCGGGGAGCCCAGTCACTATTTGTCAGCCCCTTGAAGAGGCCAGGCTGCCCACGGAGGACAAGCGCCACTGCCCAGGGGTGTGGCCTGGAAGAAGGGACAGGTGGCTGGGCTGCTGCCTGCACTGGCAGTCCCCACCCCCATCCCTGGGTAACTCCGGCCCCTTTCTCCCCACCAACTTCCGTCAGCCCTGGAGACTGGAGTGGGGGGCGGGGCAGGGCAGCGCAGCAGACCTAGGGTCCTCTCGGGTCGGCCATAGACATGGGTAGGGCGGGGGCAGAGCTGCCCCTGGGTGCTGCTGCCCTGCCTGCCCACACACCCCTCCCTGATTGCGGGAAACCTCAGTGGTATCGATTTTTTTGACGGGGAACAGTGGTGTCTTTATCGGTGAACCCTGGCCCCAGCTAATGGCAGAGCTGGGCACCTGGGGGTGGGGCCGTCTCCCACCCCTGCAGGCCCAGGATCTGTTCCCTGTCCCATCCCTGGTGCCTTAGTGGAGGGCGTCTGAGGGGCTGAGATGCGCAAGGCGTGGGACCTGTCTGGATGGAGCTGGGTCTCAGGGTGCAGAGCCAGCTCTCAGCAGGGGCCAAGGCTAACCGCCCTGTTGAGGCTCCCTGGGGAGGGACGAAGTCTCGGACACCACCACTACACCCTCAGGCGCAGCCGGGAGCTCTGGCTGGCAGCTGGACCCTGAGGTGGGCAGTGGGGCCGAGTCCCTCTGCAGACCCTCAGGGGTCCTGGCACAGGCCCTCTGTTACCCCCCTCCCCAGCTGGACCATGGCGCCTGGGAGCTTTCCCAGAAGTTAATGCTGGGCCTCTGGTCTTGGTCTTCCCGCTCAGGAAGTGGGCACAGGGAGGCCTGGGGTGGGGTCAGGCAGACCAAGTGGGAGGCGAGGTCCCCCAACCTGGTGGCTGTTGGCCTGGGCGCCCCGCCCATGTTCCCAGGCTCCTTCTTCCCTCGAAGGCCACTGTCTGCCCCACCTGGCAGGTAGTGGGCATGAGGACAGGCTGGGCAGTGGCCATGACACTGAGGTCAGAGGGCTGACCACCTGGTGCTGCCCTGGGGCAGAAGTCGCTGTCCCAAGGTGCAGACCTGTGGCCACCACCCAGGGCACACGGACCTGGGCATCTGGTGCCTCCGCACATCACAGAGAAGGGGTCTACAAGTGGGAGACTGAGGCCTCAGAGAGCCATGGGGACAATCAAGTGTCTCTGTCTGGTTTCCTGGAGCAGCAGACACCTGCTCTTGATGCCTGCAGTCAGCCTGACGGGGGACGACGGGCAAAGACCCGTCTGCATGGCCAGGCAGACAACGGCGAGTTCCAGCCAAGCTCTGGCTCTGCCTCAGCTCTGTGGGGGAACAGTGTTCTTCCCACTGTGCCTCTGCTCACCGTGGGCTCCCCCACACCCCAAATCCAGCTCCTGCATGCGTGTCTAGTGGAGCTGGCCCACCCTCACCTTGCCCTGAAGCCGTCACACCTGCCGGAGCTGGGATGAGGGCCAGGCCTGCTACACGGCCACTGGCCATCGGGGGGGGGGCATGCAGGACACCCTGCCAGGGCCGCTTTGTTCCTAATTCCCATCTTCTTCTTGTAGGAACTGTGCAGGACAAAAGAAAGGAAGCTGTCTCCACCACGTCAGGTTCAGGACGGTGGCCTCAGTCCCCTGCTGTCCTCCCTGAGATCATGTGTGTGTGTGGGGGGGTACGAGGAGCAGAATTTAGGACTTCCCACTAAGTTACAGCCCAAATCTTTTTAAATTTTTGAGACAGGGTCTCACTAAATCTCTGAGTTGCCCAAGCTGGGCTCAAACTTGCAACCCTCCTGCCTCAGCCTCCTAAAGTGTGCACCACTGCACCCAGTAACTGGAATGATCCTTCTGGGTAAATCCTAGGTGCAACTGCCAGTCCCCATGCTCAGGTGGCCCAGGGTTGGGTACATCAATTTGCAGGGCTGTGTGTGCTCCCAGGCCATACGGAAAGATGAGATCACTGGTCCTGCTGTGCTCCATAGTACCCATCACACAGGGGCTCTGAGGCCCCATGGTGACTGCAGGGGACTGGGATGGGGCTGGGGGCTGGGCCCACGAGTCACAATGAGGCTGCGATAGCATCTCCTGCATCTCGGGCCCAGCTAGGCCCTTTCCCCGCAGGATATGACCAACCCTCGAGCCGATGGCGGCCCCTTTGTCCCATCTCTGGGGACCGATCTTATCTGCGGCGTCCACCGCCACCGTAATGGAAAAACGCAGCGAGGAAATCAAAAGTTACGTGTGGAGATAGAGGAGTAATAAATAAATAAATAAATAAGGAGTCGCTGCCTCGTGTGGCAGGGAGGGAGCCTGTGGACCCTGTGAAGTCCCAGCAGGGGCGGTGGTCAGGGCACGGCCAGTCCCACCCTGGGGCTGAGTGATAGGGCTCAGGGAAGCTAGTGGGGCCTCAGTTTCCCTCCTGCGCAGGGTTTGGTGAAGGAGCCAGACCAGAGAAGGGGGAAACCTGACAGGGACCCTGATGTATCCCCCGCTGAGCCACCCGCAGGGATGGCCCACCGAGGCCGGGGCTGCTCCTGTGCTGCAGCGATGTGCCACCCACAGCAATGGCGCTGCTGGCAGTCATGGCGGTCAGGGACAGCACGGTCCCACCACTGCTGGCAGCGCCAGGGGGACGGTCACCTCGATGATGCAAGTCACCCGTGGTGGACCGAGACGGTGTGGACTGGTGACACATGGTGCCGTGGCATGGCACGGCGGTCAGCATGACTGACCGCAGGGACAGCAGCGGCGGCGGTCACAGCAGCAACACCTGCCAGCAGCCCTGGCGTCCCGGACCTCCGGGCGCCATCTGTGGCCCAGGCTCACTCAGCAGACGCGCAGGAGGGGATCGAGGCCCGGGCAGGAAGCTGGGCGGGCGGAGGGAGGAAGTGGCTAGATTAGCACCGTGGCCAAGATAGCTGCCAGGCCGCAAGCAGTCGCTCCGGAAGGTGGGGGTCGGCGGGCCGTGAGTGCGCCAGGCCGGGACCCAGGAGGCAGAGTGTGGTCCGCCCCCTCGCCTGCCTCGGTCTCCACGTGGCGCTGGAATGGCGCGCTGCCCTGCCTACTGCCGAGCAGTCTGGCCGGCGCATCCTGATCTCAGCGGCAGCCCTTCCAGACTCCTGGGTCGACCACTTTACACGCCAGCCAGGGATCCTGCCCTGGAGTAAAGCTGCTGGCTCCGTCCCCCTGCCCACCCCTCGGTCTCCCGCAGCTCCCAGTGCTGGCCAGACACAGCCCCATGGGGGTATCGGCATCAGTCAAGCCGTGGCCCTTCAACAGGGAGGGCATCCATCCTCCGTCTGCTGGGTGCTGCGCAAATCCCTACCATGCTGCCCCCTGCGACCCCCTCGCCCTGCTCTCTCCTGGCTGTTGTTCCAGGGGCAGTGCCTGGTCTGTTGCTCATGCTGCATCCTCAGCATCTAGGGCTGGCACACAGTAGGTACTCAATAAATAGCAGTGCGATAGCGTGGAGGGGCTGAGCTCAAGTAAGGGGAGCTGGATGGGAGTGAGTCTCCCTCTTCCCTGGGATTTTGGACGGCAGGACCACATCTCTGTCAGGGTGGAGGTGGGAGTCGAGGGCAGACCAAGCGGGCAGCTGCCTGTCAGCCACCATGGCCCAAACTGGCCCAGCCTGTGACCTAGCTGGATTCTTTCCAAGGTGCTGCCCAAGGCCTGTGGGGCGAGACCCGACTCTGAGCCCTGGCCATGCATTCTCCGGACACTGCCTGCTGTCCAGCAGTGGTCAGGCCACTGCCCCTCTCTTGGTTTGGCAAGAACACCTCA
Source organism: Hystrix cristata (assembly GCA_004026905.1). Classification (NCBI taxonomy): domain Eukaryota; kingdom Metazoa; phylum Chordata; class Mammalia; order Rodentia; family Hystricidae; genus Hystrix; species Hystrix cristata. Next base: position 165,645 of record PVJO010001013.1, read on the forward strand.
AGCCTGCGTGTTCTTTTGCTTTTGTTTGGGGGAGAGTACTGGGCATTGAACCCGGGTCTCTGTGCCAAGCTACATCCCCAGTCTTTGTATTTTTGAGACAGGGCTTCTTAAGTAGTTAAGCTGCTCAGGCTGAAGTGAACATGTGATCCTCCTGCCTCAGCCTCCCACAGTGCTGGGATCCCTGAGCCCCTCAGTCTCAGTCTCCCTCCTGGCGTTGGTTCTGGGGTCTGGGCTGTACTGGCACTGGGCGAATGACCCTTGGCCCCTGTCCTTCCGCGCTTGGACACAGACTTGGTGCCTGACCCCACCCATGCCTGTGCCCTGCACAGCACCTGAGAGAGCAGGACTGTCCTATTCTGCTCCCGCTGTGAGGACACAGGGCCCCTCCTTGGGCCACCAGCCCCACCTCCCTGAGGTCAGGTTGCAGCAGTGGGGTGGGGTCAGGGCAGGTGCAGCCCCCTGTGCAACCCGAGGACCCTCCGGGGCACCAGCAGGGGTGGCTCCTGAGGTGGACACTTCCCGGCCTCTGTGCTGACCCCAGACTGACCCCTGTCACCCGCCAGCACCCCTCTCCAGCCCACTAATCTAAGACAAATAGGTCCATCGCCGGCCACACCAGGCCGCGATAACGTAAAATAGCTGAAATGATTTTTCCCACCCACACATGGTGGCCAGCGGGGAGGGGAGTGCGGCTGCTATCAGCCCATCTCCCGGGCTGTCCATCCGGACAGGCGCCCTGCCTTGGCTGCCGATAACCAGCCTCGAGGTCTACTTGGAAACTCGGGCTTGTGAGATTAGTCCGATGGGTACAGCCCAGATAACCAGCCCTCACCCTCGCCTGCGCCACACAGAGGGTTCCTAGAGCCCACAGACCGGGGACCGGGAGGGGACTGGGCTCTGAGTGCCGCCTCCACCCCCACTCCCTCTCAGCAGACAATTGACCTGGTGTACCCAAAGCCCCCAGTGTCCACATTTTACAGCCGAGAAGGTGAGGCTGGGGTGCAGCAGAGTGGGGAGTGCTTGCCTAGTGTGTGCCAGGCCCTGGATTCAGCCACAAAAAAAAAGGTGAGGCCCAGACTCATGGTTCCCAGCACTGAGCCCCAGGCCTGGCCACTGGCCCTGGTTCCAGCCATAGCACTCGAACCCGAGGCCCTTCACACGTGCCAGCTCCTCCCCTGGACACTCACCCACTCCCACCTGCCTCTCGGGGCTCAGCCTGCCCAGGGTCCTGGGGTTGTCCCCAGCAGAGAGCTGCCTGTCTACCTCTCACAGCCGACCCTGACACAACGGCCTTCCTGACCTCGCTTCTGGGCCCTGGGATAGAGCAGGGGTAGCAAGGGCACCACTTGAGGTTGGCTCTCACAGTGGCGCCGGTGAGGAGTTCCAGGCTCAGAGTGCTGGGTGGAGAAACACTGAGTGCCCATCCTGCCCAGCCCGGGGCACGGGGCCTGGAGAGCTTGTCCCTGGAGCCGGGTCCGGACCCTTCCTAAGCACCAGGAGGGCCCCCACAAGGGCGAATGAGGCTGCAAGCTGCGGTGGGTGCCTGAGCCCCAGGCATCCTCCCCTCCCTCTACTGTCCTAGTGGCCGCTCTCCACGGCTACTCTGGGCTGGGTCCCCTGGTCCCAGGCACAGCCAGCCTCCATCCTCTCCCCTGCTCCGGGTGGAGGACACGTCCTAAAGGCCATGCAGGGGACGTCCCATTGGGCACCTTCCCACAGCCCGCCAGGGTGCTCAGGCGGTGCCTCAGATGCTCCTCATCACCAGAGGATTCAGGCCCTGCCTGGGCGTGGCCAGCAGGGTGGCCCGAGGGGCATCCACAAGTGCCATGCCGGGGGGTGACACATGGTGCTGACCCACTGGTCCTGCCACCCCTAGCCCTGCTTACCCTTCAGGGCTCTGCCCCGAGTTTGTTCTGGGAAGGACACAGGTGTTCAGGAGACCGTGGCTGGGCCCTGGGGATGCCCCTTGCCAAGGACACTCATCCTACACCTGCCGTCCATCAGGATACTGCAGCTGCAGGGCTGGTGGGGACACCGCGGACTTCCTTCTCACCTTGGTGCCCCTGGGGACAGCACACATGATGACAGTCCTGGGCCTCAGGAAGCCTCCCTCCTGGTGTTTCCAGTCAGCTGTGGGAGACTCGGCCCGGTGAGGGGACAGGAGGACCTGGGCCAGCCTGTCTGAGTTCCTGCTCCCTGCAGTTCTGCACAGCCTTGTGTGTGTGGGGAATGGTCTCAGCCCCTTCCCTTCGCCTTCTGATTGCTGGCCCTGGGCAGACACCCCCAGGGCATGAGGACAGGCCAGGACCCCACATAAGACAGGACCCTCCATGTTCTGGATGCCTGGTGTGTATGCCTGGCCACCACCTTCTGACTTTAAGCAGGAATGGAAGGAGCAGGACACAGGTACCAAGGTACCAGGCATGTCCTGCATTGGTGACCCCAGCCACCACGTGAGGCAGTGCCTAACTCCCCCCAGGAGCCCATGTGGGGACATAGATTATGGCTCCCTCCATTTGCATATCAGAATGCTAAGCAGTCAGCCTGCAGCACAAGGTCATTTCAAAGATAAACGCAGCCTTTTCCTGCCTGTGCATCCCTCTCCCAACCAGAATCCAGGCTCACAGAAGACAAGGAAGTGGTGGCCCAGCCTTCTCTGCCCTCCCCTCGGTGGCTACGGTGGCCACCCTGCAGGACATGGGCTTATGGCCCTTCTGCCCCGACACCTGCTCCCCTCTTGCTGTGGGGTCAGCGTGGAGTCTACAGGGCCTCACAGGACCTGCGCTTTCGGCAGCACCCATCGTACCTGTGAGACACCCAGACTGTTCCCTGGAGCTGTCCAGAGCAGGGCTGGCTCTCACAGGTGTTGGGGACCCAGTATGGGTTTTCTGCTCCGGCCCTCCACACCCATGGAGGGCATAGGCCACAGGTGACCTCGCTTCGTGGCTGGTCCTGCCTGGGGGCTGAGGTGCGCAGGGCATTCAAGGTTGCTGCCCACGACTCTCCTTGCCTGCACCTACCCCAGCGGGGCCGGGCTGCCCCAGTGTGGGGAGACACGCCTGAGGCCCCCAGTTCTCCTCCTGGCCATGTCACAGAGGCGAGGTCAAGGCCCCAGGCCCGCACTCTAGCTTCGGAGTAGCAAGGGGCTCCCACTCTGAGCAGCAACAGGACAAGCTGCCAGCATCGAACTCTTGAGAAGAAAACACCACCACTGAGTCCCACCCTGGTCTTTTCAGAGGGCTGGGTTCACCAGGTGGCAGGTGGGATCACTAGGAACTGCTAGGGGCAGCAGCGGGGCCAGGAGACAACAGGGAGTCTGATGGCAGCCTCTCATATGCCGGATGCAGCACCCCAGTGTCTGCAAGGCCCTTGTGCATATGAGGCGAGTAGAGGCCTCCTGAGTGTCCCGGGACTCAGGTACCTCTCCAAGGCCTTTATGGCTACCTGCCCCAAGCCCAGCCATCAGGAACCCACAGAAGCCATGGCCCTCTCTGAGAGACAGGCCTGGGGCTAGAATGACCCTAGGACACCATGGGTCTGGTCCCACCAGCATCTGGCGGCCAGCATGGTGGAGGGGCAGCCAGCACGGCTGGGCAACTCACAAACCAAGCCTGGGACAACCTGAGAGCCCAATTCCACCCCAGAGCCAGCCCCACCTGCCCCCAGAGGGAAGGTGATGGCACCTCCCAGGCAGGGTCCCCAGGCTAGGTGTGCTGGGCAGGGGTGGGTCTACCCCACACTAGGGAGGGATGAGGAGATCAAGAAGGGGTGGGGTGGGGCTCGGAGGAGAGGGAAGCCCACCAGGCGGGCACTGCTCTCAGCCTGGACCCTGCAGGCCCCATTAAGCCCTGACACCCATCACTGGCATGGCAGCCCCTCGGAGATAACACACTGGGCCTGTGGCTTCCCCCGTGATAAGTGCAGCTGTGCGGGGCCTGATACGGCGGTGGCTGGCGTGGCGGTTGGCTGGTGGCTGCCTATCGGCCCATCGCTGCCCACTGCACAAAAATTCCTATCTGTGGGTGCTGACGGGCACCTCCTGGGCAGCAGATAGCGCAGGAAGTGGGGGTGCCCCCACCCCAAACCACGGCCGCAGCTGCCACAAGGTCAGGCCCAAGCCCAAGTATTCCACGTCCCCTCTGAGGCAGGAGGTTGAGGGCCAGGACCAAGACCTGGATAGGGACCAATGGGGAGATGGACACTGAAGCTCACACTCCAGGTGCACTCCCAGAGGGGAGTCTGGACTTGTCCCTTCCTGCCTGAGCCAGTCTCTCATCCAGAGTAGCTGGCACTATACTGGCTCATGCCTGCACCTACTGGTCCCACAGACACATATGTTCCTTGCCAGGGCCAACAACTATGTGGATGGTGGGGACAAGGCCCCAGGGCTCCCACGGCTGAGCCCACCTTACCACCCTCTCTACAGATGGGGACATTGAGTTAATGCAGGCTGATTAGACCCAGGCAGTCTGAGGATGCTGTGCTCAAAGAAGAGCCCTGGTGATGCGACACCTAGTGGGTGTGGCGCCAGCCTCAGTCACCGCAGGGCTGCAAGCATGGCAGAGCCCCCAAACCCTGCTAGGGCGATCCCTGGGGGGAGAAGCATCCTGCAGGCACATCCCCTTCCTGGCTCCAGGACCCTGGGGTGAGCACGCCCCAGAGTCTGCAGTGGGCAGGCACAGGTTGGAGGCCCGGGTGTCGTTTTCCAGGCTGCTCCGCTCCAGGGGTCTCGCCTCCGCAGAGTGCGGGCCACCATCCTAGCTGCAGCCACTGCGGCCTGCCACTCCCTCTCCAGCTTGTTAACGGTGGGCCACCCCGTCTCCCACACAGCCATGCAGACATCACCAACCAAGCCCAGAACTCTTCCCCCATCCCGGAATCCCACCAGAAAGCACCATGCCTGGTTGGAGACTAGTTCTACACCCTTTCCATCCTGGTCCTCGGGGTCCCAGTACAGGAATAGGGGTCCCCCTGCCTTGGCCAAACCTCTCCCACTCTCCAACAAGGCCAGGGCCTTGTTCCTTCAGACAGGGGCCTCACAGGACTCTGCCTCGTACACAGCAGGTGCTCGGCAAATGCTTGCTGTGTGAACACTTGGGCTGGCCTGTGTGCTCAGCCTCTGTCCCTCCCTTCTTGGCCAAGGACCAGGCTGTCTCCTCTGCATAGGGCCCACCCACCTTGGCTCCCGGGCCACGTTGTTTATTAATCAAGAACAACAGCAACAACCTCACCCAGCTTCCTCAGCTCTCAGATGGACAGGTCAGCCCAGCTGTGGCTGCCCCAAGTGGAGGCCGGTCCTCTCCTGCCCTGCCCAAGGTCCTCAGCTTGCAGCCCAACCCATGGCTGGGAGGGCCTGGGAGCTCCAGACACACCCCCTGGAGTCCCCCTGGGGAACCAGGTTCAGCCATCCCTCCTTGATCCTCATTCCCAGCCAGTCACAGCTGTCTCGGGGAACCTTGCAAACATTTCTGTTGCACCACTCAGGGCAGGATCTTGCCCTGGGCGCAGGCACGCTGGTGACCGCCTCCCACCAGCAGCTCGCCACACAGACCGCCATACAGGCGGGCAGGGCTTAGGGACATATCTGGTGACCTGAGCCCAGCTGCCCGATGCTGGTTACCTGGCCCGATCCAGGGGCTAGCTGCCTCCTCCCGGGGCTGCATCTCAGGCTCCGGCCCCTCCATCTCCTCGGGGGCCTCTGGGGATGTGGGGCGTGCTGGTGCTGGTGCTGGTGCGGGGGGCGGATTCACATCTGCAGAAAGGAAAACACCATCACACTCTGAGCCTCCGGGTGCCGAGCAGTCTTCCTGTGGCCAGGAGGGAAACTGAGACCTAGGGTGTGCAAGCAGGGCCAGAGTCACCGCCCTCCTGGCTGGCTCTCACAGGAGGGAAGCATGGGAGACATCGCAGTTTACCTTGTGGCCTTTAAACACCCTCAGCCACCTCCTGAACAGCAGCAGTGATAGAGGCAGTTCCAGCAGCTGCTGTGACTCGCGCAGGACGGCCACAAGGTGCGCTGGGCCAGTGGCACTCGGCTGCTGGTCTTCGTGGCGGCAGGGCCCCTCTGCTGGCCCCACACCCAATTCCAGCCCAAAGGGCATATTTGCCTTCCCGGCGGGCTGATAACCACTGCGGCCCCCAATCGATGTGCTCCCATAAAGCCCCCCGTGACGTCATGCTGCCGGCAGGTTATTAATACCCACGATAAGGGCCGTGATTAACATCAAATAAATCAATCACGCAGTATAAAAGTCCTATTATTTTTGGCTATAAATCAAAGTGGCTGGCATTTGAGCTCCAGCCACCGAGAGGCAGCCTTGCCGGACCCGCCTGAGCGCAGATACACTCCCAAGCCTTATCGCACCCATCGCCACGTTATCACCGTGGCCGGTGCCAGGTGCAGCCCAGGCTGTTTTCTCCAGCCCGTCCCGGCCCCACCCGCGCCTGCGCAGCCCCAGCTCCCAGATCAGATAAGGGCCGGCTCCCCGGGAAGCCACGGTCAGAGTCCACCGGCAAGCGCGCTGCCCTTTGGCAGCTTGCGACGGGCCCCTCCATTAGTGCAGCACCTAATGGCAATAATGATGGCCAGGTGATAGCGGGGCCTCTGGGTGCCTAACGCACCCTCGTCCCACCACCCAGTGCATGGATGCGGAGACCGAGGCTCAGAAAGGTCAGCAGGTCGGCCCAGGCAAGCTGGCTACACAGACACTCCAGGATAATGGACACTTGGCCATGACTGGGCGCCCACACCGGCACTGCTGTCCTGTGGCTGTGTGTGGCCCTAGCGAACCAGGGCAAGAGCTCCTCCAGGGCTCCTTCACACTGCTCTGGGGTCTCACAGGGATCGGGACCAGGGATGGCCAGGGCCAGCAGGCCAGCTACATGGATCTGAGGGATAAGGCAGGGGGGCTTCTGCTTGCAGCCAGTAGGTTGGGCCAGGACTCTCAGAACCGGGGGTGTGAGGAAGGGGGTTTTGGGGAGAGGCCCCATCCCACCAGGGCCAGGTCTGTCAGGAATCTCACCCATCCATCCCTCCCTGGCCCTGCAGTCCACCCAATGTCCTCCTCAACCCCCTTGGACATCCCATTGTCCATGCTGTCCCTCTCATCCCCCACAGCCCTCCTCACCCACCCTGTCTCCCTTGTCCCCTATGAATCTTCTGCTGTCCATCTCATTCCCCTTCCCCGCTGCAGACTGCCCTGTCCATCCATCCCCCTCATCCCCTGCAGACACTCCTAGCCACTGTGTCCCCCCTCACCTTGGCTGTTCCTCGGCCTCTGCCTGTTGCCCACTGTGTTGCAGCACAGATGACCACAGGTCCTGGGGTCTCTCAAGATCACTCTCTGCCTCTCCTTTGTTTAGGGTCACATCCCCTGCCAGCCCTCTCCCTAGCGTCCTGGGGCCAAGGCCATGTCCCCATCAGAACTGTGACAGCATCCTGGGCTCGAGTGGGATGTGATCATCGCCCTGTGAGGCCAGAATGGGATGCTGACTTTCTGCACCTCTATCCCCATGGAGGTCACTGGAGGTGTATGGAGCCCTGTTCCCCTGGGACCTGGCCTGAGCAGGCCTCCTGGAGTCCATGGCTCCTCCCTCAGTGTGAACATGGGGTCTCTGTTCCAGGCCTGTCCTCGGGAAAGAAATACGGCCACCAGGGAGGGGTCCAGGGCTGCAGGTGCCAAGGGGTAAGGAGTGGCAGGACAGAGTGCACTGAGCTGAGTCAGGACTGAGCAGAGCCTGAGGTTTGGGGGGCTGTGTGGCAGAGACCAGTCATGCCACCTCTCTGGGCCCCATGGTTTCCAGGGGTCCCTCAGTGACCATGTAACTCCCTGGGAACCTGGTTGAATCCTCCTGCTCTGTGCCTCAGTCTGCCCACCTGTACTAAAACCATGTGTGTAGGTGTCCCCATCCTGTCCTGGTCAGGGATGGGGGCCTAAGGGATGAGGCAGTGATTTACCTGCGTTAGACAGGCTTGGGGGCTTGGGCCTCCCTGCAGCTGTCGGCTCTGGTGCTGGGGCCTCCCGCTCCTCAATGCTGGTGTCTGGGGCCCGAGCCTCCTCCATGGCGTCCATGTCTCCAGGGGAACCTGTGACACAGCCCAAGGGGAGCCGTGAGGAGCTTCAGCCACGGCCACATGGGCCTCTGGTCCTGGGGGCCGACAGGCCAGGACCCACTGTGTCCCCAAGACCTGATGTGTGCGCCCACTGGGCACCAATCCCTGGTTGGTAGGGCCTCGGCCTGGGCCATGGCCCCTGCTCTCCTTGCCATACTCTGGCCGCCAAACATGGGGACCACTCCTGCCAGGACAAGGGGCTCCTCCTCGTGTCCCTCCTGCCCACCCAGCCCCATTGAAGCTGGGGGGGATGGACCTGCCCTCCAATTGGAGTCAGGGGTTCAGTGGGACACAGCAGCCCTTGCCTACCCCAGAGGCCCACACTCCTGGGTCTGCAGGGCCCAATGCCACCCATGGCCCCAGGGTTGGCAGCCCCTTTGCCCACTGCAGGAGCCCCACACCTCTGAGGCCCAGAGCTCCCTAGGCATGGGTGGCAGCAGCAGCCTAAGCCTGCGGTGCAAGGAGTGATAGGGATGCAGGTGGGTTGTGGTCATCTGGGGCTAGTACCCCCTTGGAGATTGAGGACACCGGGCAGGGCCAGCCTCGCAGGGGACAGGTGGACTGAGGTGGACAGGTGGCCCTGACCCCAGAGCAGCCACCCAAGTGCCGGGATGCCAACTGAGCCCATGTGGGTAGATGGAGGAGTCAATGGTGTGCACAAAGGGCCACAGCCCAACGGTGTCCCCTACCCCATCCCTGGCGTCGGCCTGGCCAGGGCTGGACCCATGTCCAACCTCTAGGGTGGACCTGCCCCTGGTGCATCTGCAGGACCTGACCAAGTGAGCAGGGCTGTGACCCAGCTCCTAGGTGCTCTCCAAAGCCATCTGTGTGGGGCAGGAACACTAGTTCTGCCCAGATTGTGCACCACCAGTCAGGCAGATGGGGCTGCTGTCACCAACTCACTGTCCCTGGGTGGGCGCCACCTGCTGCTTCCTGCCGATTTGAGGATGCAGTGGGCACAGCCACTGCATACTGCCAGGTCTCTTGGTGGACCCCAAGCTGGACACATGGCAGATTATGGAAGTGGGGTAGGACAGAGTAAAAGGGGGGCTGTTACTGTGGAGCTCAGGAGACAGCGGTGTTGGTTGGAGGCTGAGATGGACAGGCGTGAGGGTCAAGAGGAGGGCACCAGCCCTGCCACACTGGCCTCAGAGGCCACGGGAAAGAGGGCATCCTCCTCTGGGGGCACCAGGGAGCCACAGCAGGTCCCGGGCAGGGAAGTGTCCTGGGTCCGCACTTGCAGACCCAGGCTCCCCCAACACTTCTCAGCTACTGCTGACCACAGTGGAAACGCCAGGCACCTCACCCTTCTCACAGCCCCCTCAGGCGGGCTCCCGGTGGCCTGGGCACACTCCACACTGGCCCGACTGTGCACAGGGGCAAGCAGGAGGCTTGGCTTGTGTGATCTCGCTCAGCTGTGTTTGTGGAACCCCAGCCCTGGGGGATACTGCCCTTCGGAGGCCGAGAGGCTTGTGTTGTCCCAGCCTTGGGGATGGGGGCCTGTGCCTCCTGGGGCTTACTGGGGGTACGAGAGACACACTCCCGCACAGCTGCAGGGCCTTGGGTGTTCCCAGCCCACCACGGCCCAGGCAAGGGCCAGCCCGGTGCCCACCCAGGCAGGCCCCGGACACCCAGGAGCTGTGTGTGGCAGGTCCTCCATTCAGTAGAACAAAGACACGCGCTCTGCACAATGCCGCCAATGAGCGTGGAGAAAGAGGCCGCCGGCCCTGCGCGGGAGTTTATTCCGAGGCTGCTAATTCTGTTCCGGCACAATCACAACAGCTACGATAACGCTGAGACAATTGCCGGCGCGGCCGCACATGGCGGGCTCTTCCCAGGGCTGCCCGTACTCTGGGATCCGCTGCCTTGGCCCCACTGGAGTCAGGATTGGCACTGGCCCACTGTGGCACACAGCATCTGAGCCGGCTGTCCCATGGGTTCCGAGCGCCTGGTCCACAGGCTGGGTGTCCACCTACCATGGCTGGACGCTGCTGCTCCCCAGGGGCCTGTGCCAGGAAAGACCCAGTTGCTGGGGACTTCACGCCGCCCAGCATCCCACAGCTGCGCCAGGTGACCCACACCGCGAAGGCTGAATAACACCCTCGTGTCTCCACTGTGTGGCTGTGGGCAGGCCACTCGCCTCTCTGTGCTCAGGTTCCCCAGTAGCCACACGTGCTTGCCTGGGCCACCGGAGCATGCTTGGGGTGCCATGAGTTAAGTGCTCTCACCGGCCATTGCCACCCACAGCCCAGCAGGCAGGGAATGGCAGAGGGCATGAACTGTGCACCAGCCTGGGCTTCGCTCTGCACAAGGTCCTCCCTCTACCTCCCCGCTCACTTGGTCCCATTGCAAACACGGAAACTGAGGCAGAGAGGATCAATGCTGGGTGACATCTCAGCACGTGGGGTGGTGTGGACGTGTGGGGAGCTGGACCCATGCCAGTTGTGACCTGAATCCCATCTCGTAGGGAACTGGATACTGCCAGCCCCCAGCAGGTGGCCCAAGTCATGTCCATTGAGTAAACGAAGGCCACCAAGGTAGACTGACCTACCCCTGCTACTGGGGGGACTTGGGATGACATCAGACAGGCCCCTGATGCACACTGTCCTCACACCCCGACAGGGCCACCTGCCTCTCCCTGAGGCCCAGGCAGGACAGGCTGGTGCCCGAGGCCAGGCACCTGCTAGGGCCATCTATGGCCACCACAGCGTCACCCGCAGCTAGGGCAGTGCTAGGTGCGGCCCCCACAGTGCCCGGAGCCCCTCGGTTATCGCACTGAGCAGACGCCGTGCGCCCATCCGTCTCCTGCTCATTAAGCTGGACGCCGGGATGGAAATGAAAACATAATAGCTATTTGATTGGGGGTGAGATAGTTTGCATATTGGCTCAGCGCTGATAGCGGAATTTCATCAACTCCCTTTCTTCACGCTTTAAAACTGAATTACGGAGACAGCTCTGTGCGGCAGGCTCACCCCGCTCCCTCTGCATCCCCACCCCTCCCGGCCCGGATGGATGCCAGGGGCTGGCACTTCCCTGTGGGGCTGGTGGCCGAGGGATGAGATCCCAGATGGGCATCCCAGGCTCCTGGTAGGCTCCCTGCCATGCCTGGCTCTGCCTGGCACAGGGCCCCAGCTGCCCCTCTGGGGGGTCCCCTCCCACTTACCTGCAGAGCGGGACATGGGCAGTGGCAGCTCTGAACCCCACCTGTTCTCTCATTCACATGCCTCCTTCGCTCACTCATTCACTCATCAAACCTAGCCCAGGCCCTCAGAGTGCCAGGCCCAGTGATCAGTGCCCCTCTCCAAGAAGAAACGGGCAAAGAGGGCACTCTTGGGGGGTCCCTGGAGGGGAGGGGCAGGTTGGAGTGGGGAATCTTCCTGCATCAGGCTGGGCAAAGCACAGGCAGAGAGGACACCTGAACAGGCAGGGCCGGGGTGGCTGTTCCTCCCTCTGCCCAGTTTCCTCATGGAAGATTGGGGGCCCGGGTGAGGGCTGGTGCAGTGTGGCCAGACTGGGCCTGTGGCTGTGGAGTGCACGGGCGGGGACAGCTGCTGTCACCATCTGGGTATCCTTGCTGCTGGGCTGGGGAGGAAGGACAGGGCAGGGCAGAGGTAGGGATGAGGGCACGGGTGGGCAGCCTCTGCCAGGGGGGAGTCCCTGGCCTCCAGGCACAGAGCGGCAGATAAAGCCTGATAACAGCGAGAAAACAGCAACAGGTTCAGACTTTCCCATCAGGGGCAGCGGGCAGCTGGGGCCATGGCAGGGACACGGAGGCCAGGCGGGGTAGCCTGCGTGGGAGCTGGGGGACTGGGACCCAGCCTGGGTCTGGGCCTCTGGCCAGCTGGGGGCAGGGCCATGCCAGGGCTGTGCCCACACAGACCCAGTCTAGAGGGAAGCCCGACCCTCAGCTGCTGTGACGTTGGCAGCGGGCCCGCACGGGCACCGGGTGCTGTAGCCTCCCAGCCACAAGCCCACAGAGGATTCCCGGGTCCTTTCCCAGCAGGATGCATGACTCAAGGACCCTGGGGCACGCACCTCCTGCTGTCATGGTGACCGAGCCATCCCACAGCCAGAGGGCCCCCCCATGCTTTCCATTGGGGTATCTGCTGGCCTCAGGTAGCGAACTCCCTGCTGCTGCCCTGTCAGGGCTTCTCATCCCTCAGCACCTCTCCAGGGCCTGCAGGTCCCTGTGGTCCAGGCCTGTCCTCCAGGGCACAGCAGCCTCACACCCTAGAGGCCTGGCAGGGCGCCCACAGACCAGGGAAGAGGAAGGCTGGCTGCCTGGCCAGATGCCTTAGAGGGGATATATTAGTGGCCACCAGGGTGACAGCTCCCAGAGGGGCTGGGACAAATGTGCACCCACAGCCCCACCTGGCCACCCAGGGCTGCTGTGGCCAGGGCCAGGACCGCCGACAGCCTGGTAACCACAAAAGAGGATGTTGGTGAGATAATTGCGCTTAATGGATTGAGCAGCAGCAACCTGCTGCAGCATCAGGACCTGCAGGGTCCCCTAGAGTCACAGAAAGTGGGAGCTGCAGCCTGGCACAGATGCCTCCTCTTGCTACTGGCTTGGAAGCTCACTACTGCTCCTCTGAGGCCTGCACCCTACACCTCTCTCCTCACTCTCTCTGCCCTGGGTGGCTGGGCACCAGCATGCTGTGGGTCACTGGTGCTGCCCACCTGTGTGCCTGCTGTGAGCTCCAGCAGGGCCGGACCCGAGGTGTGCTGTGGGCTCTGTCAGTATTCAGGCAAGAACTTCGAGTGCTCGGAGCTGACTAAGCAGGGTCCAGTGGGAACGGAGACCCATATTCTAACTACTGCAGCGACGGCCTCACGCTCAACACTGGACCTGCTTGGTCCAGGTGCAGGTCACACGTGATGCAGGCTTTTCAGGCCTGAATGTCTGCCCCAAGTGGGCTGGCCTGAAGCAGCCCGTCTGGCACTGTCCCCAGCCTGTTTCCTCCTGACCCTGGAAGGGGCAGTGGGAACCTCAGGCTCTTTCTAATGACAGCGTCTCTCCTCTCTGGGCTTCCTCTGGCCCAAGCTGTTCGCCCTAGGCCTGGACAATAACCACTGGGCTTCTCTCCTTTCTCCACGTCCTTTCCAATTCACAGATTCTATCCTGGAACCGATGGGTGGACCTCGGTGGGCTTCCCCACCGTGGGGCATGGCCATATTGTGGATGGCTCTGAAGGCCGGCTGAGCGGCCTCCACACACATACAGCAATGACATGCATCTCCCATAACTCCTCCCTGAGTTGGTACACTTCTCCCCACTTACGGGAGGAAATTGAGGCACAGAGCACAGACTTGTGCCAGGCCTCTCGGTGAGCAGAGCAGGGAGCCTGTCCATGCCAGCACCTGCCCCAGATCGCGGCACACTGGCCTAGGGTTTCCTCGGTTTTCCCCAGCTCCGTGGGCTCCTGTCCTCGCCTGTCTGATCTCTGTCCTGCTCTGTCTGTCCTGGCTCTGCAGTCCTCTTGCTGCACGGCTGGCACTAGGGTACCTGGTCACCTTGGTGTCCTTCTGCCCTGATCAGGGCACCCACCCGCCGGAACTGTGCTGCTCTGAGCAGATCGCCATCGACATGAGTCTGCCAGGACCCCGATCTGGCTCCACAGGACAGATGAGGACACTGAGGTGACAGCCACACCGGCCCTCCCTGGCCCCTCATGGCCTCAGGCCAGCCGCTCACAGGGCTGCTCGGGGCCAGGCACAACCCAGACCCTGTGGGCTCCCAGGAACCTGGAAATGGGGACAAACCACTGAGCTTGCCGGGCTCAAGGAATGGGTCTCAGAGGCCAGGACCCACCAACAGGGCTGCTCCTGACCATGGGGGCTGATGTGGGTGGGCATGGGCAGCCAGGGAGCTGCTCTGCAGGGAATAGCGTTGTGGGGATTCTAGAGCGAACATTCAGGAAGAGGGTGCTGCCAGACAAGGCCCCTGGGGTGGGAACTGCTGGGGGCTGGAAGGGGGTGAGGGTGGTCCTGGGTGTCCCATAAGCGCCCCTCAACACAAAGCACAGGGTCTGCCAAGGTCATCATGGGCGCTCGTTATATGCAGCTGCTGGGAGCCACCACTTCCAGGCAGCCCCCACCACCCCCCTTCAGGATCCTCCCCCTGCCCCCTGCCTGCCGCTCTCTCAGGCAGAGCCAGCGGTCTGGTCCCCCACCCTGTCCCAAGGGGAAGGGGCAGGGGCCTGGGCGGACAAGGTTGAGAGAAAGGGAGGTGGAGGACGAGGGAGGAGGACCGGGCCTGAGAAAGCCCGGCTGGCTGATAGGGAGAGATTGGTTTCAGCCGGAGCTGTGGCCTGCCAAGTCCACATCCTATCGGCAAGGCCTGGGCTCACTCAACATTCATCACCGCTGCGCTAGGAAATTTTATCAACGCTAAAGGTTGGCGCCATCTCTGGGCCCGGCCACTCCCAGCCTCTGATGGGCCTGATAGCTGCTGATAGATTACACGAGATTGTTTCACTCCGGAGAACCGATTACTAACACGCTGGGGGAGGGGGCCTTGGACCATGGCTGGGGTAGGGGAGCGCCCACGTGAGGCAGGGTGGCATGGCCCCAACCACGCGTGAGGTTGGGCAAGGCCACGTGCTGGGTAGGGCAGCTGGGGCCATGGAGCAGGGGAGAAACGCGAGGCCAGCAGGCTGACAGGGGTGTCTCGAGAGGGGCAACATGGCTAAGATCGGCGCCTGAGCCCTGGTGATCCTCTCCCCAGATGGGTGATAAGGGTTGAGGGATGGGGCCAGGGCTGCAGCTAATGGAGCCGTCGTGAGGCCACACGTCAGATGGATGGAAGCAGATGGCTGCAGATGGGACAGTGCTTTGTGACAGCCTCCACCAAGGGCCGGAGTGACCCCTCCTCGAAGCCCGGCCTGCTCCCACCGAGCCAGGGGCCTGGCACAGCACAGTGCCAGGCACCTCTTGACTGCTGCAGGTACCACATGCTCCACTGTCACTCTTCTGTGAGGGGCCTGACTACGTGTCAGGTCCCCACTGGGACAGTCTCTCACTTGGTGCCTCTGCCCCTCGGTGTCACTCTCCCCCACTCCACTTGCTTCCCGCCAACAGTGCCCCAGTCACAGGCCCCCTGTAGCTCTGCTCTTGATGAGTCCCCTGGAATTAGGGACACAGTGCTGTGTGCGCCCAAGGAGGTCCCTGGTCCAGGCTGGCACACAGAAGGCACTTGGTAAAAGTCTGGAGAATGACATGAATATGTACTCCTTGTCCCTGTCCCCAGCAGGTGGGGACCCAAAGCAAGGTCCCCCAACCCTGCCCTGCACTTCACACTTCTCTGCCCAGGACCTTGCGGCTAGGAGGCTGACTTCTCATTCCCTTTTTCACTGCTGTTTGGTTTGCCTTGTGAGATGGGCAAGGGTAATCTAGACTTCAATCTGGGAGTCTTTACCGAGCACCCACTGCATGCCCTGCACTGTCCTGGCCGGGGGCACACGCATGGCCCCTGACCCTCATACCCACCTCGGGGAGGCAGGATCAGAGGCCCAGAGGGTGTGGGACCCTGGCCATGGCCACCTCTGGGTCTGGTCCAACGGCCCCCTCCCCGCTTATTCCCCTCAGATCTCAGCCCCAGCTCTTCCTCCTCGCCCCTGCTGTCCACGCTTGTGGCTGAGTTTTGGGTCAGGACCGTGTGGGTGCTGAGGGGCTGATGGGGCCTTGGGCCAGAATCTGGGCCAGATGCTGTCAACAAGACACTGGAGGAGGGCCAGCAGTCAGGACCTGGAGTCCCCACGAGCATGGTCTCCTGGCCTGGGAGCCTTTGGAGATGGGGGAACCTGTTGCACTGGGCCTAGAGGAAGCCCAGATGCAGCGTGGGCAGGGGTGGGCGACCTTGGGCTCTTTCTGCCTGGATTCTGAACTCAAGAATTCTTGTCTGGCCAGTGCTGACCCTGGGATACCCAGGTCTGGGTCCGCTGGGAGCTGGGCTCTGAGGGTCAGCAGAGGTCATCCAAATGCCAGCCTGTCCAGCCCCTGTTGCCAGGCCAATGGGTGGCCCTGGCGGATTCTAGGGGATTTCCTCGAGGGGCAGAGTCTAGAGTGGGCATAAAGTCCCCTACTTTAAGGGAAGCGCAGCCTTCCCCATGGAGGCCCGCCCCATCCCCAGCAGTTACACCATTCCCTGGGCCTTATTCCCACTCGTTTGCATGCCCCATTTCCATTGGCTGCCAGCAGGGGACAGGCCTGGGCTGGGGCGGGGCCTGGGCTTTTGGGGCCAGACTGGAGTCCTCCTTGGTTACCTGGACTGGGGGCCAGGCTCCAGGGTTGTGGGCTTGGGGACTGGGGGGTAGTGGCTGGGTTCTGGGGGACCTTCCCTGGCCAAGGTTTCAGTGTGTGGAGCACTGGTGCTGGCGAAGACCCAGGGAAAATACTGACCCGAGGCCAGGGGCCAGGATGCAGGGGTGCTGAGGACCTGGCCCCAAATCCAGCCTCCTTCACAGGCCTTCCTAGGAAGGGCCTTCGCAGGCCCTGCAGACTTCTGCTGCTGAACAGGGACGCCTGGTTTCAGGCTTCCTTTGCAAGATAATGACTACGGTGAGGAGAATTTTAGGGGCCCTCACTGCTCAGCCTCCCCTAATTTAACTCTGGGGACACTGGCTCCTCAGGCCGCGAGTTGCGGGCAGTGGGCACATGGGGGCGTGAGTGTGTGCATGCGCTTTGTTCCTGGCATTTTGGTGGGGTGAGATAAGGGGAAACAGAACCTCTCAGAGCGAACAGGCAGATAGATAACAGTGATAGCGCCTCCTCCACTGTGAGTATCGCCCTTTTTATCACAGTTCCCTTTTCTTTCTTTCTTGTTGGGGGCCGGGGAGGATGGAACACACCCCCATGCCTGCCTCCCCTGCGTGGAACTCGGGGTGGGGCCTCCCTCTCTCCTGTGCCAGCCAGAAAGGGCTCTGGTCAGCTCAGCTGCTTCCTGCTGTATTGTATCCAGGGCTGGCTGGGAGAGGGCAGGGGTCCGAGAGGCAGCGGGCCAGGTGGGGCAAGCCACAGAGCCTCCCTGGGTCCCAAGGTGTCTTCACAGCCCCGGCCAGGGCAATTCCCTGTTTTAAAAGTCGAAGCAGAGAGGCCCAGAGCAATGCAGCTCTCACCCAAGGTCGCAGGCAAGGGCAAGTGGCCCTGGAACCTGAGTACTTGTCTACGGAGCTCCTTTGGGGGCAGGCCTTGGTGGGCACAGCCAGGATGGCCAAGGCTACAGGGCAGCTCTCAGGGCTCTAACCCTGTTTCACAGATGTGGAAACTGAGGCTCAGAACAGGAGGCTCTGGTGATGGGGGGCACATGTCCCGGAGCCAGTCAGGCACTGTGGGAAGGGCAAGGGCCAGGGTCTCTGTACCTGCAAGGAGCCACCACCAAGGGTGTGCAGAGCAGGTGCCCTGGGGAGGTGACCGCTCCGTTTCTGAGGCCTTGCTGCACCAACCACACACATGGAGAGACTGAGGCTAGCAAGTGCCTGCCACCCAGCTGCCTATCCAGGGTGGCACCTGAACTCCAGTCACTCTGCCCATACTTATCCCTGCTCCAGTACCTCCTTAGTCCTTTAGACAGTGGACAGGAAACAGCACCAGAGGAGAGGACCGGCAGCAGATGAAATGACCCTAAGAAACCACAGAGCTGTGTGCTCCAGGCTGTCTCAGGCCCTCTGTATCCAGACATTTCTCCTTCAAATGGAGCAGGAAACGACTCTGGGAGACATGGGTGTCCACAGTGGCCAACACCCCAGAGCTTCGGCTGAATGGAGATCCAGAGCTGAACCAAGCCACTGAGTCGAAGTCCCTCGTGTGCTCTGTGACCTTGGGTTAGCTACTCAGTCTCTCTGCGCCTTGAGTCAACAGAGGAGAAACAAGGTCTATGTGTTCCTCTGGGGGCCATGGGCAGGTCGAGCATACAGCAAGCACTCAATAAAGAGAGTGTCACCAAATAATAAAGTATTGCCACCAGCTTTATTCTTGGGGAATCCCAGAATCACCCAGAAATGTCCTTGGCCCCCACTCAGGCCTCCTGCCTCTGGAGTCGCTTAGAAAATAAACTAGAAGCCTGGAGTGCTAGATGTAGTCCTAGCATGCAGGAGGCTGAGGTGTGAGGATCACCATGAGTTCATGGCCAGCCTGAACTACCCAGCAAGACCCTGTCTCAAAAATAAAATAAAATAACGGAAAGAGAGAAAATAGCCTGGGCCTTTACCTTCTGGAACCCTGAGCAGGCCTCTGGGGGCCTCTTCCAGCCAGGCCACTTGACCTGGCCACCGCCCCAGGAGACATCACATTGCCAGGTCTCAGTTTCCCTCTAATAGTGGGCGCCAAGCCCCGCAGCTGCTTCACCTGTCCCTCAGTGGGAGGATTAGGCACACGCCAGGCCTAATCGCCGCTAATCGCTACATCAGCGCCGGATCTTGGATCAGCTGAAGGAGGCAGCTTTATCCAGACAGGCGCAGCGATGGCACCCGAGTCCCATCTGAGCGCCGCCTGTCACACGGCCCAGGCGGAGGCAGGCATGGGTAGGAGGGGGCACAGCTGCAGGGCTTGGACCCTGCTGAGCATCAGCGGGTGAACCGGCCCTGTCCCAGGGAGATGGCACTCCTGCCTGGGGCCACGAGGAGGACACTGTCCCAAACCTTGTGACAAATGAGGAAACTGAGGCACTGAGCCCTGTGCCCAGGGTTGAGCCCAGGGCCCTCTGCCCTCAGCAGGCCGTGCAGGCCCTTGGTGCTGCCTGCCACGGTGCCCTCTGCTCCCTGCCTGTCCGCAGTCTGCACCAGCTGTCCCGCTGTGGCTCAGGCAGGTGTTGGACCTAGTCCTGTACCCGGCCACGCTGTGGGCCTGGGCACCACGGTTCCTGGCCAGGCCGAGAGAGCCAGCCCAGGGCTCCCCTCCCGGGGCTCCATGCTCCCCACCCTCCTCCCTACCTTCTTTTTCAAAAACATAATTTATCTGTGTATTATCAAGAAATCCAGACACTTTAATCAGTGAGCTATGAAGTCAGAATTTCCACTCTTATCTGCTGGAGGAGTGGAAATGGAGGAGATAGGCGCGAGGATCGCTGGTGGGGAATGTTAATGGGAGGGGAGGCTGGGCCACTGGCCACCGAGACGCCACTATCTCCTCCATTATCGGGGCTGTATCTCGCCAACCATCTCGGCGCAGTAATGGGGCCAGTTCAACTTTCCGAGTTATCACAGGAGCTGAAACCTGCGGCCGCCAGAGGCCCGGACGGGGGCCTGTGTGGGGACTGGGGCTCAGCTGTGTAGGGAGAGAGGTGGCTGCCAGGCCCGGCTCAAGGCCTGGGTGCCCGCGACTGCCTGGGACAGGCCGCTGCTCAGGTTTGGTGCTCAGGATGGGGCAACTGAGGTAGCTTGGGATCCCTACATGAGAAGAGGGCAGGTGGCGTGTGGCATGGCAGGTCAGGCAGGGTCTAAACGTCCCCCATCTTGCCTTGGGACCTACAGGGTCCCCCTTCCCCACTGCAGCCTCATGTAGGACCAAGGCTCAGGAGCAAGAAGTAGAGTACCAGTTGTTAAGCCAGCCAGGGCCACCCTGTGGGCTCCGCTCTGCAAGGTACAGCTGAGTCCAGCCCCTTGCAGCTCTGGATGCTCGGGCTATCCCTCCAATGTGAGAGCTGCCCCCTGACTCCAGGCCCCCTTAGAACATCCTGGCCACTGGGGCCCTCAATCCACCTGTTCCAGCGAGTAGGGACTAACAGCTGGCTGAAACCCGGAGCAGCTTGGGCAGGGCTGGCCCCTGTGACAGCCTTGGCCTGGAGAGGAAAAGGACTCGCCTCAGGCCCAGCTGAGACCAAGCTGGATGTGCCCTTGGTTTCCAGGGTTTCAAAGGGGCATCACTATGCCCAGCAGGTAGCCAGGGGAGCTCTCCCCATGGAACCACTACTACCTAAACTGGGCAAGGTGGCACACATCTGTAATCCTAGGCCTTGGGAAGCTGAGGCAGGAGGATCAACTCAAGTCCAAACCAGCCTGAACTACATAAGAAGGTCCTGCCTCAGAAAACCAAACCCAACAATGAACACCCCCGCAGTCACCCGCTCTCTTCTTCCCAGGGATAGGAGCAGCACCCAAAGGTCAGTGCTAGACTTGCCCATTAACCTCATTAAGCCTCAGTTTCCCCATCTGGGCCTTCCTCAAAAGCTGCTGGCGAGCAAGTGCATTGGTACACAACTGCATCCCATCCACTTGGGAGGCTGAGGCAGGAGAATCCCAAGTTCTAAGCCAGTCTGGGCAACCTAGTGAGATCCTGTCTTAAAAAACAAAAATGGTTGGGGTTGCAGCTCTGTGGTAGAGCGCTAGCGGAGCATGCAGGAGGCCCTGGAGGGGTGGGGTCCTGCTCTACGGTGCTGGGCACGGCCTGGGCACAGCTGGCCTGGACAAGCTCGGAGAGCACTTCTTGTGCTCTGAGCCGCCTGGGCTGGGCCAGATGGAGCTCATGTGGGGCTCAGCCGGGTCCCTAGCAGCCAGTGCTGCCAAGCAGGGCTCACTTCCTGGCCTGGGGGACGCAGCCAGCCATGGGGAGAGCCCCTGCGGCTTCCAAGGGCCAAGGGTCTGGCAGTGCCCAAGGCAGGAGCCCTCTGGCTGTGAGGCCCTGGCCCTGGGACTGGAATAGGGACCTGGCCAGGAGGGAGCAAGGCCACCTGGTGCCCTCTGCTCTCGGGGTCTGACTTTTGGAAAAAAGGGAAATTGAGGCAGGGGTCTGACTGGTGCTAGAGCCCGGGGGAGATGGGGAGAGCTGGAGCTTGCAGTCAGATGTCAAGAGGGACTGGCAAGAAGTGGGCCAGAAGGAGGGGTGGCTGCGGTGGGCCAGAGCATTGGCAGAGGGAGAGGAGGGCTGGGAAGGAAGAAGCACCACCAGAGCCCGCTCGGTGTCCCCACAACACCCATTTTGCAGAGAGGCAGGGAGGCTCAGTGCAGCTCACAGCCTGGACGTTGGGGTTCCTGCCTCACCCCATGGCTGCTCGGTGTGCTGATTCTGAGGCGGCCACCACCCTCTCTGGTCCTCCATTTCTTTTGTGCAAAATGGGTCCAGCACCCTAATGTGAGTGGGTGTCTGGGTGGTGTGGGGCAGGGGCACCGGCCTCTGGGGTGAGGCTGCTGGGGACCCGTCCCCATTCTGTCTGGGGCCAGCGGCCAAGGGACCCCAGGACGTCAGGCCCAGTCTAGCTCTGACTTCACCTGGTTAACAGAAGCCCATAGCAGCCCCCAGCCCCCACGCTACAGTGGAGAGGCTGCAGCCAGCTGGGCCCGAGAGGCTGAGCAGGGCGCAGGCGGAGGGGAGGCCGTTATCTGCCTCTCCAGCTCTGCCCAAGGTCAGCGCCACATTCCTGCCCAGCGGCCCTCGCAGGAGGGAGAAGGAAGGGAGGAGCCCGGCTGGAGGCTCCAGGGCCACTCAGGCAGGGTGGGGGCTGGTGGCCTAGGGGCCATGTGGAGCTGCCCAGAGAGCCCCAGTCCACAGACCCAGGACCCAGACCCAGCTCCAGAGCCGGGCCTCAACTTCTCACAAGTAACTCAGCTACTAGCAATGGCCCCTGGCAGGAGGGAGGTGGTGGTGGCGGGGGCGGTGGGGCAGGAGAATGTCCTCCTCCCTGTCAGCCAGAGGCCCCAGCAACGTACCCGGCCCAGGGCCGAACATCAGTAGCACAGCCACAGCTCCCGCAGACACACAAGCCGTCCGCGGGACCAGGACGGCACTCTACAGCTTGCATCCTGGACCTCAGCTGGGCGACCAGGGAGCGGCTGTCTGCCCTCGAGGTCACCGTGAGGCCAGCCAGGCTGCAGGCCCAGCCTTGCCCCGGCAGACCCCACAGCTCCATCCCTGTGCCCTCAGGGGTGCAGCCCAGGCCAGCGTGGGGCTGGGGCTTTGCACAGTCCTTAGGGTCCCTCTCGAGCCCCTGCTGTTCCCAGTCCTCCACGGACCCCTGCACACCAAGGCCCACAGTGGAGGGTGCATAGGCCCTTCCTTGGCCTGCTCTTCACGGCTGCTTGCTAAGCACCTACTGTTTACCAACACAGCTACACAGCGAGTGGCTGATTCTGAGCCGCGGACAGGATGATGCTGGCTGAGGCCATTCAGCCAGGCACACCTGAGCCTAGCACCCTGATTCAGGGCCCGCCAGGTGAGAGGTCCTGTGCCCAGGGCTCCCTGCTGCCACCTCCAGACGCAGGCCAGGACTCAGGCCTGGGGTCCATCTGCAAGTCCAGTGGGCACACTGAGGCAGCAAGGGCCACCACACAGCTGCTGCTGGGCCCAGGGAGATGGCAGTTCCTGCCGGGGGCCTTCCAGGCTGGGCAGCCCCTTGACCAAGGACCCTTCCTGAGCTTGGGTGGGAGGGAAGGGTAGGGGGCAGGTAAGGACAACAGCCGGCCCGGTCCAGAGAAGGCACCAGGTCTGGTGCCTTGCCAGGATGAGCAGGAGAGAGGCCGGGTGCAGTCAGGTGCTTCCTGAGGCCAGGCCTCACTTACGGGGCAGAGCCCCTGATGCTCTGGGCTGGGCTCTCTGGGAGAGCGCTTGGGCAAGGGATGCCTCTGTCTCAGACACATCGCAAACCCTGGATATGACTGACCCTGGGTGAGAAGAGGGAGGGGTAATGGGGATTTCCCACTGTCCCCCCAGCAGTGCCAGGGCACTTGGGTAGGGAAGCTGAGGCTCACACAGGTAGGCCCTGCCCACGGTCCTCCAGCCAGGGAATGGTAGAGCAGGCACAGCAGCCTGCACCCATGTCACACGGAGCATCTGCTGATCCTTGACGTGGGGCAGGTATTCAGGTGGGGGCTCCGCACAGCTGAAGGGCCACACAGGAGTGGCTGTGTGAAGGCTCTGGGGCAGAAGGCTGCCCTGGCCATTCTCTCTGCTGAGCACATAAAGGCCCAGAGACAGTGGCCCTGCCACAGTCCCACGTTGGGTGTGGTGGAGGCCACCCCTCCTAGGTGCTGCTGCCCAGTTCCCACAGGTCCCTTCAGCCTAGCCCATCCTCCCAAGGGGGACAGGAAGAGCCTGCAGCCCATGGCCTCAGTTTCCCCCTCTGTGAAATGGGGACAAGGCCTCCAGAAGACCCAAGGGTACTGGGCAGCTGGGCAGGAGCTCAGCCAGGGCTCCGTGCGCCCAGACCTGGGTCCACGGAGGTGATACCCATCGGGGAGGCAACAGCTGCCTCCAGGAGGAGGCCTGTCGATGGCAGATAGACCAGGCGGAGCATTATTCACGAGCCCGTCAAGCCCCAGGAACGTCTGGTTGGCATAGAAACAGGAGATAACGGGCACAATTAATGGCATCGCATTCCCTCCTCCTTTCTTCCCCAACTGACCCACTTAAATCCCAGCATGCTCGGTGCCATGCTGGGTTCCTGGTGACCTCCAGGGAGGGGCCTCTGCTGAGGCACTGGGTCTGGGGCTCAGGTCTCACCCAGGGCTTTGGAGAGAGCCCAGGGACCCATTTCACAGAGGTGGAGCCCGAGGTAGGGAGTGGGGCGGTGGGCAAGGGTGTGCTGTGATGCCACCTTTAAGGACAGGGGTCAGGCTGCCACAGCCAAAGCCTCCATCATTTCTTTGCGTGAGAAACTTTCTCTGAGCTGCCCCACGCCTGGTGGTGTAAGGGGAGGCTGATGCAGGCACATCTTCTGCCTGGCATGGAGCAAGGATCCTGAGTGCCAGCCACAGTCAGCACCGGTGTGGCCCACCAGCAGCCAGGAGCCAGGGCAAAGCCTGCAGGCCACGGGACCCGGCCAGGGTATCGTGTCTCTCCCTGTCTGCAAGTCCGTCTCCATGTATCTGGGCCCTGTACTCCCAGAACTTGGGCTGCCTGCAGCACCCACAGGCTGGGTAGATGGGGCTGGGCCAGCTAGGACAAGGCTCGCTCACACCCCTGTGGGCTCCCGATGGCTGACACTGCTATAGGTTTCTATGAACAGGGAAACTGAGGTTGTGGCCCGTGTCCTATGATGCTCTACTGTCTACGGGGCTGGTGGGCAGTGCAAGGTGGTCCTTGGGATGGGGAGCACGAGGCTGTGTGCAGAGTGCCCCCCTTACATGGCTCCTGAGATGAGGTGAGCCCCTGATCCAGCACCCTGTGAATGGGCACGGCGCCTCCAGACAGCACTGTTGGCCCTAAGGAGAGCAGGCAGATGGCTCTGAGGTTTGGGGTGAATTAGTCATCCTGTGGCTACCAATAATTCGTTTAATCAAACTCTGAGCATGTGTGAAAACACCCTTCCCTGAGGTAGGGGGTGCCAAGTCACCCAGCTGTTCCAGAAGCCCCTGACCTCGCTGGCCCAGTTCCACTGGGATCCATGCCCCCTCCCCCTAAAAAGGGGGGCTTTAACAGCTCCAGCTGACCTGGGGGCTCCCAATGGTCAGGGGACTTATTCTTGGCCCCATTCTCCAGAGAAAGAAACTGAGAACAAGTTGTCACCCCCACCACCCTCCTGACCCTTCTCACCTCCCTGCCCCGGGCATCCATTTCCCATATCTGGTGCCTGCAGCTTTTCACTCCTTGGAAACTGCCAGAATCACCAGCCCATTCCTCAGAGGGAAACTGAGGTCCTCACAGCTGGTCTCTTCTTGACAGTGTGTGCTGCTGGAGCCCCATCCAAGTAGGTTCCTGATCCTCCAAATCCCCACTACTCTCAGGTGTGTGTGTGTGGTGGAACCCAGGGCTGCACACAGCAAGTGCTCAATGAAAACCTGCCAGTGGATGGACCATCCCTTGATTTGGAGAACCTGCTGGAAAAGACAGCAGCACACTGGGTCCCTTCATACAGTGGGTGCATGGAAACCACCTTGATATTTTCTTCCAGAAAACTCCAAGCAGGTTACACCTACTCCTTGCCAAGAACCACAACAGCCCAGCATGAATCAGGGGAAAACACCCTCTGCTGCAGGTGACAAACCGCCTGGGGCCACCATCAAACACCACCTATTAGGAATTAGGGGTGGGGTGTACCCCTCCAGGCCGGCAGAGTTGGTTTTCTTTCATTTTGATGGACTGTACCACCAGCCTCAGGGGGAGGAGCAACTTCTTGGCAAGTAAGAGTATTGGGGAAAGCACCCCAGATGGACAGTGCCCGGTCCCCACGGCTGGCTTGACGCCCCCGCGCTGCTGTGCCACGAACCCGCCGGGCCTGGTGGCCCCAGATAAGGCCTCTTATCGCTCCTGGCGATCACCATCCAGCCGGCTGGCCCCACGCTTATCAGCGGTCGCATCGACCCGGACGGAGGGGAGCTCAGCAGGCCGGGGCGCCAGGGGTCCTGGGCTGTGTCCTGCCCCGCACTCCTGCCAGTGGTCCCCCGGCCTATCGTCTCAGCCATCTGGCTGGCCAAGGCCGCTCTCCCGCCTCGCCCTCCCCCAGCGCCCACGTTTGAAGTTAATAAATGGAAGTGCCTATCACAGCCACCATCACTGTGTGCCTTATCAGTGCGGCACATCTATCTGCGAGCAGCACAACAAAAGGCACAGAGAGGCTCGGGCAGCTGTGCCGGGTTTTGAAGGGGCACTCGGTCCCCTCCCCACCGTGCCCTAAGCCTGGCCGCAGGTGAGGCCAGGGCAGCACATGTGTACCTTTTCCAGCCCCACGCACAGCCATGGGCACCCGGCAGGCGGGCGGACAGGTGCTGCTGCTTTGTGACGATCAGCGCCCACCTCTTAACTTGCTTAGATCTGCTGGGGCAGGGGGGCACCTAGAGCCCAGGGCTTCGGCAGGGTCCCGGCCCCACTCCCGGTCTGGACCCTACTGGCCTGGGACCAGACTGCACAGTCCCTATCCTTGTGTGCAAGGCGCGGCTGACCTAGCTGGGCTGGGCTCTCGGCTCCTGCAGCCTTATCGGCACTGGCGATCGGTTCCCAACCTGCGATCTCCCTGCGCAAGCTATCTCCGTTTCTCATCAAGCGCGCGGGCGCGTACACGCGCGGGCGCGCGCGCGCGCGCACACACACACACACACACACACACACACACACACGAAAGAACAGAACCGAGCAGAGGCGCACAGGGGAGGAAAGGAAAAGAAACCAGAGAACTAGCAGGGATGGCGACCTGTGGGCGGTTTTAATACTTGAGTTGACAGGATAGAAGGCCACTTTCTGAACACATGTCCTGAGTGCACATGGGGGTTGTGCTGCCACCCCTGACCTCAGGAGTGGGGACATTCACAGGCCAGTGCACCGAGTCCTGGTGGCAGTGGTGGCTCTGGGTAGTGGCCGGGCCCCCTGTCACCTCCCCTCCTGACTGGCCAGGGGGAGGCGCCGGGGCCCTGGCCACCAAGGCGCAAAGTTATTATTGGCACGGGGTGGAGAGCTTCCTGTGCACTCACTCCTTCCTAGTGCAGCCAACTGGTCCCGTGCCCCAGAGCCCCAGAAAACACCCAGGGGCTCTTATCTTGGGGGGGATCAGCAACTTGGGCCTCTGCAGCCCCTGCCCAAGGGGAGCTGCCTAGGAGCCGGACCCACAGGAAACCTGGATGGGCGCAGGGGCAACTCCAGGGCAGCCCCGGAGCTCCCTCACAGACTCGGATGCGGGGAGGGGTAGGTGACCACGGACACGCGGGGCAACGGCGCTGGGTGGTGGGAGTCTGGCCGGGAAGCCCGGTGCCCTGCTGCAGCAGCACTGGGGTGGGCGCCGCTGCCTGCCACTCGGCCCTGCCACTTAGCCTGCTGTCCACGAAGCCCCGGGTACCCCCGCTGCTCCCAGGTCTCTTTCTCCCTCCAGATACAAAGCCTGGGAGAGTCGAGTATGAGATAAGATCACAATTTCAGCCCGTCCCGACAGAGCGATCTTATCAGGATGGGACTTGCAGAATGGAATATTTTAAACTTTATCTGGGCCCAGATCGGGGCCGCCCTATCGCCGCACCATCTCGGCGATGCGGGGGAGGGGCGGGCTGGCGGGGGCGCGCCCCTCGGAGACCCAGACTCGGTCGGACGCGAGACGCGGGGCGCGGGTGAAGGTCGAGGGCACCATGGGGACGCGCGGGCCCGGCCCCGGGCGGGCAAAGTTTGACTCACGCCTGATCTGCCGGGGGTTGCTCTGCTTCCTCCTGGACATGTCTCCGCCTCTAGCCCCGGGAGGGCGGCGGCGGGCGGCGGGGGCGCGGCGGGGCTGCGGGGCGGCTCATGCCCCCGGCGCCCGGGCTCCTCGGCCGCCAGCCCGCGCCCCGCCCGCCGCCCGGCCCGGAGCGCCGGAGGCCCGAGGCCAGGCCCCGATCGGCGCGGTGCGGGCGGGCGGGCGGCGGGCTATGACGGCTCTCACTCCCGCGCGGCCGCCGCAGCCGCCGCTCGGCTCCGCTCAATGAACCGCAGGCAGCGAGCGGCGAACCCGCGGCCGCGGCCAGAGCGCTGCGGGAGGGCGGGGCTGCGTCTGCGGCCGCCGCTCCTTCGCCCCGCCCCGCGGCCCCGCCCCGCGGCCCCGCCCACACCCCGCTCACCCCCGCCCCTGGCTCGGCCTCCTCAGCGCTGTCCCCGCCCCACCAGCTCCGCCCTCCCCGGCCCGCAGCACCGCCCACCGCCCTCGCCCCTCCGCCCCCTGCTGGGCTTCCTCAGCGCTGGCCCCGCCCCTC
>PVJO010001014.1:0-191000 GCA_004026905.1 Hystrix cristata
TTTTTTTTCTTTTTAATGAGATAGAGTCACCCTAAATTAAACAGTTACTTGAACAGAATGGTCAATGTTAGAATTAAGAAATAAAACAGGAACTGACTAGGATTTAAGTGATTAAGATAGGAAGAAAAGCAAGGCTTTAAAAGAAATGATTTGTTTTCCTGGCTAGAGACATACCATCCAGTGATATTTATACCTAGGCTCTATTCTTGCTTCTGTTGGAAACCTTTGCGACGGTCTGTGATATATGCTACAGTATACTGTAATCTCATACTTACTGTTCTTCATTTTATTTATTTTGTAAAATGAGAAAATTATTTTTAAAGCATAGTCCAGTACAAACACAAGTATAAAGGGTGCAAACTTTTTCTTCTACTCCCTAAGATCTAACAAGAATGGCAAAAGAAAGTTAGTACTTCATAAAGGACACAAAAATCATGTTTTAGACACATTTTTATATACGTGTGACTCCTTCCCCAAGTAACATTATTGTGTCTTCATGTTTGCAATCTAATATATGCCTAATTAATGTTATCGGTTATTGGATAATGAATTATAAGTATTTACTAATTATTATTTCAAGAAAATAAATATTTCATAATTCTATATTTAAAAAAAAAATATTGTTCTATTAAAAGCAGGTTTTACCCTTCCCCTTAGGAGTATTAAGTGTTTTTCTCAAATTGTAAATTAATGTAACTTCTCCAGGTGATAAAATGACTTCTTCATTAGAAACTAAGTGAGAGGTTATATCTTAATTTGTATCTCCAGTGCCTAGTGCCACTGATACATAATACATTCCATAAATGCTGGTGAATGAAGACTTAACTTCCTTATTCCTCTTGTCTTTAGAAGTAATTGCATTCCAGTTCATTGTTAAGCTCCACATATGCAAGGGATATTCTCACTCTGCTTCCTTACCTCATAAAAGATGTATGTGATTCATTTAATAAAACTTTTAACTCCTGCTTTCCAGGTTGTTCTCTAGGAACTGGCAGGACAATAGTGAGCCATACAGATATTGCCTGAACATTTTTGTCATTCACTGCCTAGTGCTTAGTATAATTCTCTCTCCCTCTTTCTCTCCCTGTCTCTCTCTGTCTAACAATGCATTTTCCACCTTCTCATATACTGGTCAGTTTTAATAACTTATTTTTAAATGTGATTTACTTCCTCTTCCTACTTGCCTTTAGTTCAATGGCTTGATATAAACATTTATCTAAAAATCTAATTAGTAAGAACCATTTCAGGTTTTTCAGCTTTAGTAGAAGACTTTGCTTCGTACTTTTATATTCTAAATGTTCATGATTTGTCATTTTCTTTCTTGGTAAATGTTAAAAAGAGAAACAAAGAGACATAACTAGGGCACATATATTAAAGAAAAATAAAACAGGGCCTTGGGTGTAGGGAAGAGAGGATGATTGCCTATCATGCACAGGTCCTGGGTTCAATCCCCAGCACTTCAAAACCCAAACCAAACAAAACAAAGAGATAAGGAGAGGCGATTAAACAATAAATATTAACATCATAGTGGAGTTGGGGCCTGAGATTTGCAACACAATGGCTGAAAACGTAGTATTATGTAAATTCTAGCCTTCTACTGCTAAATTTCTCCACCCTCTGAGCTTTAAGCTAAAGATAATTTGCAAGTTGGGAGAGTATTTGAAGAATATATACAAGATGAGTTGAAATGTTTCATCAATGACAAATAGTAAATAACAAAACAATTAATCTCCAAAGTCAGTGATGATTATTCTTCAGGGATTTCACAAATTCATCTACTCAGAGTATTATTAGATTTTATGGATGGGCTTTCAAATAAGAATAACCATGTGCATTGACAACATTCCCCAGGACGTTCAGAGATATTTTTAAAGAGGTAAAGCCAAAATGTTTCTGTATACAATATTGTCAATTCTGAAAGTGACCAGAAAGTTCTATTATTCTGTTTTCAATTAATTGGATAACAAATATAATTTGAAAAGGCATTCTGGAATATACATTCAACACACAAACACTAATTAATTAAAAATACATACATGTATATGCATGTATATCCACACAAATACACAGAAAAATGTCTGTAGTTTTATTGAATTAACACTTCATCTAAATGCAACCACAGATAACAATTTTGTTCTTTAAAATCCCTGAAAATTCTTCCTGAGGAAATTGCAGAGAACATTATGTGGTTATAAAATTTCCTGCTAAACATCATGATGTAGAAGCTTTAATTTTTAGTGCTTTTATTTCTTTATAAGAATTGCAGGTAAATGGATTCTACTATTAGAAATTCAATATTTTAAGCTATATTCCCAGTTATATGAAATGTTTAAAAATATTCATGAGTAAGGTATAGCATAAGGATATCTGAAAATAATTTTAAACGATTATTCAAGTCAATATATCCACTGATTAATTTCATAGAAAAATTTTCACAAGCTTTTTTGTGTTCATTTACCCTGACTTCTCCATGAAAATATTAGAAAATACATTGTGTTTTCTACTGGAAAGCATTAAATAGCCCCTAATGGTGAAATGTGTTATTTTTATGTATTTTAACTATATTTTAAATTAAAGCAGAATAAAAAAATAACAGAAGAGATGTTAAAAATAGAAACGTTTGTAAGAAAATTTGTCACTTGGATAAGTATTTATTGAGTACCTAAGATACCTTGATTATACATCTTTCCATATTTTTTCTGTCTTTACTTCCTTCAGAATTTTCTTGATAAAATTAATTATCCTAACCCTTGGATAAGCTTGATGATTCATCAATCTCCTAGTACCTATTAGCACTTAGTGATAACTAGTCACTAAAGGCATTCTAGAAGCGTAATAATTCCATAAAATTAACATGATAGCGTGAGATAATGCCTATAAATAAATGTTTGTACCATCTAAAGAAAACATGAGAAAAAAAAAAGAGAAGAGAAGCAATAAAAATCTTATGGTTCAGCTCTAAAATATCTCTCAAAAGTGTCGTGTATTCAGAAGCAAGGCTTCTGAGAGGAGAGTCGATTATGGGCGAGCTACACTAATCAGAGGATTAACCCATAGATGAGTTCCCCAAAAGTAGTGTTAGAAGATGGGCCCCAGCAGGAAGAAATATGTCACTACAAGTGGAATTTGGGAGGTATATATATATATCACTTCCCAGGTCCTCCCTTCTATCTGCTTCCTGATTGCAGTGGGGTAAGCAGCTGTCTTCTGCCATTCCCTTTCACCATGCTCATTCTGCCTTTGACCCAACTACCATGGACTGAATCCCCTAAAACTGTGAGCGAAATTAAATTTTTTCTCCTTTAGGTGTGGATGCCATGTATTTTATCCCAGGAATGGAAAAGCTGAGTAGTATAAAAAGAAACAGAAAGAGATAAAAGAAAAAGAAGCAAAAGGCACAGAAAAATTGTGTAAATTTTCATTCTTGAGGAAACCAAAAGGAACCCATAGTGAGAAAGTAAAACTACTAGAGAAAGTAAAAAGGATACATTTTTTCTAATAAGAGTTATATGCAGTTATACTGCTCTATTAGACATATGTTATCCTTTCAATATTTTAAATCTATGCTTTAAAATATATTTTGTCTTTAGGTAAGTTTTTAGGGACTTTTTGTTATTTAAACACACTGGGATAATTTATCTTCAGTATTTTTTCAGTCAAATATCAAAGTCTGACACTTGGTGGATATTTACTGAATGTCAGAATTAGTATGAAGTACTTTAATATATATTTACAAATGGCTTTATTATCTCTATTTTACAAAACCAGGAAATAAGCCTTACAGAAATACACTAGAATATTTTAAAGTTTGATCACCATACCATAAAGATTTTCTCTTAAACTTTTCAGAGTGGTGTAAAGAAATTTTAAATTATCTTGGATATGCAAATCTCTGCTTGACCTCATTTAGCTTCCTTAAGGGGAAACAAGACTGTAGCAAACTATTTTTAACACATAACAATTCGCTATTGCTAATGCTTCTACTTCTGAGACCTAGACATGACACAACACACATGATCTATATCCAAGTAGATCTACTTATAGGTAACTAAAATTTCTTTTAAAAGTTTGAGTGATCTCCATTCAATATTTGATACACTTCATTGTCACATTATTATATTTGGAGTATTGTGGAGAAGAAATACTGATGTTAAGAATCAAGTTTTGCCAATTCTTAGCTCAATAGTTTGGGAAATTCAAAAGTCTATATAAAGAGATAAGAAGTTAGTGTGTACTGAGTACCTTCTCCATAAAATAAAATATTATCTACAACACAGGATTCTTACTAGAATAAATGAAATATTGTATACATAAAAAATTTATAGTAAAACTATGTTGTTATACTAATCATGATAATTATTATTACAATATTACTAGCCGGTCCAGAACCGTTGCACGGATTGCTTCATTTGAATATGATGTCTGGCTTATACAACAGTTGAAGAAAATAAAAATATACTGAGTACTATTACAAATTTATTTAGATAAAGGGTGGATTGGAGTAAGCAGGTACTGAGTGCTTCTGCTAAACAGATGAAAACCGACACGTATCTAATAAATATCTTTTGTATGTAAAGAGCACTAGGCCCTTCCTGTGACAAGGGACACACAAATTTAATGTGAAAAAGCTGATATGGAACCAGGTTTCCTGTTTCTGCAAGGCACACACATCTTCTATGCAAGTCACTCC
This sequence comes from Hystrix cristata, assembly GCA_004026905.1. Taxonomy (NCBI): domain Eukaryota; kingdom Metazoa; phylum Chordata; class Mammalia; order Rodentia; family Hystricidae; genus Hystrix; species Hystrix cristata. Next base: position 4,691 of record PVJO010001014.1, read on the forward strand.
ACTACTGTACTCAATCAAGTAATTCAGTCTGATAAGGAATGTTAATATCACTCTAGAGTAAACAGGCATCTGTTAATAGATCTTCCAGATATCTGGCGTACGCAGAGGCAGTGATGGTAGCAGTGATGCTTAAGGCACTCTTCTGAATGACTGTAACGAAATGTAGTATATTTCAAACACTGTAAATATGTCCCTACAGTGTAATGTTCAGATACTAATATGAAATTGGTTTCTGGAAGATTAAAAGTATGTGAGAGTTTATGAACATCACAACACTGTCTATAAATAGGACCTATAAGACAAAGAAATTATGAAAGAATGAAAAGTAGTGAAAGCAGAAAGAGGACAATTTTATTTTAAAAAACTACATGTTTAGCATGCCACTCTGGATACACTGTGGCTCTGGATCTGGGCTTGTACTTCAGAAGTTTATAAATTATTTAGAGGAAAAAGCAAAAGTACTTAGATCTTGCCTCATTTGCTTTATTTACATCAACATTGGACTGTCAAAGTGGGAAATAGTATTTAGAAATACTGAGCCGGATTTACTTTACTTGCTAAGCTCCATTTTAAGAATACAGCGGGTTCACCTGAGGGCAGAAATCTTATGATAAACAGTTATTTGAAAGTCAGAAAATGTAACTAAGTTGTGCCCTTCAGTCCCCAGGCTTTTTATTTTCATTCAAATTACATGCATATAAAGAAATACTTGTTTCTATGCTTTCTGTACCATCGGTTTACAATGATACATATGACTTGGCTGAGAAAGATGCTCCTTGACACAGTTAACACATTTAGAGGAATGTGAGAAATTGTAAACTGCTCTACTGTTTGTCCCTCATTAAAATTAGATTTAAGCCATAAGTTTCGCACTGTGCTACACATCAAATTCAGATAAATCATCACATTAAAATATGAATGTTTTTCTGAATTTGAGTCTAAAGACACTACAGTTTAACTCTTTTTTTTTTTTTTAAGCTTTAAAACAATTGTTACTGGTCAGGAAGGTGTGAGGGGTGATGGCAGATAAAAGACCAAAACATTAACCATGTTTTCACTTGACTAATCAAATTTGGCAAAGAGGTATGAGCTTTATTCATACCAAATATCTATCTTCTGACTTTGATATTTTTAATCAGCTTCATGTGAAATATATTTGAAATGGACAGAAATTATTAAGAACAATAAAGTATCTTCTCATACACAAAATTTCCGTTTTTTATGATGAAGGAAAAGCCATGAAAATTTTATTATTTAACTCTTAGTAGCATAAAATTCTGCCCTTACCTGGGGAGGAGGGTGGAAAACTCAACTCAATTCTTTCATTTTGATCTATACCCTCAGCTGGTTTTGGAATTTTTAAATTTTGAGACAGGATCTTGCTAAGTGAAGTTGCCCAGTGGGTACGGGTACCCAAATGTTCACTTTTTTTTTTTCTTTTTTACTTTAGACGATGAGTTCATGTCAACATCATTCAAAGCATAGTACTTGCAACCACAAGGAATGGTTCATTTTCCTGTGGTTTTATTGCATTTGCTAAATTTTAATTTATATTATCAAAGGCGATCATAAGTAATGAATTCTGCATGCACAGGTAGGCTGAAATCCCCATATTGTCTCCAAAAATATGTTCAAGCTAATTTAAAAATTTATCGAACCCTGAAGAACCAGATCTAGCCAGAAAGTATAGATCAGGGAAGGCATGCGAGTGAACAAATTTCTCAGAGAAGAACCAGCAGATCACAAAAACAAAATAAAAAGGCAGTAGCTATAAACATGGTTCTATCATTTTGGTTTTTCATCATGCAGTTAAGCAAAAAATGGCCTGAGACAAGAAGTCAACAGAGAGGTCTGCTTAGCATCAAGTAACAGGTGGCATTAAAACCAGAGCAGTTAATGAAGAGCCAAATGCTATGGAGACATGAAGTAGAATGTCAAGGCTCTTAAAATTGAGGAGCAACTGAAGTTTGGGTACCCCCCACTATTGTTGTAGAGAATGGAAGGCAGATTGCAAAAGATTCAGCTGTCAAGCAAAGTGAATACATCAAAAATTGTTCTCATAGAAGAGTAAATGTTTTTGTTTGAAGAATTTCAGTTATTTATTTGCTTTGATGTTTTATGCCGCATCTTCATAGAATAGAAGTAACCTAATAAATGTTTTTTTTTTTCCACTTGCAGCTAGGTTACTTTTCTCTGACCTAGTCAATTTTATAGTTTCTTAAGAAATTTTGAAAATCTAATTGACTGAATTATACTGGAAAATCTATTACTCACATCTCCCTCCCTATTGTGTTTTACTCTCAATATGCAAATAATATTAATAATTAGGGCACCTAATTGTTTCCTTGTGTTTTATTTTAAATTTAATCTCAGTATTCAGATAGAAATTGAGTCAGTCCTTTCAACTCAAGAAAATTAAACATACTAAAAATTTGGATATTTCTTGATAATGTAGCTTTTTAAAATAAAAAGACATTATTTCATGCTAACATTTTAAAATTAGTTCTTTCTTAAAGAGACGGTAACACTTATTTTTGCTGAGGGTTTGAGTAGACAACCGCTTAAAATCAAGATGGTGACTGATTAAAACATGTGCATGTTCTCAGTCCCAGTAGAACTGCGACTTGTTGTTGAAATCATTCCTATTGTGCCTTTCTCCTGAGCTGGCAACTGCTAGGTTACAAACTATCCTGAAGTAAACATCTCCCATTGAAATCAATCTAAATTATTCTGAAGTCCATATGTCATTTTTTAGATGTAAGCTCAAGACATCATTAGCACTAATGATGTGAGGCTGCTTTTCGTTGATACCTATTGCTATTTAATGACCCGTCTACCTGATGCAGTTTTGGTGACTGAAAAAATGATAGAAAATAGTCCTAGCATTTCCTCCAGGAGAGATTGGATTTCAAGTTGTTGACTAAGCAGGGCTACATAAAAGATTTTCTTTTTCCTGTCATAGCAGAAATGATGAAAAACTTAGGCCTCCAAATTATTATTTGCTTCAAATGCAAATATTTGTTATTATTCCACTCATAGTTAATATGAAATATTAGTTAGTATTTATAGGAAACAAAGAGCATACCATATTATCTAGGTATTTTTAATATATTATTTTACTTATGTAAGAAAATTAATTGTAGGTATTTACATTTTCTGGCTAAGAAGATGAATAAAGTCTGGATACAGGTACATGGAGTCATTTTATATACCAACGACACAATTAGTATTTATCTCTAATTACTAGCATTTCTCAACTGAAGACATTTTAGCCCTTTCTATATTAATGATGAGCCTTTATAAAGTGGTTTCCTTAATGAGATGTGTTGACCAAATCAACTGCTTGAATTTTAGCTTGTAATCCAGGTCTTCAATGTTGGAAGGCCACATGAAAAACATTTTTAGTAGCAATGGCAAAACTGCAGCAAGAGTAGAAAAACATGTTTCTTCAATAACAAAAATTATTTAAAATCATTAACCTAATTAACATTTTCACCTGGTCTTCATTTAATGTGCTAACAGGCAGTTGATGACAATAATTACACAACTACAAACTAAGTGGTCAATTAGATACACAATTATCCAATTTGCATGCACAGAAGTGAATTTTATCATTAAAAAGTTGTTCCTATGCATCTTATATATAATAAAGATATAAAATTTAGCGTATAATCTAATTAGGTAACATTTACTTGTCAAATTTTGTTTTCCACATTGCCTACCTAAAGACATTCTATTACATTCATTACATAAATAGTTCTCAACTATTAGGAAATAATGTAGATTACTATTGTAATGCATATTACCATTCTAAGTATTACATAATTATTCCATTCATCCATTCATAATTAATACACTATGCATTGAATTTTTTCCAGAACAGACATGATTCTATATATAATAACATTCTTGGTACTTAACAAAAGTTAAATATAACAAAAGTTAAATTTCATAGGACCATTAAGTACCAAAAATGTGATATAAGCTACATATGTACCATTTAAACATATGTGTTTACAGAAAGTCCTAATAGCATAATAACAGGAAAATTAAAGAAACTATAGAACTTTTCACATAAGAAACAGTTTATTAAAAAAAAAAAACAGTGAACTACCCCTACCTATCAATGAATACCAAGCATTTTGTTAAACGTGAGAATTAAAAATCTCTTAATTGTAGATTTTGAGTCAGTATCTGAATGCTACTTGAAAATCTTCAATAGGTCTTTTAGCTGTCTTTAACTATTTTTCTTAGAAGTTGGACTTTTCACTTTTTTATAACATAGTAAAATTAAATTGGAACTCAACTTCGAGGGACTCCAGGGTAAATATTTTCCATGGAATTTAAGTTACTCAGGAAGTAAGGTTTTCAATTTAATTTCATGCATATACTTCATTTTTTATATAGTAAGAAGTGGAAATCATATAACTAAGACCAACTGACCTCAATTCATAGATTCAAGGTGCATCCAAAATGAGTTTCAGTAATTCCCTCCCAAATGATTCCTTTATTACAATGACCCCAGTGAAGATGTCTGCTGTCACAATTTTATGAGGATGCCACTGGCTCGGGGCTTTTATAGGGTTTCATTATCAGATCTGATCCCCTCAAATATATTCCTTTAGAGTAGCCCAATTATAAATTAGGATATTTAATTCTCCTTAGAGACTTAAGATTATTAGACAACTCAAAATACTTGCTACTTTTTCACCTGGAAATTTGGAATCCTGTATTTTTTTAGGGTACAAAGCTAAAAAAATAAGCTTGAACCCACCAGTCCACTGTTGATGCATAGTGTATCTGTTATTATACTTTGAGAAATCAGTCAGGATGGTTTGGGACTGTGACTGAGCTTTGCTTCACTCTCGCCCCCGCAGACAGGAAGCCATCTATTGGTTTAACAGTGTGATTTTCACGAAGAATTCTGGCCAATGAGATTTGTATCTGTACTGGAATAGAACCCAGAAAACTAGCTCAAAGGTATAGATCTTCTGACAGATATGAGTACACCTCAACTTATACCATCATAATTGTTACTATGTCATAGTAATTCTCACTTTTTAAGAATCTGTCAAAGATGCCACTCTTTCCTTTTGCTGACCTCTGCTGTTAGAGGATTTATTTATATGCCTAGGATACTACAGGCCTATTTCTAAAATAAAGTAATAATAAGAACTGAGTTTCATAGACTGGAACAGTTCCTTGATGGTAACAATTTGAGAAAGAAGCAGCAGCGATTTGAAATATACATCATTATTTTTAATAGATACAACCCTAAATTTTTCAAATAAATTAGACAAGTTATCTGATTCAGTTTCAAAAGGCAAACATTTCACCATCAATTCTTACAGGAAGGCAGAACAGGAGTGTGCAGTATGAAAAATTAAATACTCAAGATTTTTTGGAACTATATAGGGCTTTTGTTTGTATCAACTTTTAATATCTGTAAATGAAAATTAATGAGACTATTAGTGGAATAATATTTTGCGTCTTAATTACCCATTTGTGCATCTGTTAATGTAGGACCCCATTTTTTGTTCTGGAATGTACATGTATATTCTACCTGCTTTTAGAAACTGAGGTAGGATGGTCCCTTTATTCAGAAACATCTTAATTAGGAACTTGTGAGTGTTAGTCTTGGTTGTTAACTTTATTAGCTTGGGAGACACCTGGGAGATCAGTAAAACACTCTCCTGAGTGTGTTGGGGGATCCTAGGGCACGACCTCGGGGACAATGTCTGGTGTGTGGTCCCTTCTTCTCTGACTCCTCTGCTGCTCTCTGCTTCTGGGGATTTCATCAGTTGTGCAGGTTTTCTCATACATGCCCTTCTGCCATGATGTTTCTGGCTTGGAGCCAGCTAATCAAAGACTGAAACCTCTGAACTGTGATCTAAAATGAACCTCTCTCCTCCTTTAATTCGTGGGTGTCAGGGTTTTGGTCCTAGCAATGGAAGGCTGAATAAAACAGTCTTCCACTTTACAAATATTCATTTTTTATACCAAATCACAATGCTTAAGCATGTATTTCAGTAAGAAATACAATCATTCTGGAAAACTTTTGGAACAATATTAAAACTTTATCTTTTACTTCCTCTAGATTAATGTTTACTAAAATTAAGTATTCAGAGGAGTCTCCTGGAATGGTTGTTAAAAATGTGGATTGTTTAATTCTGAATCAAAATACCTTGGTTGGATCTAGAAATAGCCTTTAAATATATGCCTCAACTACTTTTCTTGCTTATAGTTAGGGACTTAAATTGAAATACTACTTATGTCAAAAGATTATATATATATATGTATGTATGTGAAAGTATACGGGGGTATATATGTATGTAGATACATGTACATATACATATTCCAACCTTACATTAAGAGTTTGTGGAGTTATTCTGTGGCATAGTTGCGTGGATCCCAGAGGTAGTGTAGCTACGTTAATAATGTATATACAATACTTCTGTTTTGCTTCTGAAGTGCTTTTTTGAGATATAATTTTGTTGTCTTTGAGACAGGATCTCACTAGGTAGTTCAGGGTGGACTTGAACTCACTACCTAGCCCAGGATGACCTCAAATTCACAGTGAACCTCCTTTCTCAGGGTCCTCAGTGCAGAGTTACAGGTGTGCACCACAAATCAGAGATTCAAACTGACCAAGCGCATCCATTTTGACATCAATATGTAGTCATAAAACCACTTGCACAAACAAGGCAATGAGCACATTTATCACACTCAGATTTCGTATGCCCCTTTTAGAAATCCTCCTTTTGTCCCTCAACATATATACTCACACAACCACTAACAAATTTTGTTCCACTTGCTTGTTAATGTTCTCAAGAGTTTTGTGGAAATGCACTCACACAGCATGCCCTGTTTTGTGGGATATTCATGATGATTTCAGATCATTCATATTGCTATAAACACCAAAGTTTCATTCCTTCTTATTGCTGAATAGTCTTCCATTGAATAACTAAACCACAGTTTTTTAGCGCTTCACCTGTTCATTGACATTTGGATTATTTCTACTTCGGGGGTGGTACACATAAAGCTGCTGTGAAGATCTTTGGAAGCATTTTGGTGTAATATTTTTTCCTTAATAAGTAACTATGCACAAAATGACTCTGTCACTATGTGTAGACTTAACTTTTTATGAAATTGCCAAAGGTGCACCGTTGGACTTTTCTAGTAGCAGTTTATGAATATTCTAATTCCTTTCCATAAATGCAAACATGAAGTATAGATAGCTTTTTATGTTAGTCGTTTAGTAGGTGTGTACTGTTATCTCATTGTAGATTTAATTTGTATTTCTCTAATATCTAATATTGATTATCTATGTACTTATTTTCTATTTGTATGTCTCCTTTGGTTAAATGTGTGTGCAAATATTTTTATTTGACTTCATTTATTTGTTTTTGAACTTCGAAAGATTTTCATGTATCCTGAATATAAGACTTTATCACAATGTTGCAAATATTTTTTCCTAGCCTATGGCTTATCGTTTTCTTGTCTTTCAAGAAGTTTTTAATTTGAAGAAATCCAATAATCAAGTTGTTATTTTATGGATTGTACTTTTGTTGTCATGCCTATGAAATATTTGCCCAAGCCTAGATTAAAAGAATTATTTTCCTCAATCTTTTTTCAAAGTTTTTAGTGAGGTATAACCTAGTTTGTTTTTTAAGATAGTGACATCTAAATAGACTTAGATCCTTTTTAGAAAAGACTCAACTGAACTGCTTTTTAATCATTGTCAAAAATTGATTGAAAACAAACATTTGGTCTATTTATAGAATCTCTTCATTTGTTTGTCTGCGTTGAAGGTAATATATCACTGTATTGATTATTATAAATGTATATTAATAGTGGAAATGAAGTCATGTTGGCCTTCCAAAATTTTTCTTCCTTTTCAAAGTTGTTTTATCTATTTCAAGATTTGTGAATTTGCATATTAATTTTAGAAAAGCCTGCCAATTAAAAAATCAGATAGAATTTTCATTTGAATTAGATGGATTATCAGATCTTTTTTTTTCAAAATTGACATTTTCAAGTGTTTCCACCTTAAAATATATTTCTTGAAATCTTCAATTTCTTTGTAATGTTTTCTAGTTTCCTGTATATAGGTATTATACATTTTGGGGTGAGATTTATGTCTATTTCATCTTTTAATTCTCTTGTAAGCAACGTGTTTATTTCTATTTGTCACTATTAAATAGAAATATAATTGCTTTTCAATAAACATTTATTTGTACTGATATTTTTGGAAGTTTTATTATTTTTATACGGACAATGATATTGTCTACTAATAGAATTTTACTTCCTTTTTTGTGATCTAGGTCTCCTTCTCTTCTCATTCTATTTTCCTCCTTTTCCCTTTTATTGATATATTACCTTGTTTAAATCCGCCCTAAAGTGTTGAGAAAATATTTAGCAGACATTCATACACATGAATACAATTCTTTTTAGCATTTAACAATTTGTTTACTTTTAAGTGAAAAGGTGAAAAGAAACATTAAGTTTCTAAAACCTAAATTACAAACAGAAGTATAAAACAACAGACATTTAGATGTCAACCCTAACATCTTGTTTCAAGCAGAAATCAATCCAATCTTTTACGGGAAAACGTTAATTATCCATTGTTCCTTATTTGTACTAATTTTAGGTCATTATTGCATTTACCGTACTGAAAGCTATTAAATAGCTTTAAATACCACTACCAACAATTCAACACATAACTGTGTTTAATTCAACGTAAAGATCCAGTATTTTCAAAGTTGAAATCCCCTGGGACCACAATTTCTGGACAGGATTAGAAGATGATGTTGATGAAATTGGTTGTAATACTTTCATTAATAATAATGATATTTTAGATGCTGAAAATTTGAAAATGTATATGTATTTACTGATTTGACTTTTAAAATTGGTTTAGCCTCCCCATGGCTTAATGGAGGAGACTCAAGTTGTTTGAAAGGATACATTTTTGTATCTTTTCAATGAAAGACAAATATAGGAAGACTCCACTTTCTAGAAAACACTGTTTAGGTGAGTTGGCATTTTGGGGAGAACTTGTAGTGTTGTGACCAACATAATCATTCTTAAGTAAAAATAGATGCAAAACTGCTATTTTCTGGTAATCAACTTTCTTTTCAATTTCTTTTACATTTCACTAGAAAATCGAGGCTGTAGAATCAATTAAACATAAACAAAATACAGAAGTAAAGGCCATTTACTCAGAAATCAAAGCCATTTTAATTTCTGAAAGTATCTGTTATTTAAAGCTTACTTAAAGGAGTGCATCCTGCGAGGCAAAGTAGATTAAGAAAGAATATATTGTTATATTCCCACCTGAACGTCAGTTGATTCAGTAGCAAGCATTATGTGTCAACCATGAGGTCCAGGTTTTCATAAATTGCATTCCCATATGGTTAACTATAGATTCAGATTACGATTACATTAGTTGCTTCTGAAAGCAGGATGTAAGTCCCTTAAGGAAGGCTATGTGTCTTTTCTCCGGATCTCAGTGCCCAGCACAATCTCTGGAACATCGTGAGAACTAAATAAATATCTGTTTAATGGAGGAAATTGAAAAGAATGACAGATTTATTTTTAAACATCAGGGCTTTCAATAGAAAATTAAGTGATAACCTCTTCCCAGTAGACATTCACTATTAACTTTATAGTTTAGAAAAGTAATTCATTGTTTTTTAAAAAGCCACAAATGGGAGGCAAGGAAGAACGAAATCATTTACCCAAGATGTTGCACCAGACAGAAATAAAGACGCTCAATTCTATTGACTAAGTATCCTATGCCAAGACTTACGTTTAATAATACCAAACTCTTATACTCATTTAATATGAAAATAATTGTGTGGAAACAACATTATTCTTTTACTTAGATGAGGATCAGAGGGGTTATAAGACTTACCCAGGATGAGAGCTGGTTGGTGAGCATGAGTTAGAATCACAAATATCAGCTCCATAGAGTTCACTTTGTGCACCATTTTCTATGGAGCATAAAGTGGTCTGTGTTTCCAGCTTCTTTCCCAGATAGGAAAAATCGGGCTAAGTTAAACCCTTCTTAGCTTTGATTTTTAATTTTACGTAGAATCTGGTTCTAGGAAGAACCAGCAGAGGAGGGCAAGGCCTCGCAGAGCAGGCAGGAAAGAGCTCGTTGAGAGCAATTACTTGCTTACGCACAGTTAATTAACAGTGCGGTGACAATGAAACTGACTTCAAAGGCAAGACCTGAGGCTCCAATCTCAAGAAGCTGTGACAGCGGCTTCCCATGGGCGAGGATGCCCGTGGAATGTTTGTTAGGGGAGGAGATCTGCTAGTGTAAACCGGAATCAACCAGGAGGAATATGAAACCATTTGTTCAGAGAGAGTACACAGAGCTATCATTCCTCTTTCAACATAGAAATGTGCTTATTTAAAACAGATCTAGGTGATACATTTTGGAGCTTATACAGTATTTAAAAGAACCCAAGAACAAATAATGTAAATAGCTTCTTATAGTTTAGTTTAACAATAACTGTATTTTTAAAGAAAGTGCATTTTTGCTTATCTTTAATTCACTATTGTATCTAGTAAGGCAAGAATCAAAAGGTTATGATTTATTTTCACTGCTCTCCTCAAAATGCAGAGTCCTGGCTAATAGTCAATAGGAATTTACTTCACTGATAGAACCACTAAGAAGAGGTGAAGTGGTATTGTAGAAGCAGCCTAAGACTTTTGGGCTTAGAAATCAACAGACTTAATTTTGACACTCAGTTCTACTTAAGACCTGTATGAATTTGCAAATATGAATGAATCATTTTGAATCTCACTTTTCCATTTTCCATAACAAAGAATAATGTATCTTCATCATAAAGAGAGAAAATTTAAAAATCACACTTAGAAGCAGAAAGGTCTTATATGAATATCTGTTGTTCTTGCTATCGTTTATTGGGCAAATACTTCTTGAGTGCTATTTTTGTGCCGGCACTGTATTAGTTATCTTTCCAGAGTCAATAGTTTGCAAGAGAGCAGATTTAATACAGGACATTTACAAGTTACAACATTCACTCATAAGTCAAATCCAAGAAGAATGCCGAATGTCTGTCTATGCACTGGAGTCTCGAAAGATCCAATCAAGGGCTGGGAGCCCATGACCCTGTCCCATGTACATCTGTGTCTGCAGATGATGGCTGAAGAAATCTTTACTGGAACCAGGATACGATGCTCACAGCAGAGATGACCACCAGCACTTCTCCGAAGCAGCAACAGCCATCCTCGACGACAGCAAGGCCCCGAGCTCCTCCCTCAAAGAGAACAGCCTGGTTCCTTTCAGGAGAACCAGCCACAGCAGAGCTTCTCCTGGGAAACAGCCCACAAATATCATCTGCACCCATTCTGCTTTATATTGCACAGGCAATAATCCTCAGGTGGATCCTCTATGCCCAGAATCACACCAACTCAGTCCAGCTGGGCGTTCTGGCTCAAGCCGACCACAACAGGTCCACTACAAGCACCATGATAGATGAAGACATGCAAAGACTAGTTCCCTGTTGTCCTGGTACTGAAAGGTAATGTAAAGTGGTGAGACAGTGAATATGTTGTCTTTGTTAGGAGCAGCCCAATCAGCATAATTGAATATTTGCAAACTAGCTACTATGTTAGCAATTCTACCTAGTTAGTTCATATGACGCCTTCAACAACATTAGGCTTTAAACTATCTTTATCCTCCTATTGCTATATCCAGGCTAGAGAAAGAATTAAAGTCTGGCTTAATTGGTCATGTATTTTAGAAACATCGCTATAACTTTTCTAAAGATATGAAATTGGTGGGGGAAGAGAGTAGAGCAAGGGAAACAATCCATGATGTTTCAAATTGTGATGAGAGATGTTTTCTAGAAACATAGCATAATTCTAGGAAAATATTGTAGGTAGGATTGATAGGGTTCTATAATCAAATATTCTGGAGGAAATCACGAGATGCAGAGAGAGATTTATGTAATACTGAGCTGTAGAAGAGAGATGGGAGGATTTTGCTTAGTTCAGGGCATGTCTTTAGGTCCTCTGGTATGTGCAAGCAGAATTGTCAAGCAGGCTTGTGACATATGGGTCATGACTGAGCAGAAATGTTGAGTGATAGAAGATGACAATTATGACACAATCTGGAGGAACAGCAATATAGGGCAGGGTAAAGTCCAATCTCTATGTGAGACCAAATGGAATTGCTGGAACAAATAAGGGAAAAGAAGAAAACGCCTGGACAAAGTTAACGGGACAGTATTTCAAGACACACACACACACACACACACACACACACACACACACACGTTTTAGAAGAAATGCTATCCAGTAGCTTTAATTTAAGTGAATTCCTAGAGATTTCTTTTGAATTAAGTCACATGGAATTTGTTGATGTTTGGTGAGATATTTTCAGCGGAACGAGTAGTGATGACGGTTATATAAAGTTTATTGTGAGTGACAGATGAGAAAATTAATGCAGCAAGCATAAACAACTTTCCAAGGAGATGAGTGCTTTGGAAAGTGAGACTTTGAATAGTGAAAGAGGATAAAGTAAAAATGAATAATCGCTTCACTCACATTGTCTAAAATGTTAAAATAAGTAGGATCTATTGATGGATTTGGAGAAGTTAGCAAGAGCAAAACATAACAATAAAAGAATAGGGACAAGTCTTCCCTGGGACTCAATATTGACTTTGACTGGTTTATCAAAGTATCTGAACATGCAAGTGGCTTCATTCTCTTCTTTTTGGATTAGTCTTCATGGAACATATTAGAATTTCTCATTCCACTCAAGGGCATCTTATCCCTGAATGATTATTCTTATTTAGTCTCCACCTGAATGCTTACATCATCAGAATGAATATGAGTATGTAGTCATAGAGAGATACTTTTTTAAAAGTTCTTTCTAAAGACAGAGACTTCTAGATAAAATAAAAAGAATAAAGACAATTCTCTTTAAACTGAAAGTGTCATAATCAGGACACAAAACAATGTATTATTTTTCCCTACTAGTTTTGCATACCTACCTATTTACACTTTCAGAATGGATATTTCTGCTAAAAATTTCCTGAACTGATGACAACTCACAGGCAAGGAATTGTGGCATTATGAGCAAGTATCTTGTGTCATCAGGCTGCCAACAGGTAAAAATGAAACACTTTTCACCAAAGGTGTCGACGCCTTTGTGCACAGCATTACAGCCTGTGAATTAAATAGCATTCCTCGGCATGAAACATGTGTTCAAAGGCAGAATGGAAATCAATGCTTCGGGTTTTGCTCGGAAACATGAAAATATTATTAAAAGATGACAATAACGAAAATGATGTCTTGACAGAAAAAGAGCAAGACATGCTCTTAAAAAGATGTATCCGAAAGATAGTAAACCTGGATATAGTAGAGGTATCTTTTATGTAACACTGAGATTTATATTCTTGAGTATATAAACTTGATGGAACAACATATTTATATTATATTGAGTCATTAGGTATTTGGAAATATGGTTTGACCTTTAATTTGCTTTTACATATCAATATTTAAAGTTTTATTTGGTACCCAAAAAATTTAGTACAGAATTCCTGATATTTCTCCTCACTGGGCATACTCATGTGAAAAAATTACTATGCACAGGCAAAAATGACTGCAGCATATTTAATTTTTCAAATAATAAATAATAAATGTGTTATACAGAGCACTAATTTATGCTATAAATGAAAAATATAGCAGGAAATCAAATCATTCAGTCTAAAATAGGTAGTATTTAAAAACTTTTTAAATTCCCAATTGTATTTAGTACTTATTATTCTATATTGTACATAGTTAGCCTTTATTTCCTTTTAAGTATATAAAAAAATCCCATATTCATGTATTGATTGTTCAAAACTTCCTGTGTAGTACAGTTCGAATTAGAAAAACAAATCTTGAAATTTTCATATGCTCAATCCATGAAAAATAAACAGGGCCAATTAATATTGTTTTCAGGCATTTTTTGAGCAAAATATGAAAAATGAAATTGAAGACAGCATAGTACTTCACATAGTTCTTAAGAAGTTATCTAAATTTTGGTCTTCCCTGTAACGCTAGTTAAAATAAAGTATGAGTACATTTTAAATAATATAGTTTTTCTCTTTCTTGATCTAATCAAATATCTCTCACTTAAGGCATGCTTTATCATCTTATAGTTTATAAAACAAATTCTGAAGTAGAATGGTATTATTGTAGATGATGGTAGAATAGAAAAGTAATCACACACGAATATATCATCATTGTAGGAAATATTTTTATTTTCAATGTACTTCCACATAGCGATATAGACCAAGATAACTGGTATCTAAAATACAGGAATTGATGTGATAAAATCCTAGAAAGTATTATGAATTAAAAATAAATGAGCTAGACCCCAAAAGGAAGTTACAGAAAACACCATAAATGCTTTATCAGCACTATGACAAGCTACATTACGGATGGATTGCTGACGGTAGAAGAGATCAGGCATTAATACTTAAAGGGAAGTATGTCAATATATTTTATTATTTTGTCTCAATATAAATGCATGTGGGATTCTAAAGCTGGAGTAGTGAAGTAAACTCTGTTGGCCTGTTGTGCATCTGCTACCTTGTCAAGACTGTCTCCTTGAACCAAATTGATGTTGGAAGACAACTGCGGGCAGCTACAGAAATCATCCTATGGAGACGCCTGCTGAGAAAATTTCAGAATGTAGCTTGCGTTATGTGAGAGCTACCCAGCAACTAGGGGCTGCCAGTCAGTTTCAAGCCACAGAGAATACTGAAGAAAAAGGAAGTGCATAGTTTGGGTATCGCATATACTGAACAGAGAGAATAAAGGGTTCATTATTTAACTTGATCAGTACTTTTTCCCAATTGCTAGAGATTGAACCCGGGTCCTTGCATACGACAGACAAGTGCTCTATCACTGAGCCACATCGCACCCCGATGAGCCTTTGATCTAAATGCTCTAAAGTAGAGCTTCTCAACTAAGGCGCTATTGACAGCAGAGCACAGATAATTCTTTGTTGTGGAGAATCTTTCTACACACTGTAGGATGTTTAGCAGCATCCCTGATCTCTAACCACTGGATGCCAGTAGCACCCCTGCTCTCCGGGACAGACATAAGAAATGTCTCGACATTGCCAAAAGTACCTCCGGCGGCAAAATTACCAAAAGTACCTCTGGCAGCAAAATTACTCGAGAATCCCTATTCTGGAATAATTATTATATTTATATGAATCCAACAAAATTTAATGTTGAGCAGTTTTTATCTCTGATTTGTATCTGTAAAAGAGGAATTTTAATAATACCTAATTTAAGGGAAAACTGGTGAAATAAATGAAGGAGCTTAAAATTCCATAAACAAAATAACTAATACCTATTATTAGAGATTCATTATTAGAATTTCTATTTTAATACAAAACTTGGGCCCATTTTATATTTTGCACCTAATTTTTTCTTTTTATTGACTGGATTTGGTTAAAACAAAGGAAGCTGTCCCATTAAAGTTTTTTTTTTTTTAATTTCATAAAATATTCTATTTGAAAGAAGTCAGAGTTTAACCATGTAAATCTGAAGTTTAAGAGTCCTATGGTTGTCACATTAATGAATAAAATTTATTATTAATTTTATTGAACAAAATATAAAATTAAATTAAAATACATTCTTAGAAAAAGAACCTCATGTTGGGTATTTTAATGGAAATTTACAGATGATTCCCTTACTTGTTAAAGTAACAATGTGAAAGACTCTACAGTGGCCACCAAACTCAGTATCATTTTCTTATTTATAGCACTTTCCAACTGAAGTCATGTTTTAAAGTTCCAATACAATAAATCATGATTCCTTTACATTTTTATTTTTTAGAAAATATTCATAGTTGAAGTGAATCCTAGAGAATTATGAAGATACTCCATATTTTTGCCTATGTTATTAAGGACACAAACTACTACTAGCTTTTATTTTATTTCTTTGTAGGTAATTTACCTTTTATCTCTACTTAAAAATTATTTTCTCTCTTTGGTTTCCTCCATTTTACTACGATGGCATTAGGTTTATAATTCTGCATTTATCATTTTTATGAATAAGCGTGCCCTTTTAAATTTAGAATCCGTGTCTGTTTTAATTCTATGAACACATCTGCCACGATCTTAAAATACTGCCTCTCTTTTCATTTTCTCTCTTGTTCTGGATCTTCCTTCCCCTAGATCTATGTGGTTGTGCTTGGTGCTGTCATTTTTGTCCTTGTATCCCTATAATATTTCTCTCTTGATGTTTTAATGCTGCACTTTGCATAAGTTCCATTTGCCTTTCACATTACTACTTTCTTCTTTTTCTACAAACTACAGCTCAAACTGTAGTTTAATGTATGGCATCAATACACACACTCAATTCTAAAATGCATAGTTTCAGTTCTGGCCTCTTTTTTATTTCTGTGTTGCTTTAATATGGCTTGCTATTTATCTGTTTTAATTTTAAACAGTCTTATTCTATAGTCTTTTTCATATGGTTCTGTTACCAAATGTCTATTCCTGATGATTATTTGGATTACTGCTATGGACTGACTGTGTTCCCCAGAAATTATGTATTGAAAATTTAACCTCCATAAAAAGAGTGTTGGAAGGTGGGGCCAAGTGGGAAGTGTTTGGACCATAAGTGCTCTGCCTTCATGAATCAATCAGTGCCATTATATAAAGGGCCTGGGAGGGTATTTCCCTTTTTGTTTTTCTGTCACATGAAGAACTTGGTTTCTTCCTTCTGGAGGTTGTAGCATTTAAGGCTCCATCTTGGAAGCAGAGACCAAGCTCTTACAAGAAACCAGATCCTACAGGCTTGAATTCAAAATTATCAACTTCCAAAACTATGAGGAAATAAACTTCTCCTTTTCGTAAATTAGCCAATCTTGGGCATTTTGTTATAGCAGCACAAAATGGACTGAAATGGTTGCTTTCCATTATATAATTTACACATTCAGTTTGTGTGTGTGTGCATGTGTGTCTGTGTATGTGTGTGAATCTGAACTGGGGTCTGAACTGACAACCTGATGCATGAGAAACTTGTACTCTGCTACTTATATACACCTACAGTATTTTATGTATTTTATTATAAGTTGATATTTAACATTTTTCTCCACATGAGAGTTTCACTCAAATATAAATTATTGCGCCTTTTTATAAAATATGTCTGCTAGGTCCTCAGAAATCCTGCCAGTTCCAGGCATCGTGTTATGTCGATACCTTGGTTTAGGTTTTTTAGTATCTAGCACATTCTAAAAGTTTGGAAAACCACACCGATAACTGTTGCTTTATTAATTTTCAAGGATAATTATTTGCTTTACAAAAACAAATGAGAGTCAAAAAAAAAAAAATCACTGCCAGCAACAACAAAACTACGAAATCAGGAAAATTGGCAAGCTTCTTCATGACAACAGTATAATTTTTACTCCCTCTTTGTGAAGATAGAGATTTTCACAGAGCACCTGGTTGACTCAGAAATCTCAGTTTAATTTATCCATTTCACCCTGGCTCAAAATCCCTAGCCTATAATATTTGCACACTATTTTAGTGGTATAGACATCTAGACCCTTGGGATAATAAAATGTTCCCTTGATACTGTGGTTCGAGTTCTGGTTCTCTTTTGGCACCTAGAGACATTTCTTACATTTCTGAATGTATTATGTCTATTTCCACAGATGCATTCGGGAGCTAGTTTGTGTCAACTCACTTCGCTATGTTACCGTTAAGTACTTTTTCTTTCCTTATATAAATTAATGGGTTTAGGATGCAACAAGTTTTAGATGTTGTATATATTTAAACTTAAATGAATTAAATAATCAGGAAATATACTTTGTTTTAAACAAAAGCCAACAAGTTTTACAGATCATAATTATGTGAATCTATTTGACCAGAAAGACAAAAACATACTTAACAAATGTTTCACAAAAATGCTAGAAATGTAGATTCCAATGTTTACTAAAGCTGGAGGAAACCACAGTGAAAACAAAACAATGAAATCTTTGTAACTAACAGACAACGCTTAGTTGGTCCTTCATTTCAGCTGCATACTAAACAGAGGATTAGAATATCTCTATAAACTAACCTGTGATTATACTCCACAATTTAATCATATATATAGATATATAGATATCTATATATGTATATTCCCTGAATGACACATTACTGTAAAATTTACCATGAAATAAGTATATGTTTTTTAAAATTTTATATATTTAAATGAGGAAAGTAGATAATTTGGTTGAGTATTTTTTAAAGCACAAATACAATACGTGAAGAAAACTTACAGAGGAAAACAATTATATCCAGAGAGATAGGTTTTATACTATCTTACACTGTGCTTTATTATAAATTAGCTCATTTGAGGTTTAAAAATTAACTATTACAGATTACTGTTGGCACTTATATTATGTGTGGCAATGTGTGTGCCAATGTTCATTCGTATTATTGTTACTTAGTTTTTATGAAAATTAGAAGACAATGTGTCCTTTAATATCTGCCTTTTTGAAACGTCTTTAGTAGTACATGTACATAAAATTTTCCTCATTTTGTAATTAATGATTTAGTGTATTTAATAATTTAAGAGGAATATAGATTTTTATGTTAATACATTTCAAGATTCCAAAAGCATATGTGGAGAAAACTCAGTTTTTTATTTGGTATTTAAAATTTTTTATTAGTTGCTAATATTTGAAATTAAAAGACTTATTAGTAGGCTTTTATTTCATTGTGGCAACGATTATCTATTCCTGAGTAATAGCCGACTTGACACCTACCCAATAGCCAGCACAGTCTCAACTGTGTGCTAGGTAGTCACCATTCCTTTGATATTGTTCATATTTAAACCATGTCTTTCGCACTTATTTTTGTTACTTCAATTTTTTGTTGTTCTTACAGTGGTCGTTTAAAGGTGAATTATAACCCCAAAAAGACAGGGTGAAATTTATATCTAAGACAAATTAGTTAAGACAAGACCATTGTTCAAAACAGTAAAACCTTAACATACGATGACTAAGAGGAGACTGTCTATGACACAAAGACACCGATGTGATGAGATAGAGATCAGAGTGCTGAGTGATGTGTGTACAGCCGAAGATTGCTTGAGGCCACCAGAAGTAGGACAAGACAAGAACAGACCATCCCCTAAAATGTGGAGGCAGTATGTCCCTGACAACAACTCAATTTTGGAATTCTAGTCAACAGATTTGTGGGAAAATACATTTACACTGTTGTAAGCTACTAGGTTTAAGGAGCTTTGAAATAGCAGCCCTAGGAAAATATTGCAAGACAAGTGAAAAAAAAAAATTTCTATGCCTATTATTATCATCACTGGAAGAAATGACCATAACAAACATTTGTTTATCTATTGTGTTTTTTGCTTAGGTTCTATAGGTTTTAGCTGTATGTTATTTTCTCCTTAAACCCAATTAATTCATCCCATAATTTAAATTTGGGCTTCTATTTGAGACTTATAAGGACTAAATTTATCAAAAATAAAACTCATTTATCTATTAAAAGATATCAGTTAATGAACAAAATTACTAAGATAACCATAAGTATAGCTTATATCCAAAAAGGAACTTAAATTCCTTACAAGATATTAAGTAGGCTAGGTATTGATTTTCTTACATTATTTCATGAATAATAGCCGGTTTTTTTTTTTTTTTTTAATTTAGTGAGTAAATGGTACAATTAAGACAAGGAAAAAGAAACAGCTGTTAATATACAGGAACTGATGCATTGTACGAATGAATTTGTCCAACTTGTTAAACATGAATAGAAAATTACAATAGTGTGGCTCTTCTGTAAGACAAAAAACTCAAGCAAAGCCACATTAGTGTACAAATGCAATAATAAGATCTAGAGAAAAACTAGCGGTGATCAAATACTATTTTTGTTTATTTCTACAACAAGGTAGTGAAATAGAAAAAGAAAATGAGAAACAAAGTAGCTAGGATCTGAAGGAGAGATACATGAAGCTAAATTAAAATCGTAACTAATATCATTCCTATTCATATTTTATCTTAAACAAAACACAGAGACAGAGAATGAGCCAAAAAGAATAGAAAGCAATATATCAGTCTATGTCTCATGAAGAATCAATTCTCATCAGTTTCGGTGCTCTTTAGGGGCGGAATGGGAGGGCACATATCTGAGTCCAACCACAGAGACACAGATGCGGGCTTTGACTCAACCACAGGCTGCAGCTGTATAATAATTTGCCAGTCTGGTTTCTGGCTGACACTATATGCCTTGACAAGAGGTGCCATCTCTCTTAAGATACGATAGCAGGAAACTAATGTTTGTTCCCATCAAAAAGGTATATTTAGTCAAAAGGTGTGAACTGAAAATTTGGCATTCAAAGAGAGTGCGTTATTTTCCTCCTCTCAGAGTGGAAAACAGCCACAACAACAACAACAACAACAACAAAATCGTAAGGAAATGAAAAGAATAACCACAGAAATACTACAGCTGATCAGAGAAGCAAGTCAAGATTTTAGGTATTTTTAACTTTGCTCCGAAAGTCTTACTAAAGCAGTTTAGATGAATAAAATAAATAAAGCCCAAAACTCGACCCAACCAATCATATTTCTTGTGGGTTTTGTGTGCATCATCTGTTGATAAGTTGTCCCCACATGTTCTCTTTCTGTGGATCCATCAGTTTTCAGAAGTATTAGAAGCTTTTGGAAAGCTACTTGCCTAGCGAGAAAGCACGGCAGTCCTCATTAGCACTCGGCAGCGATCCACGGGGCAGCCAGCATTTGATTATTAATACAAACTGTTCAGGCCATTAGCTCTCACCTGTTTAAAAACTTGTGTGATGCTGTTTAGCTTTGGACTTTCTTTCCTGCTGTCAAATTTAGTTAAAATATGCCGCTGGGATCAAATGTCACAAAGGGGAATGCACAGCTGGAGCAGTTTCATAAGTCTTCTTCCTGTAGGAATCCTGGTTGAAAACTAAATTAATTTTTAATATGTACTATTTAGTACTAGCTTCATAGATCCCTAAACCTTAGGATAAAAACAGTATTTATTAATAATGGCCTAAGGTTTTAGAGCCAGTATGTATTTTTATAATTCATTTTATCACTTCTGAAATAGTAATTGCTATAAATTGATTTATTTCCCATGATGTTTGAAGTAGCTGTCAGGGAGCTGTTTTTATTTTAATTTTTGGTAATTACATGGATTCAGCCTTTCTGTTAGATTTTAATAGTATTTAACAATATAAACTTGAAAAAAAAAATCATGTGTCCTTTGCTGTTAATCTGTTAACCAACATAGATATTTCAAGTAGGAAATCACAAAGAATGAATTCTTGTGGATGATTCATTACAAGTAGAATAACGAAACCAAGTAATTTCTGATCACATTCACACATACCCATTTAGCAGAAAGAATGAAAAATTTAAAATTGGAAGCACTAGATTTCTTTAGCGTCTACTTTATTTACACCTCCCTTACAAATAGAACCATGAATGTACAAATACTTATTAGCCAAATTTTAATGTAAAATGTAATTCTATTTAATTAATTTTAAATTATTTCATTAATCATTTAAAATTATTGTTACAACTCTCATAATCTATTAAAACTTGAAGAGAAAAATTATCCTTTTCATAATGTGTATCAGTAGATTATTGTTATTTTACCAACAAAGAGAAAAGATGCAAATGCACTTAGTAGAGTGGTCAATTTAGAGAGCTAAATACACATCAAGCAGAATGTTCTTTCTAGTGAATATACAAGTGAGTTAAAGAACATATAAGTAAGTGAGTAAAATGAAAAATCCCTAGAATAAGAATCCTCAAGTCTTAGCTACTGTTCTTTCCTTGATGAAACAAATTTATCCGACACCCAAAATTGAAGGGGGAAAGCTTTGTTTAGCTCACGGTTTGTAGAGGCTTCAGTCTACAGTCAGCTGGATCTAAGACAAGGTGGCATGGCAGACAGGCAGAGGCAGCAAGACAATCAAGGAAAGGCAAAAAAGAGGGCAAGCAAACTTCTATTTGTCCCTTGTTTCTTATCCAGGCTACCTGGCTTTAGGGTGGGCAGCACTCCCACCCTTAATCCTAATACCCTTAATCCTAGCGTCACATCCTTGATCCCAGCAGAACTATGCCAAACCAATCAGTGGGATAATTTAGTAATCACACACTCTAGATTCAGCCCCACCAATGACCACATGAGGTTTTGGGGGGACATCTAGACACAAACTGTAACACCACACATTAGAACATTAGAGTTTTTTGTGCTCACTGGTGAAAAAATATCACAATACGCACCCTGAGAGCACATTCTCTGGACTAAAATGCTATGCCACAACAACATAGTCATGTTTTTAAAACTTTTATTGCTTTTTAACCTCACAACTGTTCTCAGCTGGGAGTGTTTATTATAATCTCAGATCAGTGAATACATATAAACTTTGAAATTTGTCCTGAAAAACAAATCCATAGGATGTTATGCTTTTTCAACTTTATTATCTAGTGAGAACTGTGATAATTAAGAATTTAGGTAAGGATTTTGTTTTAAAAGTTAGGGGCCAAGTCTGATTAGTTGTAACAGCAAGACAAAAATGATAACGACAACTGTATGTTACCAGAACTATGCAGACCGGCTATTTCAGGCTTTAAAGTGACTATTGTTAGAATGCAAAGCAGCAAGCTTTAAAGTAAGATCTAGCCAAGTTTTAGACTTACTGATTACTGAGTGATCTCTTATTAATGGTATTCAATACAAGGTTTTGACTGATAGAAGTGATTTTAGTGGATATTTAGGATAGCTAATTCATGTATATGCTTATTAGAATTTGGAGGAGGCAAATAATGGAGGGCCAAATGAAAATGTTACTTTCTTTAGCATGTTCCTGCATGTTGACAGTTCTGGGCTGATGCTTGGTTCTTTTGTCCTCTCTGCAGAGTAATCATTTTCTCTCGTTACAGACCTCCAGTAGAGTTTAGAAATACTCACTAGTCCTATACACTCACTGCACTCCCTTTATCATGAGAATAATAGTTCAAGCTTGGTGATACAGAACACATACATTTCATGAACTTGTGAAGAAAACTTGGTTCTCCTCCTTTCCCAGTTCCATGGTAGAGAAAACAGGCTCTGAGAAAGAAGGGGTGATCATAATATCTGTGGGCATCTCGCTATAGTTTGAGAGGGGGATTATCAAGCCCCATGTGATGCTAAAGGAACAGAACCAGGCAATATGTTTTAGAAAAATGACTGAGGGTTCATTGAAAAACCTGTTTCCCTATTCTCTCTCTAATTCTCCAGAACATATTTGCTCCAACTTTTGTGAGCTTTTATGCAAATGTTCAAAGGCTTTTATGTCTAACTAATGAAATAGGGACTATTAATGTCTGATTCTACCAATATGAACATGACCTTGACCACGGAGGTGAAATTAACAGGGAAAGAATCTTGAGACAGACAGTAAGTGCTCAAATGCTTGTATCTCACTCAGTGGATCACCTGCCCTGCACAATGTATTGTAAAACATCGTAAAACACCGCACAGACCAAACAACACTCAGAGTTCTGCCGCTTTCCATTCCCTGATTTATATCATATGAGTGGATAGAAATGGCAAAGACCCCTGCCCTCCAAGCAGTCCGTGCCCTGACATTTTATCACCACTATAACAACTTCTCTCTCTCAGAAATCACCTTTTTACATAGAAATATTCTCTACTAGGATAACATTTTAAGTTCAAAACAGGAAAAGGAGAATGAATTTATTGAATTTTGTTCTTCCCTGATGACAGACACAGAAAAGCAGGTGGTAATATTTTCTATAACTGTACATGTTGAAAGGAATTTTCTATTTATTATTAAAGTCCTTCCCACTTCCCAAAAGAATGAGGTACTTTAAAACAAAAGAAAAGATATACTAAAATCATTAAACTTAGTTTGAAGAATTTATAGCAAGATTCTTTCTCTAAGGGACATTAAACATGAAAAATGGACAGTATCTTCAAGAGCAGTTTTACAAAAAGAGCAGAGACATTCTTCAGTCGGCCATTTCTTACCCCGACCTTTGATAAGAAGCCAAGGGTATGACGCCAAACCGCTGCTCTGGGAAGGCTTTGCTGATGGGGCTAAAGTAATATAGTCCTGGTATGTACCATTCTGATGATCTGACTCCATACAGCGATAAAGCCTACAGAGTCTAGAGATGAATCGGTCACACGTCCAGAGGCTGCTGATTGCTCTGGAATTTCAACTCATTAGTTATCAGGCATATGAAAATTGAGACTTCTAGTGGGTGTTAACATGTTTTATCTGTGTCGTACAGTACATTGTCAGAAACCCACATCACAACAGAAAAATCAACAATGAAAATAATAGATAATGTTAAGAGTACTTGCTATGCTCCAGGCCCTGTGCTAATTGTTTTGCATGATTTATTAAAGGATCCTCTTAACAGTGTGTGAAATAGGTACTTCTCATATCATGTCCATTTGGCAAAAACGAAATTAAAGCTTTAGAGGTTAAGCAAATTGCATGTGTTTACACAGACAAGTAGAAAGTTAGAACTGAATCCAAACAACCTGCCTCCAGATTCCAGCAGAACTAATCTATGCTAGTTTACGTTACTCTACATTATATGTGGAAAAGTTGTCTCTGTTCACAAATACAATAATTCAGCTTTTATTCTTCTATGGCTGAAGATTCACATCTTCATAGAGCAAGTACACTGAGATAGAGCCATAACTTTCAAAACTCACTTTGGATCCACCCTAATTTACACACAAGATTAATGAATCCTTAGACTCCTTCAACACAAATTATGGTAGATATCACTTTGATACCTTTTGAAGATATCAGAAGACTCTGATGAGGCAAGTATTACAACTACCTCTTTATACTCTAAGAGAAACTAGTTTTAGATCTTGAGACCACTTTGGTTTGACAACTGAAGTCATTAAGCACAGGAACTTGATCAGTAACTACCATATTTTATCAATAATGTTACTGAATAATTACAAAAATAGTATTTCCTGTCTTCTTGTGGTTATGGAGAATACTTCTGTTCTGATGCAGTAAGAAAGCCTGAGAGAGAGTTTCATCTTTTATTTGGTATGGTAAATAGGTATATGTGCAAGTAATCTACAAATTGAGGCAAAACATTATAAAAGGTATGCGTGTAGGTGGGGCTGGTTAGGACATGCCTCTGATTTATATGTGGGCACACTCCTACTCATTCTATTTCTATGAGCAATATTGGAATGGAAGCCTGAAACATAATTTAAAAATAATACCTATGTTTGAGTTAATAGCTCTACAGAATTTAACAACTGCTCAATATAGAAGACTGCTTAATCATTGCTGGAGAACATTGGGTAACTAGGTTTAGTACAGTAGTTAGATAGTTGTACCATTGCCCTTCTTGAAGTCCTTCAACGTTTTAAAGTGATCCTTACCACTGAGTACCTCAATGAATTAAAGAGAGTATTAAGGCACTGAAGTGGCAAAAATAGAACTTACAGGTTTGTAACTTATATTTATATAAGTTATACACCTTATATTTATATACTATGAAAATAATGTTATACTACTTATACTGATATATTATACTTAACTAAATAAAAATTTATTGAATTTATAAAAATATACTTGGAAAATTAAGATAGGATTGGTCCAAGGCAGATCCCCTAAGAAAGAAAATACATAATGCATTTTGTCTGAAAAGAGATATTCTTACCCCGATTTTTATACAATTTAAGGTAATTAATATATATTAAAATAAGAGTGATTATTGAGTGTTGGCTGTAAACTTTCCAGCATATACAAAGTATGTGGAAGTAAGAATTATTAAATGTTTGTACAGGGTGAAGTTGTGCAAATTCCACACATATAAATGTTTTTTTTCTTAAATTATAGATAAATTTTTGCTAATTTCACTAGAAATATACTTCTGAAAAAAGTGCCATTTTTATTATCAGCATTTTCAAATCCTGAATTAATCAAATGTATTTCTAATGTTAAAAACAATTTCAACTCATTTGAATTTTAAAATTTAAAAAAATCTCCTTTTAAAAGAGATAATTTAAATATCCTTTTGTTTTGAATGTTCCAGTTTTCTGAGTTATATTTATTTACACATATTGAATGATATTGAAATTGACTTATTTTTTCTTATGCCACAATGGTAAGGAAATCACATGACCTTGTAAACTGTAGCTTGTCTCACCCACATCACAAAACACCATCTTAACAAAAAACCAAGAAGTGTGTATGAGATTTTAAGTTTCGAAACAATGAAACAAAAGTTCAGCCTTTAAACTTACAATTACGACAAAATTAATTTTTAGTTTGTTATTATAGTAGCTTTTTTCTCTTGATTAGTATAAAAATTATTTAAAAAGGAACTCTTGAAGGTTTATTCTAGTACATAATATGAATAACTCATTGATTCACCTCGGCTAAGGCAATACTTCTCTGATATTTGCTGAGAAAAAGTTCACAAAGAATTCTGGATTTCTGTGTCATCTGAGTTTATTTTAAGAATAAGTGATCAAGGGGTTGGAGATTTAGCTCAAGTGGTAGAGTGCTTGCTAGTAAGCGCAAGGCCCTGAGTTCGATCCCCAGCAACCCCCCCAAAAAGAAGAAGCAATCAAGCATAAGACAAAAATTACAAAATGTTTACTTAATAAAGCAAAGAAACCTAGTTTGAGACGTACATCTATATCCATCTATCCAAATTAGTATACAAATTTGAAGTGTCTGTTGTCACATAATTAGAATTTCAAACTAATAGATGGGGTATCTGCCATAAATAATATAAGAATCAAAAAAGTTCATCTCTATCTGAAGTTCAAGAAAAAGGAAACATTCTTATGTGGACAAGAGGTGGAATAATGGTTACATCTTGGAGATGGGATACTGCCTGAGAAAGAGAACACAGAGCATTGAAGCACTGTACCTTGCCTATGCACATACACAGGTCTATCTATTTGTTGAAGAAATTAGTCTATACATTTAAGGTTCATGCAATTACGTTCAATTAAAATGAAAAATCCACATATATGTGTAAAGCATAGGCATGAAAGCGCTATTCCCTCTACGCTATTGAGTATGTTTGTAGAATTAGACAAAAGAGCTTTTTCAGGATACACTTAGCTTGTTGGCACAAAGTTTGACTAACAGAAAAAGGCAAGCACTCAATTCAATTATTCGAAAGAGACTACAGAACAGTACACCAACAGCAAATATACTTTGAATATAGTTGTGGAAGACACACTAAAACAACTGCAATTGGTTTGGATAAATTTAATCACACCTTAAGGTTTAATAAAACTATCCCATGTCCAAACGCATTAGACTTCGCTAAGGGAAAACTGTTTTAATTTTCTAGGGCAATACAATGTAATATACAAATTTTGACCTACGTAATTTGGTGTCATTCCATATTTGCTCAAAGAGATTTGTACACAACACAATTTCCTTTATAAAATTCATGTGATGAATAATTTCTTTTTTGACTAGTGACGATGGAGAAATTATCCTTGTGCATATCACTCACAAATCAATTCTTTACAAATAGCCATGCAGATTAAAAAATGCACATTTAAAAGAGGAATAAACTAATAAACTGAGCACAATTAAACTGATTTTTAATTGAAATTTAAGAGTTCAAGTGATGTATTTGATGCATGTCTACAGAAACATCTGTGATGTAAACATCCTGAGTATGTGCTAGGACAGAACAAAAACATATCGAAGAACCTGTGACTAATTTGTCAAAGGATACATTTACCTGAGATATTATGATAGGAGGAAATCTGAGGTTTTTTTTCCAAACAAATGTATGATAATTTGGCCTGCATTTCTGGAGATGTCAGGTAAAGGGTTCTGATCAATGTGTTCATAATGGTTGGAAAGAGGATTCTGTGGTGTTGAGTGACATTCATTGCCAGATTCTGTTGGAAAAGCTTATTTTCTGAATGTAGTACTTCCACTTCAAAAACCAACGAAGTGAGCTACATGTGTACATGTTAGATTTGTTTAGTTGAAATGTATTCTAAGTAATGGATTTCAGTAACCACATTATTTTACCTTGAATAAATCAAAGGTTCAGAGGGAGAATTGGGAATTCCCAGGAGAGGGTGGGCATATTAAGTAAAACAAATTGGAAATGAACTTTCCATTTTGAATGATAGTGGGGAAGTTGTTCAGCTACAATTTGAATATTCTGCTTTTGGAAAGATTTATGTTCAATGTTACTATATATTTTGCAATTAGATTTAATAAAATACAAATTTAATAAAGATGATTATAGCTGGTGGTTTTAATAGCTGAATTGACTACCAATTTACTATTTCTATTATAATTTACTTATGTAATCCTTGAGGATTAGTTACTTTCTGAAGCTCTATTTACTAACTCTGAAATTTGGCAAGAAATAGCTTGTATTAATTTTCTATTATTGGCAGTCTGTATATATAAAAATGTATTGCTGCATTCCAGTTCGGTAAGTCACACATATGAAGTTTACTTTTTTTTATAAACTGTAAGAAGTATAACATGGAACTTTCTCCCTTTTTAGAAAACATATACACATATTTTAATTTTTGGATACCAAACATAGCTAAGCTAATGAGCTTCAAAAGGTAAAAGGGAAACAAAATGATCGAATAAAAGTTTGTTCAAAAGGATATTTCATGAAATGTCTTGTTATTGAGATTAAAACAAAACAATTCCCTAATAGAAAAGTCATTTTAATCATTCATTTTACATTAGTAATTTATTTACTACCACAAATCTGGAGAAAAAAATATTTAAAATGTAAGTAACAGTAGAGAACATGGCTACTTGGAGACTTATGTAAATAACAGATCTAAAAGCATTTAGTAAACTGTCAATTGGTATGGTAACATTATTTTTCAATAGCCATAATAATTTTTATTAGCTCAAAATCATTATTGCTTTCATTAAGAAATAATTATTTGACATTTAACATGGACAAGGTATTGTGTTTTACTATCTGAATGGAGAATCACAACTAAAAGAGTGTGCCCTTCAAGGACTTACAATATAATTAGGAAAAAAGAGCATATAAAGAGAAGGTTCATGATAATAGAGTTATATATGTGAACTGCCAAAGGAGTGGAAGCAGCGATAAATTTTGCAGAAATTCAGAGTTCGGGGTCATGATGAAATTAAGTTATTGGTGTCCTTATGCAAATAAATTCTAAATTATTATGTCTTAAAAATTAAAGTGAAAAGTATGGCCAGTTGAAAGAAAGTTCACATTACAACCATTGACTTTTCCCACATTCATACTCATTTTTTTGTTTTTAACGGAAAATCCATGCCTGCTGCTGGACAGGACTATTTGTTTTATGAATTTCAAAGGTGACTTCATATATTTTTGCTAATGTCAATAACCATATGTTAAAAGTGGACTCAGTAAGTTAGTATCAGAAGATTTTTAGGGGTTTTTTTGGGGGGGGAATGCTGGGGATTGAATTCAGGGCCTGTGCTTGCTGGCAAGCACTCTTCCACTTGAGCTAAATTCTCAAGTCTGATTTTTAGTATTTTTAAAACCACTGACTTCACATTTTTAAATGGATAACTGCTTTACACAGTAACATAGGCATAATCCCAGATTCTAGAATTTTCTAAGAGACTAAATTTTCTGGGCACTTATGATTGTTTGAAATTTCTATGAACAATAATAAGAACATTTACTATTCCATGATTATATGAATATATAAAATAAGAATTATACAACAAACTGTTCCACTTGCCTGTATTTCTGTCAACAATCACAACTCTCTGGACTTTGGACATATACGATCCCTGTTTCTTAGAACAGTAAACCTAAAACAAATGTAATTATCTGCTACCTTCCTACACCAAAAATTGTCAAGAATTTATAGTACAGAGTTACAAGTAAAATGTTTAACATTTGTGTCTTTAGGAATGAATTTCAATAGTCTTATTTTTAAAAGTCTATGTCTCTAGAATTTATCTATGAAGATTATTAGAATTGACTTATCAGATCTCAATGTCCAAGGACTTAGGTTAAAGGTTTTGTAATTTTTTGTGGAGTATCATGATATTGCTGATTTGACTTGGTGATTCTTCTTGCTAAGTAGTTACATAATCCAAATTATTTAATTGAAGATACAGTTTATATGCCAGTCACATGACAAAGAAAGCCTGAATTTTATGTTTTAAAACAATATAAATATTCAGCACCCTTCATTAAACTCTCTAATCCTAAGTATGTATCTTTATAAAAAAAAAAA
The DNA here is from genome assembly GCA_004026905.1 of Hystrix cristata. Classification (NCBI taxonomy): domain Eukaryota; kingdom Metazoa; phylum Chordata; class Mammalia; order Rodentia; family Hystricidae; genus Hystrix; species Hystrix cristata. Next base: position 34,977 of record PVJO010001014.1, read on the forward strand.
AAAGGACATTCATGGGGATAAAAATTATATAGACTATTTGATACAAGAGAAAGTCAAATGCTCTCTCTCCTTAAAAGATATGCTGGATAATATATATCATATAACCTGCAGTTTACAGGCAGAAAGCACTTTACATTGGTTTCTTATTCAAATTTTAGAGATTTTTCATAAGCAATTTATGTAGGTACAAGCTTCTTAAAATGTCCTTTGGGCACATCTGTCTTCCCAATTTCATCAATTCAGCTGAATATAATACCCGTGTCCCCAGGTAAAAGTCATGATGCAATTCTATCAGACAGTTGCTGTACTTTGCGCAGTGTGGGTGTGAGAGCTAATTTTGTCCTTAGATTCAGAAGCTTCATTAACAGTCTTAACACATTCGCTGCAGCTTTCTAAACCTCTCAGGCTTTAACACTTACACTACTGCAGAGCAGAGGAGAAAGAGAGAGAAAATGTTATCCTTGTTTTGAAAACACTTTTCACTGATTGGCAACAAATACAGCTTCTCTGCACCCTTCCAAATCTGAGTTCTAACAGTGTCATGCGATGGATGTGGTTCTGCAACACACAACTGGCAATAAGAACAAATACTTGTACACATACACAAACACACAACGATTCTGTCCAAAAATCAATGTGTAAGAGACAATGCTTAGACTTGATTATGGTTTTCCCAGCACCAAAGAGCTTTGTGGCCCTTTTAACTGTTTTTTCAAAATCTAACTTTCATGTGCTCAATATTGATACTAATTTCTCTGATTTCATTTTTCCTTCCAAAATGTGGTCTGGTTTTTAAATGAAAACATTTATCACATCCAATCATTGATTCTCAATTTCCGTATTCAGTAATTATGAGAATAAGTATATTCAGTTGTTATATTATGCAAATTATTTCATTTGCAATTGCCACAAGCTTTGTCTGACTCACTCAGACAAATAGTGTGAATGATCCTGAGGGAAACGCTGCCATGTATGCATGCCAAGATGACCGTCCATCCATTTATAATTCATCATAATTATAGCTCATACAACGTCCAATTTAAACAGTCTAAATTTTGGGTTACATATTTGAAAAACACTATTGATAATTAATGAGATATTGTATGAATTAAAATTTATATATCAATATTTTAACAAAAGTATTTGAGATGGAGAGAAAATACATGAAAACTTTAGCAATTGCTTATTTTATGTCAAAACTGTTATGTCTAATGGGTTCATTTTCTTAGAAAACATATTAATAGATCTGGCTATATAGTCAAATTTTTGAGCATGCTCAGGATATATACCTTGTGTAAAAGCCATAAACAGAATATAATCTGTTTTTCTTCCCCTATGGGGGTACTAATCTGCAAATCCAGGAAATATTTTGGAAATAAGATCAAATATTTTTAAAAATGAGTGTAATAATTTTAGATATAACTGCAGTCAAAATTATGAAAAAGTATGTTAGTCATGCTTAGACATGAGGAGAGCCCAATGATGAGGCACATGGTTCCATTCGTTTTGTGGTTCACACTTTCAAGATAATAAATTTAGTTGCTTGCATGACAGTAACACGTATCAGAATGCACTGTGCAGTTTGATAGCATCACACTCAATTTTCTAGTAGAACATTTTAAGAAATCACTTATATTGAAATGGAGAAAGATTTGTTTAAAAAACTCATTTTAGAAAAGACATTACTGTAAAAATTCAGATATCAATCTTATTTTCAGTAACCTAACCAGAGATCTTCAAACTGCATGGTGGAAGGGGGTCTTTTTCAATAAGGTGTCCTGGAACTGTCCATGTCTATTAATAGTAGAGTCATCCCTGATCTATGGGCTAATCTGCAAAATCTGTAACTCGCAATTTTCTGCAGTATACTATAGACACAGAGTATTCTATAGAACATCTTGAACTCATATGCAACAGAATTGTTTTTAAATTAAAGTAGGCTATCTTTAAATAATACAAATTATATACAAATGCAGCCCCCCTTATCTTAGGGCAACTGCGTGATTCGGAATTAGCTGTAGCTTACTTTATTTTGTAAACTATTTATTTCATAAGCATTTTTGGTGGCTCTTGGCATGCATACAAAAAGACGAATTGTAGCAGATCCTAAAAAAATTAAAGGTGAAATTGTAGAAGAAAATATTAAAGTTGACAAAGTTCTATTTATAATCTCTTCTCTCTCCCTATCACTCCCTCTTTTCCACACCGCTAAACACTAGGAAAAACCAACAGTATTCTATTTTAGTAGCTGTATGTCTTGGCCCAGCCTACACTCTTTGTAATTATAGATTGAGCAGAACAGGGAAGAACTACAGAGAGGATTCTTTTTCATTTTGCAAGGATGGCACGGGCAGTTTGCACTGACCTCCAATGTGAGGAGGGAGTTGTGCAAGATCTCCGGGAACCGGGACTTTTTCAGGGTAATCTGTATTATACTTTATTTTCCCCACTTAGTTTCCCAATGGTATAGTTTTATCTCATTGATCTCATTGCAGATGCTTACAATTTCATTTATAAAAGGGAAACTCCTGAAATTTCTTTTATGTTCCATCCTCCCTTGTTTGCTTCACTCTTACAGAAACTTGGTTTCTTTGTTTCTTATTCCCATCTAGCAAAGTGACTGCTATTCTTGCTTTCTTCTTCACAGGAGGTCTTCTTTTAAATAGTTTAAATCATAATGTGTAATTATTTAGATTTTGACATAATGTTCACTGTGCCTAATTCCAAAGGCCCAAAACACAGAACAAGTCTCCCTATACCGTGGCTTCCAAACCTCAACCTCACCACGAGTAGCCTACTTCCTTCAAGACGGAGTCTCTGAACACTTGAATGTATTTGTGCAATAAAAATACCACAATGACCCATATTTGACTTAGTTTTTCGATTTACTACCTGTGTCATTATTACACATCACACGAGATCTTGACCATTCGTTTCTGGTGACCGAAAGTTTCCCAGATACCAAATAGATTGTAGCTGACTAGAAAGAAAGTAGAAAACTTCCCCCAATAATAAACTGGATGTCTAAAGGGAGTCTGGAAGATGCAGGGTGCTCATTTTTCTATCAACACATTTTTCCAAAAACAGCAGAACTCATATTTTATATTTATATAACCCAACAACAAAAGACAAATAGGTGCTCACATGCAATCTCCATGATTGTGCACATTTGACACAAGAGAAGTCTTAAGTAGTTTTTATCTAGTAACCTCAGTTTATTTTTTAAGAGGCTATTTCAACAGGAAATATTTGGAAGAAAAAAACTTAATGAAATATAAGACTCATGCACAGAGCATTTGTAAAGCTCACAAATATACTTTGCTCATTGTTTTCATTTTCTGTCACCTGCTTTTTTGATGTTCTCTGAGCTCAGGTCCTTGTTTGGGAAATACTGGTAAAAATAAAAATAACTTTGTTAAATCTTCTTGTTAGTTATTACCCACTATCATTCATATTTCTGAACATTTCATGGTATGTGTGTGCGCACATGTGTGTGTGTGTGTGTGTGTGTGTATGTTTTGATATATTTTCTACAGAAAAAAACAAAAAAATTGTTAAATGTCTACCTTAGTAGTCTTTGGAACCCTGAGTAGAAAAACGGACCACACAGCAACAATCTATGATTGACTCTTTAAAAATAAATTCCATATGCTATAGCTCTCACATGCTTTCAGAACATGCACCTCACAGAAAAAGCAGCGAGCCTGCTCTTGTAGGTTTGAATGCCCACCACTACCCACCCATCAACCTCCAAAGTGGTGTGGACTGTAGGGATGCCTGGCATTGTAGCCCTATAATAGTCTTGTGACAAGGTGAGCCCACCTAAATCGGTACAAGTGAGGGCACCAAATATTGACATGTCCTGATCCATACCGTGTTTTGTATGTCTGCCTTACATCAGTACTCTTAGGAGTACACCCTAAATATGATTTGTGAAAATTTGCATACATTAACCCTGCAGAACAGGAAGCAGCTTAAGAATTTTCTTCTATTTTGGAATTGGATTTATGCAAAGAACTGACAAGTCTCCATGATGCCATCTGATCTGAAAGAAATATAAAAAGCCATAAATATGTGAAGGTATAATTAAAATGTGTTTATTTTGGTTATATACATCCCCTTTCCTTAATTCATACATGTTTTAATCCATCTCTAAGAATCTGGTTCTATCAAATGGCTGTCGTACTACCAAATAATATATTTTCTATAAATTAATGTAACCTTGCTATTTAATTAATAAAAACTTCAAGTTCTTTTCAACTTCCTGTTTAAAAGCACAGGCTGTTCAAAAACCACCTTCACTTGAAATGCTAAAAAGATAAACAAATCTTCATTTAGTAAGCATAGATACATTTTTAATGAAGGGAGCATACAGAAATATCATTAACTGCATTAGTGTAAATGCAAACAGTAAAGTTGCCTTGATTTCAGAGGAAAAAGTTTTCCCTGTGGGCTGGGACAGTCAAGTGAAGTCTCACTTTGCTAACAGAAACATTTCTATTTCTATCCTTTGTTTTTCTGACAAGAACTGAGAGATTTCTGTGTGTTCAAGGCAACACCACCCACTACACTGACTTGCAGGTATCAAGAGCATCACACAGTGTGAGAAACTCAGTAATATCAGCCTGCAGCTGAAGCCTCTTCCAGTCCCTCAGCTCACCATGACACTGAATGTAACCACAACAGACGGATGTGGAAATCCATTTCTGTTACCTCAGAAGACCAAATCTGCTGTATAATAGAACATGGAATTTAAGTACAGTGGCCCAGCAGGAAAAGCCCACTTTCTCTTTAGTGCATCAGTTGATGCACTTCTTCTTATTTCTATCTTCCAAATCAACAAATAAATATTCACCGTATACTTCCCATAGTCAAAAAGGCTTGTTAGGCTCTTTGGTATAAGACTTCAGAACTGAGTCACTGCCCTTGACAAGTACATATTCCATATATTTTTTTTACTTCAAGTTAGGTGTCATGAAAATATGATAGGTAACGACTTATTTTTCAATAGGTGTTAAAAGTTGAATGATGAGAAAGACAGCAAACCCTATAAAGATCTAAAGGCCAAGGGTGGGGAGTATGGAGTGAAGAGGCTGGTGGAAAAAAAAAAAAAATCAAAGAACAAGAAAGCAAAGCACTTGATACATTATTAAGATTTTTCCCTAAAACTCAGCTACTTGGCTGGGACCCCAACATCCTGTTTAGTTCTGCCTGGCTCCTCCCTAGTTTGTCACCAGCATGCCTCTCAAAATGGAATGGGCTATCTATAAGTATCACAGACAGCTAAATTAGATAGAAGTTCATATGTAGTCAGAGAGGGATTGGGCCCTGGAGGAAGTCAGAACAGAAGATGATTCACACAAAGACTGTGGTTATAGGCGAATCTAAAGAAAGGCAGGCCTCAAAATGGAGATGCAGTAGCCAGGCCCACCAGCCTCCCCAGAGAGAAACAGCAACTTGAGAGTGCGTAATCACCACCCAGACCTATCCCTTCCCAGCAATGCTTTTCTTCTTTCCATATACCCTTGCTATGCGGCTCTTTCCTCTACTGGATCAATGTTAGCTAAGGTGCTGTACTTGTAATCCTATAGGTTAGGGCAACTGTAGTCTGACCCATGTTGTACCCACATTATGATTTTGCTGTATAAATTACTCCTGACCAAGGGGCTCAATGGCCACTCACTCAGGACCTCTTCCGGAATTCCAGGAGCTGTTCTTCTCCTTATTTCCAATAAAACTCTCCTAACTTCCTCCTGTAGTTCCCAACTTCAATCCTCAATATTGTGGATTGAACTCAATACATCCCAAAAGGTTTAGCGATAAAGGCCAGTGCACATGAGACCAGAGTTCACTCCATCCCTTAAATTTATAATTCAAAGTCTTTCGAGTAACATCCATTTACAGATGTACACATAAATCCTTGTTCAAATTTAAGTAAATTATTTACCTTCTTAGACTCCTGGATGCATTAATAGTAGTGTGCATGCTAGGCTATACTGGTACACAGTTGTTTATTTTAAAAATCTTAAATTAGAAAGATTATCAGTAAGCTACTGTAAAATATACAAAGATTTATAAGATAGCATTTCTACCTTAAATTGCCATAGTATCTTGTGAAACTGAAAAAACACATATAATAAAAATTATGGCAGATCCATTAGAATGTAATAGCAACTATGAAAAAAGAATTAGTAAAACAGAATTAGGAGCAGAACAGGAAATTGTTTTATTTTTTAGCTGGTGGAATAGGAATAGGGACTATTTTCTATATGTGGTGGAGCTTGAAGGACAAGTTACTTGTACCTTAATTTTAAAACTTCAGCATGCACACCTACTTCTGATTAGAATTTGTAGTGTGCAATCCATAGTGAAGTAGAAATTTATGATATTTATGAGAGGAAATAGCGAGAATGAAACTAGAAACAGATTAGGAGACTGAATTTTAATTTTCATTCATGTGAATTTTAATTTTGAGAAATAAAGAAGCACTGGAAGTTTTATGTTAGGAAGTGACATATTAAGAATCTTTTAGGAATATGTCAGAGTTTCTATGTGCAGGAAATTTTATAAAGTGAAACAGCTGAAGTCTGAGGTTTGCCACAAACATCTGACTACAAAACAAGTGAATGTACAAGTAAAGAATATTGTTATATGGACTGCAAGAGTACCAACATTTAAAATAGGTAAACCAACAATTTGATTGTAGTTTTTATAGTAACACAACTAGCAAGAGCAAAGATCTTTATCAGAATTTTAAAAATTACTACATTTGAGATGTACATTATGGCCTACAATTTTAAGTACATACCAATTCAAATACTACCACTGTTCAGAACACTGTTACTGAGTTCTTATCTCTTATTTACACCTCATGAACTCAAAGTATAGATTTTTTATCTCAACATTATCATTTAAATTTCCAGACCAAAGTCCCACTTATTATAGTATATAGGAAATGTCTAACTTGATGGCATACTCCACACATTTCATGATCTTCAAAAATATTGAAATATTTTGATTACGGATACAATTTTAAATAAAAATTAGAGTATCAGTATACAAAATTAATTATACAAAAATTCATACTGAGCTTGAGAAACTTTCTTTAAATAGAAATATCTTTTTAACAGAATTTATACCCCTGGTCTACCACTTCCTAGGCATATAAACTTGCTTATTTAAACTTTTTAATTTCCTGATTTTTAAAATGAGATGATTTTAATACCTGTCTCCTAGAACTAATGTCTTAATAACAGCAAAATTCCTTAAAGAGTCTTAGGACTAAGTAGTTGTTTAAAATACACTGCTCAATGTTACATACCAACTTTTCACCTTAACAGGCAATTTTATTTTGTAAATAATTCTTAAAAGTTTAGATATTTATTTGAGAAGGAGGTAAGGCAAGCATTGCAGTGAAATGCTTTTCTTGCAACAGAAGTCTACAGGAACCAAACTGAAGGAAAACTTAGCAATTAACGAATCAATTTATAATATGTCCAAAGTTAACTTTGATCATACGCACTAACGAAGGTTCATGTTGGGGCTTGACTGGCTGTCTACATTAACAAATTAGCTAGATAATTGACATTTCTTATCTTAACAGTGTATTGTGAGTATAGTCAAGTTCTAGACTCAAATGCCATGCAGCATTTAAAGCCTAAAGTGAAATTGAAACAAAATGTGCAGTGCTTTTCCCTTTCATTAACCCATTGACATTCCTGTCACTAACCTTATTTGGAAAAGAAATTCCATAGAGATTTGGCAGAATTAGAAGAAAACGCAGTCTATGTACTTTTCCCCTCTATAATTAGTAATGTGCAGACAGCATGTTATAATCTGAATCAAAGCCAGGATATACTCAATGTCTTCCCAGCTCTCTCAACTATATGTAAGTGTAAGCCTATCACTTAAGTACATCTTAATTTTTCATTGATGAAAGGAAAATTATTTCATAATCAGAAAGAAGCAAACATGAAGGAAAAATTTATGGACAAACATAGTTTTATTACCTTGGGTCTTTGCAAAATGCCCAATACACTGTAGAAAGTGATCAATATTTATAAAACTGAACTTAATGCTTCTATCTATAAATGAGTGCCACCTGCATTTATCTCCAAAAGCATTGATATATTAAGAAGTGTTCTTAAAGAATGAATGTGTGTTTTAGGGGGTAAAAAAAGACATAGTCAAGAAAGCAATAATGGTCAAGGTTGTCATTTTAATCTATCTCTGGGAAATTAATCATGACAGAAAGAGAAAAAAATGATAAAACAGAATACTGGAGGAAATAAAACTGACTTTAATTAAGGTGTCTTCAAAGAAATACACACCTAAGCTGCAACAGTCAAATTAGCATCTGAATCTTATCTTCGAACTTTGCATGTATGCATACAGATCAGGTACAGTCTAGCTAAATTCCTACTTCTCACCATGCAATTACTTGAAATATGCATGTAATTGAATGTATTAAAAATTCTGCAGATGCAACTTATAAACCAGCATGAAAATTGCACTTTACCTAATTTTAAAATATTAATTTAGCAAAATAATACATATTTTAATAAGATTAAAAGTGCTTACTTTCTTGTTACATGCTTCCTTTGCAACATATTTAAAATGGCAATCACAAGAGGCTAACAAAGTCATATGAGGTATATAAGAAAACATACATGGGAAACTGTATTTTAAAAGCTGACAGAGATCATTCTAAACAGAACATATTAATATTTCTTCCTATAATTCAGCTTATGCTTGTTGTTAGGATAACTGCTCTCCTTGTACAGCTTCTATCTCACAGTCACTTTGTAAGGTGGAAAATTAAATGTATTTTGGAGGTGAAGAAGAAACAGAAGTTTTATGTGCTTTGTCAAAGTCCCACAGCTAGTACTTGCCTGATCAGAGATTTAAAAGCTGAAACTATTTGTCTGTTATCCCATTGGTAGAGCTTTCCTATTATATGGAACTAGTTTACACTGAAAATGTAAAATGAATTATTTAATTCAAACACTTCATGAAGTGATATTCTAGAATTGCTAAAGTAAAATATTTAGTTTTCATCTTCCTAATAATTAATGGCAAATATCCAAAAGAATAATGTCTATGTATTTGTGTAATTATTTAAACTATGCTTTTGTTATTTTTGTTTTGATGCTGCAGTTTTGATGAATAAAAATGAATAATCTATTTTTTAGATACTAATTATATGAAAGGAATGGGAAGGAAATGTGAACTATCAATTATTATTATTATAGTTAACAAAATGAATAATCTCATTTCTCCATTAAGATACAAGGTGAACAACATAGTTTGAAAGCCAGTGATAAAAGAATATTGAGAGAAATGAATGTAAAAATCTTTCATAATTAAAATCTAGCTTAGTTACCTAAAAAACAAATAGCATTACTTTTCAGAACAGTAATTACTGGTTAACTTGTAAAAGAAGACACTGAACACTTTGGGGGGTTAAAGTTTGGAATTTAGCAAATGATGAGGTGGGAACCCGCACAATAATGATATTAACAGCATGTTTAACTCCTTCTTCATTGGATTGCATTTAAATTTTTTTCTTGTTCACAATTTTGTCAAATACTCATGGAAGGTAAGACTGTAATAAATCTGAAGTTATCTGTCCAGCTAAATTCTGAATTTCTACCACACCAAAGATGAAAATCATACAAAGTTAATGATAAGAATTGAGCTGAAGGGCTGGGGATTTAGCTCAGTGATTAGAGTGCTTGCCTTGCAAGCACAAGGGCCTGAGTTCAATCCCCGGCACCATAAAACAAAACAAAACAAAACAAAACAAAAAATCTAAAAAAAAAAGAATTGAGCTGAAAGTGTATTCGTGAAGTGAAGCTTTGGAGCGCATGTCTCCATCTTTTGGTACATTTTTTTTCAGTGTAAATTTCCAGAGTATCAAATTGCTGATATTATATAATAACTAAAATATAAATTCTAAATTCATACAACTTGCAGTCTACTGTCCTCTACTGTATTAATAGTAGTAATACTGTATTAACAGTGTCCCGTGTCTCTAGCCTGAAACACATTGCCAAAAAGAACTTTAATTTTCACTCAGGTCAACTAGTAGCCATCAATTAACTTTAGATTTTAGTAATTAATGATAGATTAGATGATAAAGTGCTTTCTAGCTTGAAAACAAACTAAATATCAGCAATCTTTAGTGTTAAAGAAACAGTAATTTAACAGTGAATATATAGAAGTGAATGAGTGAATAAACTCAAATAAACAGTGAAATCCTCAGACTTTAGAGCTATCTCTTCAAGGAATAACAAGATTCAGTAAAGTTCTTAAGAAAGAAAAGTTGGAATGTTTTGTTAAATTTAGTTATACATGTCACATTTGACTGACATTTTTTAGACTTTGCAGAGGTTTTGATATGTTCTCCAAATTCCAGGTTATAATTACAAGTTTGATGATTTGCCTTTAAGTTATATTTCGTTGTCCTTAAATCTCATTATCCTTTGTTCTATCTCATACTATATCGGCTCAACTTCACACTTGACATGTATAGTGTGCACTGCATATATAAACAGCTATCCTCTTTGTTATAAGATTTTTTTAAAATAAAGTACTTTTTAAAGGATCACAACATTGTTAAAAATAAATGCAATGAGAAAGAGAAAAGTACTGTTCATTCAATGCCTAAGTTTCCACATGCATGTCATACAGCATGATACAATATAAAGTATTAAATATAGAAAACTAACCATTTTATATAAAAATAAATTTTCTCCTTGTTTTGTTATTATCAGTAATTTTTAGTGAATTTAAAAGTAACATCTACTTTTAATTTAAATGTAAGAGTATCATTTAAAAGTATCATTATTTCTTAAATTTAAAAGCATTTAAGAATATGATTGTTTCTTAAAATATTTTTCACTGCACATGTATAATATATGTAAAAGTCTTACTTTTAAAGAGTTAAATGGATTGAATATGTAGAATTTGCAGATTCTACTAATAGAAAAGCAAATGAGAATGCACTATTTCCAGAGGATTGCCAATATTTGGTTTTACCTAGTAAAATACTACTGCCAATATTAATAAATATAGTGCCAATACAACAAAGTTAGAAGCAACTAGAAAAAGCACAATTTGAATGACTTTTAGAGCTAGGACTAATATGTAATGCAGATTGTAAAAATTGCAATTCCAACATTTTTCACTAGAAAAGGTTAGGCTTAAATGTAATTATAAAATATGAAATATACTGACTTGAAAAACTATGCAGATTTATTTCATTTATAAAAAATTTAAGTTGTATGGTTAAGTATAAATATCTATGTAAATATGAAATATGCCACATTATTTTGTGAGAAGCATGTGCATATACATTTTTGTGTTAACATCTTCAAGTATTAAATTCCTTTCATTTCAATAAGCTGGAAATATGTAAAATAAAATAGAAGCAAATATTTGTATTTTGAGTTATACTCTTGGTAATATGTTTCATAAGAGCAGTATGTGAAAAGCTATATCAAGTAAAACTGTACTATTCCAATTCTCTTGGAATCTGTATTTTGGTTTAAGGGTAATCTATATATATATTTGAAGTGGATATTTTAATAAGCACAGGCTTATTAATAATTTCAGGAGTTTTAAAAACATAACCAATTTTGTAAGTAGAATTGGTCAATAATTTATAATGAAAGGGTTTATCCAGTATGTTTTAAATTATGGTTTAAAGATTGTTAAGAATTATTTGGGTAAAGATAGCCTATCTTTTAATATAACTTATTTTAAGATACTTTCTTTTCCTTCACTCAAAACTCTAATCAGATTTTATAAACAGAATGACAAATCGTTGAAAGTGAGAAATGAACGAATAGGTGTACAGCTTGTGCCTAATAGGTCTTCCCTGCTTTCCACAGTCTGATCATTTTCTTTGCATACTGCCTTGACCTCGTTATTCATGACTTTCTGCATAATGAGAGAAGCATTTAGACATGTTAGGTATGCCATATAAAATCTGCAGGTACTCAACCTTCCTGGGAAGGTTTCTTCCTGTAGATGTTTTAAGGAGAATTTAGGAGTCAAATTATAATCTGATGCAGCATGATTAAAATTTTGAACCTATGTGTCAAATACTTTGAAAAACACAAAACATTTTAGAATACGTCAATCTATTACTGCACTCATGAAACCATACTTATGCTTGCTTAAAAGTGTTTCAATGAGAATTAACAATTTATTCGGCACCACTGAAAAAGTTCTTTAATCTACTAGATTCGTTACTTCTGTCCAGTGTTAAAATATTAGAAATTTAAAGATTATTCATTACAAATACCATTCATAAAATGTCCCTTTTATGTATATCCTCCAGGTGTAAATTCAATCAACAGATACTTTATAATAATTAAATTTTACCTGGTTGAACTTTAAAATAATTTTTGAATTGGAATATTATTTATATATTTGCTTCATTTTCTCCTGGATAAAGGTATTTGGGGAGAAGGAGATTATTTTGAGGGGGATCAATGGCAATGTGTCTTTTACTATAACACATTTTAATGTAAACACTGATGGCATAATATGATCACACTTTCCTATTTTAAATTACCATAAGAAATTACTTTACTTGATAATTTTTACATGCATATAGACAAACAATACGATTTAGATAAACACACCTCCTTCCACTCCTTTTTGGTCATCAACTTAAAATTTATTCTCAATGTTCAAGTTACTATTATGACATTTACTCAGGTCTTCGACATTTTCAATTTACAAGGTGTGATTGAAAAATATGGTAAATGTTTAAATTTTTAAAAAGTATTACAGTAAAAGATACACTGCCATTAATCTGCCACAAAATACTGTCACTTCAAACATACTCATCCTATCTTTCTTTTCAATTTCCGAAGCAGGTCTAAGTCCTCTTTTGTCTTTAGTTGTATTTCTTCTTTATATTGACTCAAGATTAATATTTATAAAGTTGACTTTGAATGTATAAATACTCTACTAAAATTATTCGAAGTGTTTATCTCTTGTACTAAATCATATTCAAAAATTTCATCAGATATTCATAATTTCTAGAATATTTCCTTAACTGTCCTTTCTAGATTAAAGCCCAATCATTGCCCTGCTCATTCTCAGCATTTAAGATATATAACATTATTCACTGTAAGTGTGAAAAGACAGCTTTGCCATCTGCATTCTTCTATGCATTCTATTCTTACTTCTTAGCATATAAGTAGTTTCCTAATTGAAAATTATCCTTTTTTTTCATAAACCTTCTTTAATTATACCTCTGTACAATCTCTTCACATTTACTTGCATTATATTACTTGCATTTACAATTAGCCTTATTGTATTGCTACTTTTAGGGCCATCCAAAATGGGTAAGGATTATAAATGAACCATTATGTTCAATAAAGTAAAAAAAAAAAGAATAGTACTAGTAGGAAGATGGGAATAAGAAGACAAGCTTTTATTAAACACAGTGGAGAAATAACTAAGTCAAACATAGAATGTAATTCCTTACGGATTGCAGAATTCAGAAACAGTATATGGGTAGCCAATTGGCAGGGGTGTGATAGAAGCCATTAAACCCATGTTGTGCCCGATCTAAATGATTTTTTGAAAATTAATTTTGAACTCTGACTTTCAATTACATTGAAGTATACAGTTCAGGGAGAAAGGACTGCTGAAGCCAGATACTGATATTAGGTGCTAAGAAAAGTCATCTGAAAATAGATGATTTGAAGGCAGTCAGCAGAGAAACATGAAGTGTCGCTGAACATCAAGTTTAAAGATACTGTATGCATACATATTTGAGGATATGTATACTGTCTGCTAATGTTTTTTACCTGATATTGGAACTAGTAAACTCTTTTTCTTCTCAGTTCATTACATAACTTAACATTTTTTTGTGAAATTGCATAACAAGCATTTTTTTCCTTACCTTTAAAAATAGTGATCTGCTTTGATTAACTGACAGAAGTGTTTAGTACATGGGTCACTACCTAACAAAGAAAATTTAAATTATTCAGAAATAGCATTAATAGTTCTGAATTTTACATGATATTATCGTTCACATATAATGACCCTGAGGTTCTTTATAATAAATGTTATTTGTCAAAAAATGAATCTGCTCTGTATGTGAAATTCAAAAAGAAAAATAGATTTCAAACTATGAAACCAAGGTAAATTTTATTTTATTACTTGTATAGTACATTCTCAATTTTAACAAAGAAAACCAAGATATTGTGATCATTACTTTACTAAGAAATCAATTTAAAAATACACTCAGTAAAAGAGAACATTTAGCCAAATATGTAGTAGGAATGGTCTGAGAGTAGAGGCCAGATAAATGGAAAATGATGCACGTAAACTGAATGTCCAATTGAGAAGTTCAAACCCACGCAGGGCTTTTGTGTATGTTTTCATGAAAAAGAAACATCTCGAAATACAAAATAAATCTGTGTAATTCATATCTATCTATTTCTATCATCTCTTATCTATAATCTATCTGATTTTGGAAAGCAAGTACATTATTTCACAATAAAATTTAAGTTAATCATAAACAAAAGCAAACCCATCATATATATTTTTGCTAAATTATTAATGACTCATAATTCAGATGTAGTGTAAAACTACTTCTGTATTGTCTTAGGAACCCCCTTTGCAATTTGTAAGTGTACAGGATCCAGAAGAAAAGCATCTAGCATTCTTGAACATGAATTTGAATATTATAAAATTTAAGAAGAAATTTAACTAGGCTGTTGCTTAAATGAGAATGCTCAAATTATTCTTCTGCTTCCAACCTTTGCTAGAGCTTTTCAACAAACAACAGAATAAATATTCTGAATAACTATTTTTTTTTAAAAATCACATTTTTGTGCTCCCCTTTCTTTCTCTTCAGCTACATCTTCTGCCTCCTCTGCCCAACTCTGGCTTTATGGTTAGGGTCGCCTTTTTCTTTTTTTTTTTTTCTTTTGACTCCAAGTTCCTTCAACTCTCAAGGTCTCCAGACATTCCCTTTCTGGAGTCTCCCTGTCCTCATAGTGAAAAGTCTTGCATACTATCGGTCATGCCTCTGCATGTCGCTTTTTCTAAAAAATCTCAGTCCCCTAACCAATACAGGACCTCTGGATTTTTCACAACTGCAGAGTTTTCGGTATTTCATTTATGTAATTACACACTTGGTTCCAGTTTTAGTTCTCTATGAAACTCCAGGGAGGCAACAAAGTCTATACTGATCATAGCCATTTCCCCTGTGACTACTTCAGTAATTCTTTATTAAATGAATATATGAGAATCATGTGTGAGAGGCAGGCATGTGTCCTATCCCATAGATAGGCCTATCCTAAGTAGACCATGTTTAGCTACTTCCTCAATGCTTCATTTAAGAAGACTGATTGTGGTGGGGGGGGGGAATATTAAGAATGTCTCTGTTGAGATGCTATGTGTGGGAGCTGTGTCTACGTGTCAATTGTAACATCACTTGTCATTTGTCACTTACAAGCTGTGTGGTCTGGGAGAAATAATTTAATCTCACTCAGATTGTTTTCTTACAAGTAGAGATACACTTATAGCTGAAATTAAATGAAAGAATGGCATAACCCTCTATAAAAATTCATATATCCAATGTATCTTACAGTGAATTAAGAGATAGATGAAGGCAATGTTGACTTCACTGTAATACACTATCAAAAATCATGCATATTTTCTTTACTTTTTTTTTTTTTCTTCATAGTATCTGTCCCTCATCTGAGAACAATTTTGCCATCCAAGCTTCCTGAGGGTGCACTCTTCTCCCCAAAAGGAGGGTCAGTCCTGGAGGAAGGCTGGTCATTCCCAAAACACTTTCCTTCATTCTGCCTAAAATTCTCAATCTCAGCTCCTCAGCCCCACACCACTGAGGGTGGTGAGATTTCTGGTGGCCTTATTTATTTGTCCTAATTCTGTGAACATTTTTTTAGAACCTGGCTCACTGCTAATTGTATCACTGTACTTTCTCCACATCTGTACGTTCCTAGCTTTCAGTCTCATGAAGATTCTCAGTTTCTTGACTTCTTCTCTGATCTAGTCAGTTTCCTACCTTGGATACTTACGCCCATGGTGACTCCATGGACCTTGACTCACCTACATTAGCAAACTCTTCATCATCTCATTTCTCTGCCTCCTGTTCTGTAGTCACAACTCCTTTCTCTCACTCAATTTCCCCAGTGAGTTAGCATCAAAAATTTAGCAACAAATAGACCTACAACTGAACTCACCACCATGTCACTAGCACTCACCTTTCACATGTTCTTACTTCCTTCTTTACTCACTCTGATAACGCAGATCCTGTTTAATCATTCCCTTGCATCAGACCTTCGACTTCTTTGCCCCCTTCTGGCACTGTCAGGCTAACTTAGCAAAATCCTAACAATAGCAAAATCTAACTCTAAATCCACCGCATGCCTGCACCCACAGAGCTAACCGTGCATACACATGAATACTGTCCACTTTACTAAGTCCATAATCACAACTTCAAGTGTGCTTCTGATGCCTTGAATAAACACTTCTCATTTTTGGTCTTTCTTTCCCATTCTCTGGTTGAGTTGTTTTTAACTTTTCACATTCCCTCAAAATTTCTATACCTTATCCTCATCTTCACATATAACTGATACCCAAGCTGGCACAGCCCCTTAGACTATAAGATGAATCAGAAGTGAACCACCACACATGATCACCATCTCATGCTGTTCTTTCTTTCATTTACTTCTCTTGCATTAACTTCATTCTCAAAATATCACTCCATTCTCACTACATTCTCACAGAATCTCCCAAAAGAGTAGTTAATTCTTCTCCTATTTTCTCTTTAATTCACAGCATCACCAAAATTGTTCTTCTCAAATATATCTCCGACTTTCACATTGTTAAATCTTTTCCACAGATCTGTGTGCCATTTTACCTGAACTATCAGCAGCATTTCAACAAGTTGATTTCTCCTGCTTGAGACAGTGTTCCTGCTTGGTTTTCCTGACACCGTGTTTTTCTTATTTTTTCCTACTGTAATGTTTGCTCTTTCTTCATTCTTCTTTGATCTCTCTCTCTCTCTCTCTCTCTCTCTCTCCCTCCCTCCCCCTGCCCCAGTGATCTATCATTGAACTGCAGCTTCAGGCCTGATACTTCACATTTACCTTCCTCTCAAGGTAGCTATCAGAATAATTATGTCAGTATATAAGTCACCCTTCTCATTCAGAACAAGGACTCAATGGCTTATGTGCACTTTTATTTTCTTTTGGGTGGTACTCAGAATTGAACCCAGGGAAGACTGAGCTAAAGCCCCAACCCCTTTATTTTTTAATTTTGAGAAAGGCTTCTTGCTAAGTCAGTAAATTTCTCAGGTTGGAACTTTTAATCCTCCTGTCTCAGCCTCCCAGAATACTGGGATTACAGGCCTATAATGCTATGTCTGGTTTTATGGGCAATTATAAGGTTAGGCATTCTGATTTTGGAGGGGCATGTGTGCATGTGTGCATGTGTGCATGCGTGTGTAGCTGGCTATTTGATCCATGGCCTTCTGCGTAGTAGGTAAGTGCTCTCTGGCTGAGCTATACCCCCAGTCCCTTCTTCAATTTTACCTCACGCTCTCCTGCCCTTTGTTCCTTATTCAGGCTGTCACTTCTCTTCCCTCTCGCTATGTCCTCTCCCTCCGAGTACCCCACTGGGGATTCGCACCCTCACTTCCTTCAAGATTTCATTCACGATCACCATCTTAGTGAGGCCTTCTCTTAACTCCAGCCCTAAGACCTCCCGGTATCTGGATGCTTCTTTCACATCCTCCCTGATTTTGCTGTCATTGTCGCTATCCTCTTTTTTCTTACCACACTGCAGTTAAAAAAAAAAAAAAAAAAAAACACTCATATATTTTATTTAGTGATTTAGTGTTCATCTTCCCTTACTAGAATCAAGCTAGGGCAGAGACTTCTGTCTGTTTTACTTATGATTGCATCTCCAGTGGCTGGACAGGAATCAGGGACTGATAAATACTTCTAGAGAGGATGGATGAAAAAACACGTGTGAAATTTTGGCTTAATCAGAAAAAAAAAATTCTTTTCAACTAGTAGAATGAATGATATTAATTAGTAATGGTACATAAATGTGGAAAGTGCATCATATGACAATTGGAAGTTTTTTTCAGTTGATTCATACTAGCGCTGAGCCATGGAAAAGATAAAAATGGTATTTGTATCATCATATAATTGGGAATCTGAAATAAGTTTCAGTTTCTGTGCTTAATATCATCTTTCTATTCTTTTCTCTAGCTTGAAAATAAAAGCATTTTTATGGAAAGTTGTTTGAATAGAATTATATAAACAGTTGCATTTTTCTTAACAATAACATGATTTTAAATATTTTTTCTTTTTCAGCCAAAAAGAATAAATGTGATTTAAAATAGTGTGTAATAACATACTTCTGTTTCATCAAGAAAAAATGTGCACAAGTTGTATAAGCTCTTTAGTAGCAAAATTATTTTATGTATATTTGCTTTCTCATCTTATATTTTTACTGCATTTTAAGAATTGTACACTTAAAGTGAAAAGCTATATTCTGTTGTTTTCTGTTTCTGAGGCTGATTGTAACAGTCAAAGGAACATTAGATTTTGTCTTAGAACCTGTCTTTTCTGTGCCTGGCTCTGCTATTCTCTAGTCTTGTGACCTTGGATCATTCACAATAAACTATTTTTGCATTTGCAAAGTGTGGACACCTGCTTTGCCTTCCTCATATTGGGTAGTTATGAGAACAGGTGACTTGGCACAGCAATTCCCAAATGTCAGATAAACTACTGTTGGCAGGTGAGGGGACATTCTTTGATCCACTGATATGAGAAAAACAAGGATGAAAGGATAAAATGTATAATTTTTAGAATAATTACTACATACAAAGAGATTTTCTTTAATTTGCTATTAGGTATTTCCTATTTTTTTTCTTTTTTTTTAGTAATAGAACAGTCTACTCTAATCTAAATAATCAGGAGAAACTGGTTGTTTCTGTATCTCATATTTTTAATGTATCTTGGATGAGCTACAACTCTGAAATCTCTGTGTCAATTTCCCATAATTTTACTCATTTATGTATTATTAACTTAATAGATATAAAGCCTCAAACTCTGAGAATGTGCTCTTCATATTTTGACCCCTGGGCCTGAGAAGTTAAAGACAGAGGAGGGAGAGATGGCTATTGTTCAGATTTTGCCATTAAAAAGGTATTATAACCTGGGGCAACTCGCTTATGCTGTGTCTCTAATTCTGTTTATATGACATGAAGAAAATAGATTGGAGGATTTTGAAATGGGTTCTCATTCAAGATTTATGACTAACTCATGCTATATATTTTTCTATCTCGATATTTTCTAATTCCAACAAATTATTGAGGCATACTTCTGTATTTGGAAATTTATTATGGTGCTTTGATAAGTTCTTTCATAAAATTTTACTTTGTCATCATTTAGTATAGTAAAATTCATATTGATCTCTGGAAATAAATCTTTTAAGTAAATAAAAGGAAATATGAGATTATAATAAAACAACATGCTTTTTTTTTTAACCATACAATAATAGACAAATCTGAGAATGAAGTCACGCTGAACTATTTTCCATTCAGAAAGCTATTTTGCTCAAGACCCATCACTAATCATTCATCTCTTTAGATGACATTGACTTTTAACCAGACACTGCTAGGTTCTAAAGCTTTATATTGTGTTTCAATCAGAGTCACTGTGTAACAAGAAATATGAAAGGGTAACAGCAATTAACTTTCCCAGTTTAAAATGGAAAATTGAAAAACATAACAAGAGTTTGAATCCATAGGTCAGACATGCCAATAATTATTTTCATTAATTTTTTTATGTATATACTCATTGAAGGAACTCATGTTTTATTTAAATGTTTTCATGAAATTCATATTGGAGGGTGGAGCATATAGAATTCAGTCCTTAGATACAATATTGCATTGTTTTTCCATTTGATCATGTTTATAGGTATGTGTGGAATGAGTTACAATCAACAGATTAATTTGGTCTGATTAACAAGCCCTTTATGCCCTTAGGCAGGCAATGAACACCACATATTTGAGTGTGCTCTATTTGCTAGGTTTAGGTGAGAATTTATAGAAGACCAGACATTCCTCAGCTTATTCTTGTCAATGGTGCCCAGCTTCATATATTTAAAACATTTATGCTAAAGACTAAATGGAGCATGTAGGACAATATAGAAGGATCCCATTCATGTTAGCCACAGCCACAAGGCATAAAAGAATAAAATAAAGAAAAAAAATCCCCAAACAACAACAAAAATTCCCCCAAGTACTGGTGTTCTAATCAGAATGTTTGGATAATTGTGGCCTTGTATGAAATATCAATTCTTTATTTGTACCTCAAACACAAAATATCTAGGATGGATGGCTAATTATGCTCTATTGTCAACTTGATTGACTTTGATCCCACCTAGAGGTTCATAAAAGACACTCTGGATGTGTCTGTGTGGACCACGGATCCTGATTTTGGCACTTATTCTACTCTCTGCCACCTTCCTTCAGGCGCTGTTCCCTGCTCTGCTTCCTGGATCCCATGACCAGAGCAGCCCTACCCGCCATGCCCTCCCACCAGGGTGTTCCTGCCTTGGAGACAACAGACCATGGAATGTAAATCCCTTGAAACCACAAGGAAAAACACATCTGTTCTTTTTTGTGTTGTGCCTCTTGGGTATTTGTGCACAGAAATGAAAACCTCACTAATGCAGTGGCATATCTAGAATGTATGCATATAGATACGTGTACAGCTATATGTTTATGGTGACAAGTCAGACCTTAGAGCACTTAAAATCAAAATTTTCTGTGATTCTTAATATAATTTAATATTCTGACAATTACCTGAACATGGTCTTTTTTAAATGGAGTATTTAAAGATAAGTGTCAATTCTGAATGCATCAATAGGACTGATCACCTTTTAAATTATTACATCCAACGTCAATAAATACCATGATCTAGGAGTAAAATTTTTCATGTAATTATGAGAGGCAAGTACAATTCTTCAATGTTCAATAGCATGTGAAAAATACATTTATTATAGATAGACAAGGATGGTGCCCCTCCTGTACCCTACCCCAAAACCTGGGAAACTAAGTGCCTCTCATGCAAAAGCAGTATTTCAACAGTAAGTGCCACTGGTTATTATAAAATGGAAAGACATCTTCACAATTAATACATTTTAGTGTTGTTTTTATGACCTTTTAGAAAGTAAAGAAGATAAAACTCAATAGGCAGAAATATAAATTGAAGATGTTAACACAAAGAAGGAAATTAAAAATTTTTATTTTCTACTTGAGACAGATAGTTTCATTGATTTGGCCTCAAAAGACAAAGAAAGTGAAATTGAGGATTGTTAGGGCAATATGTCTTTTTTTTTTCTGTCACATGGAACATAGCAATCCTGAGAGGCAAGTCCCACGGTATGAGTGGAATGAAATCTGACTGAATACAGAAGAGATGGGGAAATGTTATATGAGCTACACAAAGCAGATATCTGCTGGTTATACTACCCGAGGGATCCGGTGGTAGGAAAGTCGAGTGTGTATCATTTTTTAACCATACTCTTTCCTCCTATCTCCAGGTCTATATTAACAGTTTTATATTTATGTTAATTCTTCAATATTTGAGAGTAAAATATTGATTAATTCACATTATATTTTGAGGTGACTTGTCTATAAATATTTTCAAAGCTTTTCAGCAAGTAGATTTCACTTAATTTTTTTAAGTAAAAAGTAAATAGCTAATATTAAGCCAATGTTAATTTTAAATGAAAGCTACAGTGTAAATGGAAAATCATAATTAATTCTGTGAAAGTTACATGTCAGATCATTCTAGTAGGTTGTAAAAATAAGTATTTGAATTATATACTTTTATTTCATTTCTAGTTATAACGTCTATTATACTATTTAAATTTTTTCAGACCTTTGTCATGTATTCTATTCATCAATATGACAATAGCGTTCATATTCTTCTGTCACTAATTCCTAAACTAACAGTTTCTTTATTTTAGTTTATTTGGTTTTATTTAAATTTGAGTCCCTCTATTGGACCCCTGTTAATGTTGTTTTTAAGTTTCAAAGCAGATGACCTAGAATAAAACTTTGGTTCTGTGATATGAAAAGTGGTTTCACACAAACTAGTGACTAACAATATTTTTATGACTAATTTAAAGAATTTTAATATGGTAAAAATTCAGAGCATTATATAGTAATAAAAATGTTTTTATGTCATTTGCTTAATAAAAAATGATTTTCTCTCTGGATTGAGCTCAGTGGTTAGAGTACTTGCTTTGCAAGCACAAGGCCCTGAGTTCAATCCTCAGCACAGGAAAAAAAAAAAAAAAATTCCTCACACAAAACTTATTTTTACTTCTTTTTCTTAACTTTAATTTTCTTCGTACTTGCAAGAAATTTTGGAAGCATGGCAGAGGCGAGCACTGCTTGGAGGAATAAAATCTGAAAGTATGATACTAACATTGTTCTGGTTTTAAGTATTAGTAAGCAATTCAAGCAGCTTATATGTGTCATATTATTAGTTTATTCAGAGTTTCCACCGAGTGTATAGATGTAAATGTTTATTACAATTCTAAATCCTTTATAAATGTATGGTGTTTCTATTTATGTGGGATGTTTGCGTAGTACATATTCAAAGAAATAGCTCTTAAAGTAGATAAAACCTTATAATATTGAAGAATTTAGCTACTAAAATATTACCTTGTGGGAAATTTATCTTCCCATGGTTACCAGGAATTATTAGCAAGAAAATGATCAATATTTCAACTTTTCAGTTTTGAAGAAACGATGCATACTATTATCAATTTGGTTTAATAAATGATAATAAATCCTATAAATATGGCACACTGGATAAATTCTGTTGAAAATTATTTCAGTATGTGTAGTTTCAAATTAAATAAAATTATATACATTTATGGGAGTGAATTCGGGATATCAAGTATATCAAAACTGCCACATGGTTTTATACTTCCTCAAGAATCCTTCCCTGATATTTGACTAAGTCAGATCAATTATTAAAATATTTTATGAAACTTATATATAACATGTACAAGTTGATATTTTAGTAAGATTATCTGAAATCTCTTACTCCTCTCAAGTGTCAGTGTATTCATGGTATTGCCTGGTGCTTAACACTGATACACAATAACACTACTTTGTAAGCGTTTTACCATTATCATTTCAATAAATAAAGTTTATGAATGAATGAATGAAATGATCCAATATCAAGTAGATTGCAAGGCAGAACTAAGACATTTAAATCGTGAGATAAATATATTTTCTCTATTTCAGGGCTAGGGATTTAGCTCAGTGCTTAGAGTGTTTGCTTTGCAAGCATGAGGCCCTGAGTTCGATTCCCAGTACTCTATTTCCAAAAAGGCATGGAAAATCACTGATTATAGATTTTTAAAAGTTCAAACTGGTTATTAGTGTAACTGATAAACTCTACTTAAGATCAGTACAGTTGTTCCTCATCATCCATGGGGGAATTCTTCCAAGGCTCTCACAGACACCAAAAGCCATGGGTGTTCAGGTCTCTGACGTGAAATATTTAAATATTTACATATAGCATACAAACATACTACTCTATGTTTAAAAATCATCTCGCTGTTACTTGTAATATCTAGGACAATGTAAATGCTATGTAAATTACTGTGCTATGTTGTTTAGAGAATAGCAAAAAGACAAAAAGCTTGTAAAAAGGTAAATTTTAAAATATTTTCAACATGTGATTGTTTGAATATGCTGATGTTTAGCCCTTAGATATGGAATAATGAGTGCATTTCCAATGCTCATTATTGAACTCCGAATATGTATAAACCTTGCATATTAGTACTTCACTTAAAATTAAGGTATTATGTATTGTTCTTCGTACTGGAGAAATGGTAAATATTCCAGTTTTCATTGATCTTCTGTGAGGGGAATATAATAAAAGAAATAAGCAAAATATGTTGCATGTGGAAGAAAACACAACAAATTAAACAAACAAACAAACAAAACAAATAAAACATTGCAGTGAGGAAGAAGTTTGAGAAGAGTAATCCTTAATCCTGATTGAACAGACAAGGCCACATTTCAGATGCTACTACAAAAAGTTCCCATATTTTACCCAACATTTCTTGTAGGAATTATTCTGAGAGAAGAGAAAACAATTAAAAATATTAATATGTTGAAAATCTATCATTGCTTAAAATAAATTTATGGCTAATATTTCAAATGGATACTATATTGAGATTTTAGTTAAAGGAATACATTTGTAATTTACTGAAAACACTGTTGAAAAGATCATAGCTTACACCTTTTTAAAACTGTACTATTCTCATTTGGTCTTTTTCTTGGTTGTAATGTTAAATCCTCACACACACTACTTGATGAGAAGAAATGTACTAACACATCAGATTTCTCACCATAATCAGAGCACTGCCATTGATTACTAATGCAGAACGATTAGAGTGTTAAATGGATGTTTTCATGCTTTAAGTTGACTAGCAATGTCGAGTCATTGATTCAATACTGGCTTTCCCCTCTGTGTTCCCTTCAAAAATAATCTAGCACTTCTACAACAGCAAAGCAAAGAAATTGCTGATTACCCAAAGGAATGCCATGAAAATAGACCATTAAAAGCACACTTCAATAAGAAATTTGATATCTGTGCCTATATTTTTACCTTAATAAAATGATACCCAGTTTTTTAAAGACATATAGAGGTACAGAAACAAGCAACAAAATCTTACAATCTCAGCTCAGTTTAGCCAGATCCTATAAAGAAAGCATTGTCAGTTTTCTCCATTAACTAATGTGCATGAGTCATTTTTAAAAAGCACTGTAAACCTGAGCATCATTTAAAATGTTATACTGCTTAGTTCTATAGTATTTTTGATTAGTAGTTATCTAAACTAGCAATATGAATCCTAACTATTAAAAACAAATCTATTTACCTGTCAGACTTTCTCTTATAGTTTGATCTATTTATTACATATGACATAAAGCATATATTTGGCTGGAAATAACAGACTAATAACATGTAATTTTTAATAGTCATAACATCAACTTCTCTTCCTTCCATTATATTTAAATTCATTTACTTGCATTTCTAATTTAAAACAATTCCAGGTGAGAATAGTTTCACTAAGTTTGAAGAACTCAATTTTGAGACTGCAAAACCCAATGGGAAATAGCAAATATGGTTATTTATGGCACATTTATCCACACACTCTATTTCCTATTATTAGAAGACCATCTCGCCACCTACAGACAGGCCGCACAGCACAGCCTGATAAAGAATCAAGACATTTATGCATTCAGAAAGTCAGCTTACTATTTTCCATTACGAGACTATTTTCTTTCAAACCTAAGGGCATAGAAAACAAGTTACTGTTTGAAAAGTTGACAATTTTGGCTCTATTAAGGTAGAAACAGCTACCTTCGAACATGAGAATGAATAATAAAGTCTCTTCAGACTTAATACTGGAGGGCAGAGAAAAGAGGTTGGCAAAACATATATTTATTATATGATACTAAGGAAATAGTTTGGTAAAACTGAAAGCTATGCATAGAAATTATTCTTCCCATTTAAAGTTTCAAAATGTTCTATGCGATACACTGTAATTTGGAATCTTCTCAAGCAATAGAGTTTGAGATGCTCCTATATGAAAAAATACCATGAATCTTATTTATAAGGAAAATTATTTTTGATAGTTCCTTTATATATAAAAGGTATAAATAAGTGAGATAAGTTAAAATGAATAAATAAGTAGTTTGATGTAATAACTTGAAATAATGCTACAAATCTGAAATTTTATGATCATACTACAGTAAATTAACACGGATTCTGAGCTTTCTTGTTCTATTTATTGGAATAGGAGCCACCGGAGCATTATCTAGCACTGAGTAATTAACATGTTTGAAATGTCGTTCTAAGATTATTACATATGTTATTTTATCTAATCTGCAATGATTAAGAAACTCAATTCAGAAAGGTTAAATATTATACCAATAGAATCACTAGAAAAGCTAGCCTTCCTTCTACTCCAGTGGGATGGTGAAAATAGTTTGAAAAGGCTTGCAAAAGACAATTCTTAGCATTTCAGGAATGTAGCAAATTTGTTGTCAAATACAATCATTATTAAACATGAAATTAAACAAAATATTTAAATGCTATTTAAAACAGGTAATACATACTCAAAACTCATAACTTCCTAATTATTTGACTATCTTGTTATCTGTGTTCCTGTGTTTATTATTATTATAGCTGTATAGTAGAAAGACTGCTAGTATCTTATTGTGTTTCTCATTCCAACTCAAGATGCAATGACAGAAATCTAGTTGCTGGACCAACTTTCTTGGTGATATTTACAACCAGAAAAATTGGCACATCTTAATCAGAAATGAATTTATTATTTTTACATTTGTCTAAATGCAAGAACTAGGAAAGTAATGAAGATTTAATAATTGAGTTTACCTTTGAAACGTAGGTAGTTGTTGCATTATAACACAAAACATGAAGAACACGCTACAGTACTGCAAAGCTATTATCTGATTCAGCACGAAGTTACATAGGTCACTGATTAATGAACGCAGCTTCAACACATTTATTGTTTCATTTAATTCCGATTCATTAATGTAAATGAACATACCGGCCAGCATTCTCATTCTAAGCAGAATTCTCTGTCACTTGTGACTATATCATGGATATAGGCACAATATTAGGAAAAATTAGCAAAAACATTCTATGAGAACAGATTTTTTATATAAAATTTACCATAAATCATGTTTTTGGTACTACCTAAAATCTCTATGCAATATATACCTTTCACTATCAAATAAATGTATAATAATCATACATAATATAAATACAGATATTTATACAGATATGATATACGGATATGATTACAGATTTTTTAAGAGATCCAGTTGTTAAAAACACCATTTGTTTTCTCCCACTGAACAAGTTTTACACCATGGGGCAGGGTCTTGCTCAAAATAAATGAATACAACTAGGTCTGACCAAAATGAATGCTGTTGAGGAATCTAGACCAGAATTTTATATTGGCCTGGTCAACAAAAAACAAACACTAATTAATCCATACTTATCACTACCATATCAAAAGTTTTATGTGAGGCTATGAAGTTGGATGTAAAGAAATCTAGTGTTTGCCATATTCTGGACCAGCTACAGCATACCTGAGAGACTGAGAAATGGTGATATGTTGACATTTTTGCATGCATTTACAGGAAATTCTGCAGCTATAGCGATCTAGGACAGATCTATTTTAAACAAATTAATTATTTAAAAATAATTGTGGCGAAGAAATAGATCTTATTTACACTGCCAAAACAAACATGCAAACGAACACACAAGTGGCTAGGAAAGAAGCACAAAAGAGAAGAAGAAGAGGAGAGAGAAGTCACAGAAAACCACTGCCAGAAACTAGGCGAATGAAAAAGTATGTTACATGGAAGAGGGACAGATTATTACCATTATTGGTGTAACAAGAATAGGACTTTTTATTATCTAGTTGAGCTAGAGTGCATGAAGAAGTAACATTTTATTCTTTTAACTGCATAAAGCACTTAGAGGGCAAGAGCTTACGGAAAAACGTGGTTAAAAGGAGAGCAAGTTCCTATGATACTATTTCTCAATAATCAGAACACTTGGACTGAGACCAATAATAAATGTAATTTAAATGTTAGATTTAGGTTTGAATACTGTTATGGTTTGTGTCTAAATATCACCGGAAAGCCTCATGTGGTCATAGGTGGAGCTGGATCTAGAGTGTGTGATTACTGAATTAGTCCACTGATAGGTTTGGCAAAGCTCTGCTGAGATCAAAAATATGATGCTAGGATTAAGGGTCCTAGGACTAAGTGTGGGAGTGTTATCCACCCTAAAGCCAGGTAGCAAGGATAAAACACAAGAGACAGAAAGAGGCTTGTTTATCCCTTTGCTTTCATCCCTTGCTTACCTTTCTGCCTTCTGCCTGTCTTCCATGCCTTGGATCCAGCCGACTGAACTGAATGAAACCTCTATGAACAGTAAGCCAAATAAACCTTTCTTCCCCTACCTTTGGGTGTCGGGTATTTTGTCTCAGCAACAAGAGAAAAGTAACTAAGCCAGGTATTGATGAGTAATGAGTAAAATACGTATTGGGATTTCAAATTTAGAGGAAGAAAGTGAAAGTCTGTGCTGAACATACAAACAATTAAAACACTTGTCATAATTTTCTCCAAAAGACCTTTAGAAGCTGGGAGCAAAGGCGAATGCTCTGTTAATGAGGGATGACAAAGAACCTAAATAATTCTTTAATCTGATTTTATTTTCCCCAAGAATAAACTTAAAGTTGGAAGTGAGAGACAAAATTAAAACATCAGGAGCAGCATAACTAATAGGGGATAGAAAATACTAATAAATATGCTTTTTGGATGAATTTAAACATTCACAATGTCACAGTCTAGACTATCAGAAAAAATAAACATTCTAGAAGATGTTAAATTCCCAATACCCAAAGTGGACCAATAATAATTATTAAAAGTAGAATAGACTATCATTGATACCATTATTAGGAAAACATTCTGATTGTATATTAAATATAAGTATCATTTTGGAGAAGATTAATTCATTTCAATAACATATTAATTTGAAGGAGTACTGACACTAAATTAACGGAGACCAATATTTAAATCCTGCAGTGCTAATTACTGGCTACTGATTTCAAACTATCTCTCCAAATATTAATTTTCTCAATACTAAATGATTATAGTTATGTTAAATAATGTTGCATGGATGAAAATAGTAAATGAAATATTGTATGTGAAACAGTTGGTATGGCATCATGGTAAAAATTAGAAGATTAGGCTTATTGCTCATTTGCGCTTTCTATAGCTCCGTGTGTAGTATGTGTGTGTACATATACACATGAGCATAGAGGATGGCATAGATAACTACAGGGAGAAATAAGTGCTAACAGTCTTATGAAGTAATACATCATCCTTACCTGTGACATTTAAATGATTTAAAATATATATGAATGGTTATCTTCCCTCACTTTATGAAAATGTCTTTGTAGTTTTTCTTTCAAATTTGGTAAAGTGGGAGGCAAGATGGTACATTGGAAAATTCTTTGGACATAAGGATACCACATTTCTAATTCAATCATTTGTACACTATCCTTCCTGATAAATTATTTAGGAGTTTCAACTATCACACTACTGAAAGAAGATAATATTGCCAAATTCATATTTTTTTGCAGATGATTTAGACCCTTTCTATAAAACATTTTATATACTGTGGAACTATTCAAATAAATCATAGCATTAATCTTGGCCTTATTATAGAATTTTCTACAAGTGTGATAAATTCAGCCTCCCTGATAAACAAACCTTAATATCACTGAATAAGAAATCCACATCAATTTGATCTCTGTTCTTTTCAACATGTTTAATCAATAATTTGACAGATTTCAGAATAGGCCCATCATTATGAATTTAGACTGCTGGATGCTAGAATCGAGACTAAAACTTTTTCAGCTTTTGATAGAAAATTATGGTAAGTAAGATGAATAAAATTAGAATTCTGAAAGTGATTAAAACGCCTAATGTGTCATTTCAGGCTAGAGAAATTTTCCTACTTTAAAGTTATGCAGTTTGATTTCACCAAAATCAAATGTGGTTTAATATCATAGTTCTGTTAGAAATACATACCTAGGCTTTATGTATGTAATTATGAACATTTTAGAAATAGGGTTTTGTATTGCACGCTGAAAATGAAAACAGATATAACGTGCAATAAACGAAATACCAGCCATATTTTATAAAGTTTTGGAGCTCTTTGACCTAAAGAAGATAATTCTTGGGAGCAACATGAATTTTGTCTTCAAAATCACCAACGGTACTATGAAGGATAAAAACAAATGTGTATTCTACCAATCAGTAGAAGAAAAAATTTCAAAACCATCAAATAAAAGTGTTGTAGTATTAGGGAAAGACATTTAGTTTTTCCTTTTCTTTTTTTGTTTTCTTTTAGTTTCGAGATATTCAAATTGCAAAAGAACTCCAAAATATCCATACATTCCTCTGTAACTTAATTTAATATAAACTTTAAATGTATCTATTATGAAATGGGAATGAAAATATTATCCCAAGATTTTTCCAAGGATTTGTTGTATTAAGCACAATTGTATTTATTATGTAAACAAACATTCAGTTAACATTATTTTCTTACAGAAAATAAAACTGACATTTATGAGAGGTGACAGAAAATATGTCATAAGAG
Organism: Hystrix cristata; assembly: GCA_004026905.1. Lineage (NCBI taxonomy): Eukaryota > Metazoa > Chordata > Mammalia > Rodentia > Hystricidae > Hystrix > Hystrix cristata. The sequence goes on from PVJO010001014.1 coordinate 65,306, forward strand.
AGTTATTAATAAGAAATGGAAGAGTTAGAAAATGATTAGAATAGTGACTTACAAAAAGAGGCATTGAGTTGAGTTTGACATGAACATTGTTATAAAAACCTTTGAACAGAAATGTCTACTAAGAGAGAATCAGAGTCAAGGATAAAACAGAGAACAAAGAAGCGAGACCTGTTATTTCCTCATGGGAAATGAATACAGTAAAGTTATTTTTCTAGTGTTATTCAAAATGTAGCCCAGGACACATTAGCAACTTGTTAGGATTCTGAGAGCCCACTGCAAGGTCTATTCGTTGGAGATATTGTTTCAGATTCAATGTAGTACCACGACCCACCGTCATAGTGTCTTGAGGTTTAACAAAGATGTTTTCACTAACAATTGTTGAAAACTCATAATTTTAAGTTATTTGCTTTCTTATTATCTCAGAAATTAAAATAGATTTAAGGTAACATTCATCAATCTATTCACTGGCTGGCTTGACTAGGAGAGGAAACAGTAAACTGATAATATTGCACTAGAAATTGCACTTAACACTGGGACGTTTCTTATTAGATGCTGTCCACACTAAACAGGCTGCAAATGTGCGTGACATGTACGAGGGTTAGAAACCAACTGAGAACTTTGGCGAACACTCTCAGTGTCTCGTGAGTGGTCACGTGATGTCAGGATTTTATACCTGTCACCACAACATCTACAATTACTTATAATGCAACGAAAGCCATTATATTTCAGATATTTGTTTACCTCTGCAGAAGATTTATCTATTTTCTTTACATACAACAAATTTTATGAATACACGGAAAACTATCAGCACGTCAACATTTTTTTTAATCCAACTCCAGACCTTTTCTGGAAATTTCTAAAAGACAAAGTTGATACCTAAAACACAATTAATAAGGATTTGGTCTCAAGAATACTTATTCTGTGTGTTTCAATAATCAACATAATGATTTTTCCTGTATATTCTGGCATTTTTCTATTATTATATATAAATTAACATATCCAACTGAAAATGACTGATCTAGCATAATCCCATATATTTACACCAAACAAATTTAAATCACATTATTCACATTCACTGTGAAAATCACATTGTGATTACAATTTTTCTTCACTTTGTGAAGAAAATCACATTGTGATTTTGTTCCACTGAACAGTGAAACTTTATTCACTTCAGAAAGAAAATATTTAAAATTTGTTTAAGCAAAAAAGACTTTTATAGAGGCAAACTAACCAAGAAAGGAGTTTCTATTTCTCTGCCCTAAATTGTATTCAAGTGGCTTTAAGAGTTCACTTATCTTCAAAAGATGACTAACCTCTGAGATTGTGTGTGCACTTGGAGACCCAGGCACAATGATTTTGGGATGAGCCAAGTGCTCAAAACACAATTACATGTTATTATTTTTTCCATCTTTCATTAGACCCATAATCAGATTGGAAATCTATAGTCAGTGGTAATGGAGCACTGAGACAATTGTCCACATCATTCAAGCCAAAGAAACACTTTGATTTGAAATTCTGTATCTAAATGATTGGGGCCAGAGTGCTGCTTTGGTTTGAATGATTTGGATAATTGTTTCAGTTCTCTACCTCATCTTGCTAGTATAAATTGCCCAAAAGCAAATGTAGGAGCTACCATATTCACTCAGTGCAGTGAAAATACATACATATTTTGTGGCATATAAAGTTTGTAAATGTGTAAAGGAAAAGAAAACTGAAAACTACTGAAGGCATCATTTACATATCTTCAATACCTCCTTTATAGAAAATAAATTACAGTATGCAGGCTCACACATGTTCACTAAATTACATTTTAGTATAGCAATTTATCTCTCCACTATTTCTGAAAATTAAACAATTCTTAAAAATTTGTTCATCACAAATTAGTAGGAAAGAAATAAAAATATTCTAAATGAAACATGATTAAAAATAATTCAGTTAGTGTCCCCAGTTACCAGAGTAAAATATTCATAAGTTGTAGAACCAGGATACGTGAAGAAGTATCTGCCCCCAGCGCTATTGTGCCTCATGTTCGTGACTTAACCGTTTTTGTTGCCTTGTGTTATTACTCTTACATACTAAATAGTAAGCAGAAGACCACCACATTCCCCAAGTGGATCACTGTCCTTGTTTTGTCTCCCTTTGTAAAGCCCAAGTTCTGATCTATGCCACAAGCACCACAGCAATCAATGCTGATGAATGACTAGAAATGGTTTCTTTATTCTGGTCCTCACCTAGGAGAAAGTTTCCATTATCTCCTTCAACATCTTCACTCTATCAATTTGACAGAGGCAGGCAGCTCCTCACTCCACTGCTTTCACTTTGGAACAATATTCTACTTATCTATGTTTCTAACATGAAAGAAAAATGAAAAAATAATAAAGGCTGGAGAAAACTTCTTGTTTGCACATATATAAATGTCATCATTCATTCTTACTTTAATTGTTGTTCCAAATTGCCTAAGATATAATAATTTAAAACAAAGTGGCAGAGTAAAGATTCGTGGATGGTAGGGCTCGAATTCTAAAACATCGCTAAAACATTAGGCAAAATAAAGTTTTACTTGCTGAGAAAAAACAAAACAAAACAAACAAACAAACAAAAAAACAAGAAAAAGTCAAGCATTTTGTCTCTGTCTCCATTTTGATGCTCATGGTTATGATATATTTGTTCACTTTCCAAGCACTGGAAGCATCTTGGCTTCCTCCTGAGACTTTGTTCTAGCAACTGGCAGCTTAGAAACACACCCAGCACACACACACTGGGACTTGTGAAGTGTTGTTTTCTTTCTGTTCTTTTGTGAGTACTGTCTAACTCTATGGAGCAGAAGAGCATGCTGGAAAAAGGCAAGGTATGAATCGGTCTTTTTTTGGCAGCCTCCAAGGTAACAAGACAGGATGTCAGAAAGAAACTTTTTAGAACAACAACAACAAAAAAAGACATTAAAAAAAAAAAAAAAAAACCTAGACTTGCTTGGACATTAATTACTACGAACAGCCATTTACAATGTTTTATTCTCTGCCAGAACTTTTCTTAATGCTGCAAAGGTAGCCTTCTGGTGTGCACAGAGCACATTCTGTGCAGAAATAAGTTCTGGCCCCTAAATATCCTGGAGAATCAATCCTGTTCAGCTCAACTGTGTGCCTCACAAACCAGAGACCGTCAGGGAGCCTGAATCCACGCCGCAAGGCAAGTGCATCCCACTTGTTCTACTCTCTCCTGGTGCTCACACATTTCTGTGAATGTTTCTGAGAACTGCACCTGTGAAACAAAGTCTTTCAAAATGGAATCACTAATGATTATGAGACAGGACCATAATATTTATGTAATGGCAAACCCTCTAAATTACAATGTGAAATATTTCATTGATTATGTGTTTGTAAAATATAAGTGGTCTGTCATTTTGTTTGATTTTGGCTTGTGTCACTACAATCCTATATTACAGATGAAGATCGAGCCAAAAAAAAAAAAAAAAAAAAAAAGGCTTAGGAAAAATGAGTTGCAAAAATAAGCACATGTAACAGAAGTTACTTACTTAACCTCAGTCCTCTAGATACCACCAGTGAAGGAGATAAGGGTGTCACATCAGCAGGCAATGACCTTGGTCCTCTAGATACTAAGCATGGGCCATTCAGTGGGACACCCAAAGTGTTCACTGTGTCCACATTCTCTTCTGACAATGAGGGAGCCAATGCCAGATTTTCTCTTCAGATACTGAGGATACACATACAGTATAGGCAAAAGAGGGATTATAATAATTCCCCCTAGGAGTAAATTAGTTTCCAATTTTTTCCCATGTCTTAGCTGTCTGTATTCCTTCTCAGCTATATTACTCATTATGCTGTATATACTTGTTTGGTCTTGATTAGTAACATTAATCTAGATGGTTTTATATGTAGAGTGGAATATCCTGTGTAGGTACAGTTACTAACATAAGTAATTTTTTAAAAAAATTTATTTTAATGGTACATTTCAGATTCACATAGTGGTAACATTCATCATAGGGGATTTGTATCTGTACATGACGTATCTTGCTGCTTCTTTTTTTTTCCCATTCCCCTCCTCTCTTCATTCCCCTCATTTACAAAAGCTTTGTTTCCATTTTTTGCTTCTATTCCTTATTTCTCTTGTCCCTCCATTCCTTTCCCCCTCCCCCTCTCTTGTTCCCCTTTATATTTGAATAATTTCTTCCCTTTTTTTTTTTTTTTTTTTTTTTTTTTTTTTTTTTTTTTTTTTTTTTTTTTTTTTTTTTTTTTTTTTTGGTGCTGGGGATCAAACTCCGGGCCTTGTGCTTGCAAGTCAAGCACTCTAATCACTGAGCTAAACCCCCAGCCCTTCCCTTTCTCAATATAATACATTTTAGTCTTTATTTCAGTTTCTCACACAAAGAAACAATGTGGTATTTAAACATACATGTCCAATATATTTTACTTTAGAGTATGGTCTCAAGATGCATCCGTTTACCTAGAAATATCGCAAGCTTATTGTTCTTTATGGCAGAGTATACTCCATTGCATTAAAAGAAAAAAAAAAAACAAAAAATGCACATTTTCTTTAGCCATTCATCAGCTGATGGGCATTTGGGCTGTTTCCAAATTACAGATTGTGCCACTGTAAACATGGGTGTGCATATATCACTGTGGTATGATGTTTTTAATACTTTCGGGAAGATACCAAAAAGGGGAATAGCTGGGTCAAATGGAACCCTCTAGTCCTAGTTTTTTGAGGAATCTCCACACTGATTTCCATAGCGGTTACACTAGTCTACACTCCCACCAACAGTGGAGAAGTGTTCAATAGTAAATGTATCTTATAGATATGAACTCTTAGACATTAGTATTTTGACGTTTTCCCTCAAGCAAGTAAAAATAGTCTTCTAGTTTACTACTTCATAGATACTTTGGGATCAGAGTTAAAAACATTGCTTAACACTACAAAATAATAGAATAGTTAAAAGCAGCGTATACTCCATTGTATTAAAAAAAAAAAAAACCACACACACATACACATTCTCTTTATCCATTCATCAGCTGATGGGCATTTGGGCTGTTTCCAAGATATAGCTAAACTCTGAATGTTTCCTGCGTTCCAGACAGGGCTCTACTATTGACCTACTGTTTAACCTTATGCAAGTCACTCGACCTCCAGTTCTTCAATTTTCTTATTTGTAACATAATACTAAGTAATTGTACCTATCACTTGTAGATGTGAGAGAAAACAATGAGTTAATATTTGTAAAAAATAAAATCAGAAAAAAAGTCAGAAAATACCTGGCATGTGATAAACCTTGTACAAATGTTCTTTAAAATGTATTTTGAATGGCGATATTTTAGTAAATTTTGACGCAAGTGTATCCTTTTTTCTTTTTCAGGAAGTTAAGTGACAGAAATCAAAGTCAAATCACAAAAAATAAGCCTGTTTTACATGAGGTAAAGTTCCTCATAACAGTTAAAAATTTGAAAGGCAACAAAATAACTACAACAGTTACGAGGTGGAAGGCATATGCTAAATACGCAGCTAAGCTTTTAATATATTTGTAATAAGGCTTTATAATCTACCAACCTTGGTATTAATCAAAATTAGATTTTATGAGCACTAAAAGGACCTGTAAATAATGAGATTTCTGAAAGAATGAAGATAACAATAATTAAGTAGTCTCTGAGGTTCAACAATTTGCTTTTTCTAGGCAGAAATATTTTATAGTAGTTTGGAGAAAGTCAATATCCAAAAATTCATTTTTCTGTTTGTTTAGTTTAGGCCTTTGGCCTCTGCGTTGCAACTCTTAGAATCGGAGCTCTTAGTTTCCACAGGTGTGTTTCCCCTGGCAGATTTATATGCCTCATAAAAGCTTTATATAGCTCATAAATGCAGACTTTCAACCCTACCAGTACTGCTGATCTGGAAGTTTTATTTTATCTCTCAGACTGCAGAAAATGGCATCTCCTTGTTGGGAGAAGCTGGTGTGAACAGCAGAGCAATGGTGTAAGAAGAGAGGAGAATGATCCTGGTGGAAAGGGGAAGGCGAGGAACTGTGAAGTACAAGCCCGTGGGGAGAAAGGGAGTTGCTGACTGCTAGCTCTGGGAAGGAGGGATTGGCAGCAGACCTCGGAGGAGTAAGTGCAGCTCCTGGGAACGCAGAGCCTGGAAACGGAGCGGCAGATCAAGTGGAGAGAGAAACAGGTTGAAACATGCATCGGGTATTAGATTTCCTTATGCTAATGTGCACCGATTCTCAGGACAGTCTGTGCACTTTTCACAAATCAAGCTAGTGTGATTCTGGGAGAAAAAGAAAAATTAAAAGCTGAGGGATATTTTAAAAAACCTATTTCATTAAAGGCAGATTTTTCTAGAAATATAAACTGAATAATAAACATTGGTAAGTGCTACTATGTGTGCTGTGAAATATAAACAGCATGTACAATATTTCTCTGTGTAGGGAAGTAGGATTAGAAGTGGGAAAAATGTCAGAAGAGACTAACATTGGACTTATTCGTGCAGTCCAGTTTTGGGAGTAGAAACACGGCAAAGGTTTGAGATTATATTTTGAAGAAGAAATGACACACACGGTGCTCAATTAGAGCCATAACTTTTCTTAGAGATCTACATATTTTCCTTTACTCCATTTTCACAAGGATTTAATAAGCTAGGTACTTCCCTGATGCGGATTTTACAGGAAAAGGTTGGTAGAGGAGTTACACTAAAGCAGCCGGCTGTGGAGGGCTGGAACCAGGATTGCGGATTTTCTGTGTGGCCGTGTCAGTCATTCCTTCCACGAAGGAACTGGAGATAGATTCAGCAGCTGAAAAGTCTGCTAACTGAGCCACCTTACCCCACCACCTACATGAACGAAGGCTCTTCTGATTGATTCAAATTTATCAATCGAGAGGATAACTCAGAAAGACATGAATCCAGGCAGTTTGACACCAGAGTGCATTTTAAAATCCATGCCAAATGTACTATACGTGAGGGATGAAGGAGTGTGAAGAAGCAAAGATGATGCCTGAAGGATCTCTCTCTGTTCCTATTATCTTCTATCCTGCTCTTTAAATTTGGAGGGAAAAGGGAGGGACAGGAAGGGTAAGGGAAATAAAATGAAATAAAATGTTATCTGTATGTATCAAGTGCCCACAATGAATGTAATCAGTACGTACCACAAACATACTAATAAAACTTTAAAAAAGTACTAGTATGAGGACAGAAAAAAGAGTGAATCCCAAATTTCCACGTTAATCAACTGGATATGAAAAATTTGGTTTGGGTTATTATGTAAATTATATCATGCAAATTAAATGAGTACTTGAAAACTAAGTTTTAACATTATTTCATCTAATGTCTACAACAACTCAGGAGGGTAGGAGAAGTGCTTTTGCCCTTTGCAAACTTCTTTTTTTTAAAATCTGGGAGACTGACCTGCAGGAATCCTATCTATCTAGTATTGGCTGTGGCTTCTGGGTGGGAATAGGAAGAGGGGAAGACAGCCATGCCAGGCCATTTAACTTCCTTGAGTGGCCGCAGCCCCTCTCAACTAAAACTCTAAGGTCTGATTGCATAGCCACCATTTCTGTTTAATCTTTTCTTTCTTTGTTTTCCACACATTGCTCCTCCCCCTTTTCCCCCTTTCAGGTCTAGGAATGGTCGGAATCCTGGGTTGTTACTAACATTGTACTGCACTATTATTCTGGTTTTTTGACGGAATATTTGGTCTTCGTTCCTATCTCCTGGCACGCAGCTTCCTGGATACTGAGAATCTCAGAAGACAAAGAGTGCTCTTGTATGCTAATGAGATGACTAATGACTGAGAGACCTCATATAACTTAAGCATCAGGACCGGTCATCAGAAAATTTAAGCCATGGTTAGAAGGTCACAACATTCAACTCTACCGTCTAACCCCACGTTGGGGAAAGAAGCTGAAGGCTGAACCAACCAGGGGCGGCCAATTACTTAATTAATCACGCCTGCATAGCAAGGCCTTTACAAAAGCACAAATGACACATTTCTGAGAGTTTCGGGAAAGCTGAACTTGTGCGACTGTCTGGAGGGTGATAGGGCCAGAGGGAATCCCTTCAACACGCCTGCCTCCCCATCTCTTCCACCCGGCTGTTCATTCAAACGCCACTTCTACAGGTTAACTGAACACCAGAAAAGGGTCACACGAAGATCAATTTACGGCTGCTCAGACAGAAGAACAGGTCACAACATGGGACTTGAATTGGCATCGTTCATGATGGGCAGTTCTGTGAGACTGAGCCCTCAATCTGCAGAGTCTGTCACTGTGTCCAGTTAGTGTCTGAACTGAACTACAGAACACTCAGTTGTTGCCCAGCAGAGGATCTGATATCAAGTTTGGAGTTGAGTGGTACACAGGAACAGAAAAAATGCTTTTAAAATCATTAACAAGTTTTTTGAAATTCTCTTCAAATTAAAAAATTTCATTACCAAAATTATCCCTTGTTTCTTGACAGGATTCTGACCTATGCAGTTTTCTTCTTCCCAGTTCATTTCTAAAAAAACTACAGGCCACATAGCTAATAAATTCCGACCAGACTCAGAGATCCACGAGGCCAAGCAACACATAGAAAGGAGCAGCCAAACTGGACGGCACAAGGGAAAGTATTACCAGGGACTCACAAACGGTCTGGACTGTTGTCAGGTCAACAGAAAGACACAGAGAAGAGAGGAAAAGCGGGAAGAATAAAAGACACAGCTTGAGGGAATTACAAGTAAGTGCTTGCTGCCACCTTAAAGGAACAAGGAATGGTGGAAAGTAACCTTAGAAAGGCATCAAGAAGACAGGATTAGAAGAGGAAAAAGGGGGGATGGTGACCAAGAAACTAAGGTATAGGAATTTACCAGATCACAGGCATGAGTGAGTAGAAAATTTAACTTGATTTTCCCAAAGCCTGATCATAACCACACAATAACTTTGATTTTAAAGACAGTAATATGTAGGCACACATTTGCATACATTTCCTCTGCAATCACGCATCTATTGTATATGTATTGATGGTGAATACTGAGTTAGGTATCTCTGTGCTGGGCGGACACTAAATATTCTGCTAGTAATATCTAAAGCCCAAATACATAGATCTTATGCTAGCGTGCGAAATTTTAAAATCAGAATGACTTTCTTTACAGAATATTCAGGGTTTTTTTTTTGTGCTTTTACTCTGCAAATTTACTGTAATCATTAATGGAATTCAAACACTTCAACTACAAAGAGAAAAACTAATAAAACTCATTTTCTTAATATATGGGCTTGCATGAAATCTCATAATTTGGAAAATTTTGTTTTCCTAAAGTTGATCAGATTTTTAGATAATAACAAAGTCATTAAATTTGGTGACATGTTTTGCCTTCAACAGCAGTCTGACTTGAGAACTACATTATATTCAACAGGAAGAGCAAGTAGTAGTGCAGATTATGAGAAAGAAGACAAGCATTTACAAAACAGAAAATTCGCTTCGATACTATGTATGGGTTCTGGAATACATAGGAGAATGGGTTCTGGAATCAGGTTCCTTGAAACAGAAAACCGTTTCTTTTCTCTGTGTGTCTGAAAGGTGAGAAGGATAATGTTCACTAAGTGTACATCAGGAAGGCGTGAATTCACACGCATGTATCACCAAGATACGACATTTGCCACCACTCAGGTGCTGTCATGATTAAAGGTATTGTCACCACTTATGTTAGCAAATGGTACCTGCGCGTGATACATCTTGATTCTTTCTTCTCTAATCCCCTCCCCACCATTAGAAATTTAATGAGAATTCGTAACTCGCCTATTGCATTGGTAAGTAACATGAATGAGAATTAAAGTTAATAACTTCGGGTATACTAATAAAAAGTCTAATCTATTAATAATTTTCAATTATCTCATTATGCCCTTCTAGAACTGAACCAAAGAGATTAGAAAAATTACATCAAATAATAAATTAAAATTATATAGATTTTAAAAAGTATAATATGTCCTAATGCATTTTATCCTGCAAGTGAAGATGAATATGAAATAAATTATTTAGTTTTCAAATGAGGCACGTAATTTTTTCCAATGAACAAAGAGAAGATATTCTGACAATGTGAAAGAATATTAAGATAACATTGACTGAATTAGTATGGATAATATAAACATTGATTCAATTTTGACTAAACTAGTTACAAAGGCCATCAAATGCACTGTGTAGTTTAAATCCTGGCATGTGTTTTTTCCCACATATTTGTAATCAATAATCATTGTTTAGTAAAAAAAGTATTTCAGGGATACAGTAACTTAGGAATTATGTTGATGTGGCTAGCTGGAAAGTTCCTTTGTAGTGTCAGTAACCTACTTTTATATTATATATATAATATTCTAAATATTTCAGATTTAGATTTACTAAAGTTTGAAAAACTTGCTAAACTTTGAAAATCTGTTATAAATAAAAGTCATAACAATAGCGATTTAGGGAATAGGATACTTTTATATGAACACTTGACGTAGTGAAATTAAAATATAATTAAAATATTAAATTACAAATACATAGAGAAATATCTGGGACTATGATCTTATTCTGTCTCACATTGTATTACAGCAAGAAGTATTCAGTTATACTGTGTAATAACAAACATTTATTGGGAATAAGAATCTTTTCCTATAGCTAAACGGTTACACTCTTTAAAAAAAAACAACCTTTTTTCACGTGTTTTGGTAATTCTACAATACCGCTCGAAAAACAACATGCCTAATTTTCACTCTTTGTTCATCCAAATTAAATTTAGTCTTTCCTGTGACAAACACACACATGAGAAAGTTGATTCATGAAGTAGACCAAAATGACATAATTTTATTTAGCCCAGTGGACCATATTTTTTGAAATTGTTTTGCACCAACAAATTATAGACTGTAAATAATTTAATGTTTTTTATTACTTCTATTATATCATTGACCCATTTCTAACTTAAATGCTCTGTTCGCCTCCTCTTGCTTATTTGAAGATAGTGACTATACAAACTGAAAGCCTGTCTTGATGACATGCCCACAGGAAGCAGCTAAGAGCATTTATGAATAAATATTTGCTAAATGAGTGAAAATGAAGAGAAATGGCATAGGAGTTTATGGCAGTATTGTACATGGAGAAAATTCAGGCGGCAGTTTCCCTGCATGCAACAAAAAAGACATTTTATTTGGTTGAAACATATGTCTGTAATTAATATTAAACCATCATAAATATCATTTTTAATATCTCTGATGGTTTCCTGAGAAAAATAGAATAATTCATAAAAATGTAATAGCTGTAACATTCAATGGACTATCTCAGTGAGGAGTTTTTAAGTGTTTGAGCAAGAGGATGGATTAGCTGAATTTAATAATTCTAATGAATAAAACTAATGTTAAGTTATTCATTATAGTCAACAATATTGTATGTGTTTTACATAATACACTGGACTAGTATCTCTTGTGTAGCTACTATAGCTTTAAATCATAATACATGCTTGGCAGTTATTGGTTAAAACAAAAGTAACTATGAATCTATTTCCATTTACTTTCAAGGACCTCCCATGATAAATAATAATAAGAAGAAAAAGAAAAATATTGTTAAATCAGTGCCCACAAACTTTGAGAAAATTGACTTTGTATAAAAGAAATTGAGGAACAAAATGAACGTAATTCACACTATTCAAATATAATGATCAATTCCTGATTAACTTGGAAATAATAAGGCAGTTTTCCCTAATTTTTAACTATTTGTAGAAATTTCTCAGTAACTCACACACAAGAATATCATTCTGTATATTTACATGTTTTAGAAGAGAAAAATTATTTTTAAATATTTTATAATTCCAAGTAATTTTTAAATTTAAGAACGAATTTTAGTATTTCTGAAATCCTATGCAAATCATTGCACAATTCTTCTACTTAAAACTGATTAAATTACACTTATGTTACTTCCACTGATATTTAAAACAAACTGTCCTGTATCTTTTTTCATACATTGAGCAATTAATTATTTCCTGCATTTATTTTAGAATAAATATTTTATTTTACTTTTAAAAATATCTAAGAAAAACTAACATGACTCATACTTGATCTAGTATAAGTATATTGTGTATGTGTTTGCTATTGTGAATTACATGCAGATGAATATATTTAATGTTTTTGTATCTCTTCACTGTACTTTTGAAGTATAATTCACATTTTTAGAAATGATTCCTTATCTGTAATATTTAGTATGATATCAATTGTAATCATGGGATCTTTTTTTTTTTTTTTTTTGTGGTGCCGGGGATCGAACTCAGGCCCTTGTGCTTGCAAGGCAAGCACTCTAATCACTGAGCTAAATCCCCAGCCCCGGGATCTTTATTTTTTAATTGTTATGTTTTAATCATTTGCGCTTCATTTCTTCATGTCATATAGTAAAAAAGTCACATCTGGCTAAAGATGAATGTACTATGAAAAAATTAAAATGCAAGTTATATTGAAATGTAAGTCAATACAGGTATAAAATCTGATATTTTGAACCCCAAGTGCCCCCTAAAATATTAATAAAAATCCAGAAAAGTGCTTCAGCAATAAGCTCTCTCTCTTGTGGAAATACAAACAAAAATGTAAATAGTAGAAGAAAAACAAAACCAACTTAGAACTCTTAAGGCAAGTTAAAGTGAATTAACTTCCTCAAAAGTTATCATTGCTGAGTCTCCAACTCATTCAAAATAGAGGATTGAACTCTTGTATTCACTTCACAAATTTTTCTGATCAAATTGTAGAGTCTGTTCAATCACTTTGTGCTTTTATGTGTAATAATTAAAAATCTTGTGAACTTCTCACAGTGCTGATTTTATAATTTACTGAAGTGTATGAATTTATATTTTCAACTCTTTCAGAGATGCTTTCATACCAAATAAGTAGTAAGTGATCCTTAATTTTACTTTGAGTGTCATTTGATATTATTGATTTTATTTAATAGGTATCACTACAAATGACAACATACATAAAAAATTTTAAAAATTGTTTAAAGCACATATACACACTAACCAATCTATTTATATTTTTCATTTCTAAGTTTTTTGGTTATACGATACACATGTGGGAAGAAAACACAGACCTTACAATGAGGAGAATCTGGATTTTAATTTCCTTCTTACTTTTCACATGGTAGGTGACATGTGCCTTTTAACTTATCTCTATGAGGCGCTATGATTCCAAGATAAGTTCTCACATGTCTCCCATGTGCATATAACACAATCAAAGAAGACAGTAAGCACACATTTTGGCACATGGTAGTTCCTTATACTGTTACAAATATATTTATATAGTCTTTATAGTCAAATGACTTATATGCCATCAAATTTGAACAAGGATGGTGGAAGCATAAGAAGTGACTGGGACGGGTTGCGTGCTGATAAGGTGGCCAATTGAAAGGAGGATCGCCTGCCTGCATGAGGAACACAGATCTGTAATTCGGGATGGGGCTCAAAGCTTCGGGCTGACTTCTTTAGCTGGCACTTTCTTCTCTCCCACTGTCTTAGTTTTGTTTTTATGTTCTTGAATCCACATAGTGTTGATCCAGACTTAGGAAAAGCACACTGGGATCTTTTTTTCTTTTGATTGTTCACATGGCAACTTCAGTTTCGTTGCCTGGATTTATCTAGTCATGTAGAGGATTGTCTGGTTTTCCTGGCAAGGCTACTGACTGGAAATAATCATGTAGAAACAGCTATTATGTGACTTGAGAGTAATACTGCATTCCAGGTATAATTTTAGTCTTTTGTGAAATAGATAAAATAATAGGGATTTAGCCAATGCAATTTCTTTGTAGGGAAAAAAATTAAGCTATTCATTATTTTCCACCATCTCCCACATTCTAACTCTTGGCTAGACTTTGTAAAGAATTATCAAAGCCTAATAATATTTCTTCTATAGTGTTCCAGATTAGAGGAAATTAATGCTTTGGTAGCAGGATGATGAGGGAAGGAGTGAAGGATTTATTGAACAAATAGCTATAACAGACTTGCCGACCTCAGAAACCTCTGACATCCCTGGGGTCCTACAAAAGGAGCACTTACACATGGCAGCTCGCCGTGGAGAAGAATGGAATTGTATCTAAAGATTTATACTTATAGTATTGCTCTAAATCATAGCTTAGAAGATGAGAAGTAAGGGGTAATGAGAAATAATAGTTCAATTGTTATAAACAACCCAAAGTGTTACTGTAGAAACTATGTTTTCATATTATTTTTCTTTTTTGCAAGGCCAGTGAAACTGAAATAAAATCTAACTATAGGAAAGTTTAATAATATTCAATCTGCAACTGTCCAAGATACATAAATAGAAAGATTTGCATATTTAGTTTAAGTAAGCTGAGCCAGAGGAAGTCAATCAATACTTATTTTAAAACCTTTTATAGTGTAAGGTTTTTGGCTTAGGTTCTACCTCACTTTATTCAAAAGGGCCCAAGAGAAACATTATCCTTCAGTCAAGTACACAGCCCTTGCATGTTGTTCAGAGTGTCGCCTATAGTATTTGCTCTAATAAACTAGAGACTGAAAAAGTGGTCAGCATGATTAGCCATGTACCAAATTGTTTCATACACAATGTTTATATACATTTAAAATGAATCTATATACAGGATTAGAGGAATTGTTCTTAGCAACATAAAAGACTTAGAATATTTCTTTGGAGTAGAGAAAATAACATCTAGTTTTTCACCAGTGAAAATATTCAATTATTACACTTCTTTATTTTAGTATATTGGTGATCAGGCTGCAATGTAAGCTTTGAATTTAAAAAATTAATTTCATAATGATTTTGCATAAATACTTTTCTAATAAATATTTAAATTAAAAGACTATCACAAAGAAGACTGCATTTGATGCACTGTAATAAAGTATCAGAGAGGTTCTAGTCTGGGAGACGGTATCATAAAAAGGCTGTAGGGAGGGTCATGGACTTACTCCCATAATTTTTATGCTACCAGAACTGGTGATGTTGGGTTTTTATTCACTCATTATAGACAGGACTCTTCTAGCTAGCCGTTCACATTGGTTTGAGGGAACATTAGTTATGGCTGAACACTCGGATTTCCCTACTCCATCTGGAGGACTTAATGAGCAGACTCCCTCTTGCAGGACCAGATGAGATAATGCATGCAAAATCACTGCGAAGAATATAAAGTACTTCACAAACGCCAAGTATTATTACTTTCATACAAGTAATTAGCGCTTTTGGTAATAAAGAAGTGCCACTTTACGAAACTAATGCATGAGAGATAGTTCTTTGGAAATGACCCTCTAACCAGCTGGGCTCCTACCTGAAAGGTAAGTAGTGTGACTTCAGTCACTTTATCGTACTTTTCAGATGAGAATTTAAGAAATGTTATAAGAACATGACACATTGATCTAAAACAATATGTGCTGTTTTTTCACTGAATAGTATCTAGAATACCGCATAACTAATACAAAACACAACACACTTTCAGAAATATTTAACAGCTGTGTAAAACCAAATACAACGAATGATAAGGAAATACAGTAGAAATCATGTTTTAGAAATTTTTTTCTGCTTAATCCAACTTACTTCCTTTTTAAAACTACAGGTGTCTTTTTAATTACATGTTCATTTAGAATTTGGAGGATGGTGCGAGTCTACTCTTTTTGAATGTTCGCATTTCCTTTTTGTGAATGTCTCAGAACTAATGTGATTTTTATCTTATTTTGTTGATGTCTTAATGTAACAATGTATGTTATTTTCATCCATTTAAAATATAATTTCTGAGCAGAAATTACCACTCTGGTTTGAATAAAGCAACATGGTTGATGTGTCATGCTTTTAGGCTTCTTGAAGAGTTATGACTAATAAATTCCATAACTAAAATAGAAAGAATGAACTAGCTATATGGGGGTTGGAATAATTTTTAGTATCAGTTAACAAAACTGTGTTCATAAAGAGTTTTTGTTAAAAGTAGGATGTTGTATAATCTCATTTAGGCTCTGAATCTACGATTTTTAAAAAGTACAGGTATTTCTATATTGGCAAGATAGTGTTAAAACTCAGATACCTAACAAGGTACAGAGTAAATAAAATTAAATCTTCAGAATGTTAACAAATCAATAAACAACAATACCTAATGATTTTTTTTTTTTTTTTGTGGGGCCGGGGATCGAACTCAGGCCCTTGTGCTTGCGAGGCAAGCACTCTAATCACTGAGCTAAATCCCCAGCCCCTAATGAATTTTAGACATTTCAGAATTTGCTCAATATTTCAAATGTATATCATTTAAATTGATTTCCTAAACATATGGATATATTTGAGAGTCCTAAAACATGGAAAATAGACTTGAATCAATAAAGAAAAATATATTTTTAAAACCTGAATTAGTGATATTCTTTAAATAAAACAAACATTTCCATAATAAAATTAAACTTATTTACAAAGAGAGGATTACACGACAATAGTACTACTCTTTGCTGCTTCAAAAATATAAGTTTACCTCACATTAAAAAACAAAAACATAAAATAGTAATGAAAAAAAGGAATATATTAATCTTAACAGGACAAAGGCTAATTAAATGGCATTAATTTGATTTCCAATAAAGCATTTTGTTCTAGCTACATACAGGGTCCATATAGAAAAGTTTTATGTTTTGAATGTTAATACTAGTTTATGAGAACACTTGGCTTCCTGAATCTATCTCATAGGCCAAGTATATTTAGATGTACAGTTCTAAATAACTGAGTTATCTAAATTTCTTCTGATTATACCATTTCAACTTCAAATTTTCTTTTAAAAACATGTGCCTACTTTGCCTTTCTTACCCCATAATATTTCCTTTCACAATGCCAACAGGTATTCTGAACTCAAGAGTCTTAGCAGATGCTGAGGTTAGAGTGTCGTGCTTTTAGGCTTCTTGAAGAGTTATGACTAATAAATTCCATAACTAAAATAGAAAGAATGAACTAGCTATATGGGCTTTGGGATCTCCGGGGGATTGCTGGAGCACACTGCTAGGTGTACGAGGTGGGTCATGGAGATACGGTTTTGAGGTCTATGCCTGCTCCCTCATCTTTTCCTCTCTGGCATTGTTCTCCTACTGTGCTTTGCAGCTGCCAAGAACCAAGCAGCTTTGCTCTACCATGCCATCCACCATGACATTTCCACTGCAAAGCCAGGTGACCGTGGACTAAATCCCTTAAAACATAAGCTAAATTAAACTTCCCCTCCTTTAAATTGTGTGTGTCACATACTGTGTCCGAGACCAGGAAAGCTGAAGAATATATCATGTATTTTTTCCACAAGGTATGTCCTATCATCATCTCCGCAATCTACTTTTCAATACTTTATTATTTTTCAAGTGCTTGACTTTTGTTCATGTTTTACAGAAGTTATAATCTTAAATTAATGGTCCTTAATAAAATTTTATTGCTGCCTTTTTGTCTATCTCAAGAGTAGTTTAAATCTATTACATTTATAATTAAACACCTGGTTGCTCAGGAACTCAATCTCAGATAATAAAAAAGGTTCAATTCCGATACCTAGTTGACATTCCTGTATACTCAAATCCATTCCATATCACTCATCTTTGATAGTTTTAGCCACAAAAGTTTATGAATGTAGATTCTAATACATAAGAGAGTGATAAATTATGAAATATAAGGTGTGTGTGTTATCCGAACAAACCCTTCCTCATCTGCAGGGTCTTGGCAAATTGAGAAAATAAATAGAATTTTGAAACAGGTCAACCTTAGAGAAAATAACATGATGGCTTTCCCTTACTGTTTTCCTGAATTTGGAAAAGTGTTTCCTACTTGCACCCATCCCCAAACCATTATTAATTTTGTCATGTTAATCGCCTCACAAGTAGGATCCATTAACCTAGTCTGAGAAGATTGAATATGTAGTTGATGTTGGCCTAATTAAATATTTTATGAGCAATAACCATTACACTTGAAGTTGAGATATGATAGCACTAATATACATTTTGTTAAAGTAATATCTGTGTCCTTTAGAAACAGTTTTCGTCAACTAAAATAAACATAGACCTATGACAATTAGATTATGTCAAATTGTAGCATTCTTCATGTCAGTAGTAATTTATCAAGCTAAGAAACTATCATGTTATACATGTAAATCCAGACAAAAATACTTATCTCTCATGAAAAATATAGTCAAATAAAACAACATAAAAGTGAGGGACACTCTTGTAATCCCAGCATTTTGGCAGGCTGAGGCAAAAGGATCACAATTTTGAGTCCAGTCTGGGCAACTAAATGACTTTGAGAGACCCTGCTTCAAAATTTAAAGAAAAGAAAATGGCTGGGAATGTAGCTCAGTGTGAAGGTCCTGTGCTAAATACCCAATATTAAATTAAAATTTAAAAAACATAAAAGTTACTAAAATATTATTTAACATTATATCACTCTTAAATTTGTAGCAGAATAAATATCACACTTTGCCATTTTAATATCGCTCACATTTTATGAATGACAGTATACCAGAGGGAGGCAAAGAAAAGAGAAGACAAAATTTTTAATAAAATGGTATAATGAGATTATTTCAGAAATCTTATTTAGCAATCCTATAAAAGTACTTTTTCTGAAATATATTCTTCAAATAATCTAATTTATTAATGTCATACTCAAAAGTTTAAAGGGAACTGATATTTGAATATTTTAAAGTAGATTACCTTCTAATAAATTTCAATGTGCACTAGTGACCTCCATGAATGCAATATTAAAATTTCACAAAAAAAGTTTTTCTGTATATCTTGAGTTGACTTTAAGGACAAACATAGTTGCTTTCTTTTTTAAAATAAATTTTGAAGAGTTAATTGTTAAACACTTTTACTATCTTACACCAAATCCACATTTGTTTAAAAAAGTCTCACAAGAAACAATATTCTCACAAATTCTAAAAAGCTCTTTTAATAAAATATAAGTTTTTCTAACAGAATTTTAAGAACAGAATGTGTCGTGCATTTTATCTCGGTATCTTGCCATTAAACATTAAGCTACCGAGGTGTCTTCATTTGATCTATATTTAGTGACAAAATTGTTAAAAAATAAAGTTCATCATATATCTAAGTTTAAAAGGCTAGATTACAAAGATGTTTCTTAGATCAGTAGCTTTTATTTTTAGGTTTTAATATAATATTATTGCTTATCATTTTATAGACTCTAGAGTATTATTAAAACTACTGAAATATCCAAAACCAAATTTTCATTTATGTTTTCCAAACAAAGTACCATCTGAAATTACACCCACAGACAATAGTTTTGTCAAATTAGGTCACTATGTTCAAGTATAAAGAACTATAATTTACTTATGGGGAAGTTCTAAATGACACAATTACAAATAAAACTCTTTCCTCAATACTCATCTGTGCAACACTGAAGGGCTTTTAAATTTTGATGGTAACACTTGGTCATGGACACCACTGAGCACTCATTTAAATCTATGCAGGATTCAGCATTCAATTGAATTTGGTGCTGAAGCCACTTTTTTTTTTTTTTGTACTTACCCACAGGACACTAATAAAAATGCCTATAAAACATTATATCCATGAATTCTGGTTTAAACCTTCAGCTACTCACCTGTAAGAGAAAAGAGAGAGGAAAAAAGATATGGTTAATACTAAACATGATTAATATTTCACAGGAAGTATCATGATCTAAAGAGATATTCCCACTGCTTTCTAGTTCGATATGTACATCTATAATGCAGTTGTGCAAAGTTAAGTTGCATTTGAGAATTTTATATTCCCAAGATTTTAGGAAGGTCTTTGTTTTCTATCAACTTACTTTAAAGAAAATAAGCCTGGCAGCAAACAATCAACTCGGCTACTTAAAGTATTTGAATATTGCTAGTGCATTACATAAAACAATATTTTATTCAGTTACTTCATTAAAAATGCTCGAGTCAGGCATTTGTTCACTGTCATCTGAGCTGCACATCTGGCGAGGTGACTTTTCCTTTTGGGCCCTTCTCCACGCTCAGAGAACTCCGAGGGAAGACAGGTTATCCCGCGGGAAGCTGAAACTTCCCTTTAACCTCTGAGAGCTGCCCAGCATCCACTGTTCTCCTTCAGCGGGCTGAGGCCACACTGTTTACTTTCCCAGATAGTTTCTGTGCAGTTTCTTCTTGCCATGAACAAGCATTAGAATGACGAGGATGATTTAGAGTTAGACTAAGAAAAGGTGACATGAGAAATGGAGTAGAGAAATTATTAATTAAATGTGTACTTAATAGAACTAAGATTCTAAAGAACTAAAGATGTAGTTCAGTGGTAAGGACCCGCCTCGCAGGCATCAGGGAAAGGTATTTATACCCATTTCTAAAAAAAAAAAATTAATAAAATAGAAGAATAGAATAAAGATTTCACTCACAAGATGTATAGTTAACAAAATGACAGGTTTTTTTAGTTTAATTCTAAATAATTACAAGACAATTTTTACATTAGAAATTAAAACGTTAAAGTAAATGATTTAATTTCCAATGAAAATTTACCTAATAAATAATAGTTACAGTTTTACAACCTGTGATGTACTAAGCCAGATGAAAAGATTTTTATAAGCACTGTTGCTTTTAACTCTCAAAAGAGCCCTATCAAAGAGACAATACTTCTATTGTTGCTATTTTTAAAGAAACTAAACAACAGTAATAGTAAAGAGTGGGGCTGTCTTAGAACCCTAGGTATTTTCCTAAACAATACAATAAAAAAAAAAATTACAGTGGCAACTTTTTCAAAAACACATAATGGTTATAAATTACATGATATCAATCACTTTCCAAACAACTACACTGATCACTAAAGACCAGGATTTTCAAGAGCCAATAATACAAATTGTGCTTCCACATCCCTTTAAAGGATGTCTTTCATTAAAAATCAGAGTGCATGTACACGTAAAATCTAGTGTCTTGATATTTGAAAACAATTCTTTTTAAAAGCATAACCTAAAGTAACCAAAGAGAAAAAAAGAATGAATGAATTTGATATACAACTTTGGAGTTAGAATTTTGACCTACATATATGACAAAATTCAGTGTTAATTTTTTATTGTATTACAAACAATTTAGTTTGAGTCATTTTTAGGTGTCTAGTTATAAGGTACTTCTTAGATCTGATAATTTGTATTCATGATATACAGAAAGAAAAGTTGTCATTACTATGAGATAATGTAGATAAGTAACCCAATATTCTGATTTGTAAATTCAGGATTGTACTCTAGAACTAAATTAAATGAGATTTTTTTTTTTTCTGTTTCAGGCATAACTTTTAATCTACATCCCTGAAACAGGGTATTATTTAAATGTATTTCTATGACAGAGAGGCAATTCAAAGCTAATCAATACTTATAATTATCACTAAAAGTCAAACTTACCCTTCAAACACTCCTTTTTTTTTTTCATTCTACCTAATTCAGTAGTTAAAAGGTTTGCTCTGAGTTTTGCTTGTCTGATTTTAAATATTCATCTCAGTTTTTTGGTGTTTTGATGGTCTTCAGAAAATTTCTTAACAGTTCTAAGTTGCAGAGGCCTTAACTTCAATATGAAAATAATAGCTCTTATCTAATATGGCTTGATAAATGTTAGAAATCATTGCCATGTTGTTTTAGAAAGTGTCATTATTAATTTAACCAATATTGCTAGAAAACCTACTTGAGACTAGATTCAATGTTAATATATGGAAATGCCTAGAGTCCAGTACATACTTTTGGTCGTTTAGTCATGCAAGAAGTTTACTACCTAAGAGCGGGGTTTTCCGTCTCTTTTATTACCATACCTCTTCCTGTTACTCACTCCTCTTCCGGCTGAGGTCCCACTTGTACTCACACCAGCCCCCATCAGTGACTTTTCTCACATAGAATTCACCAATATTTCAAAATGTATGAGGATGTATGTGGATGAGCCAAAGATGGTTGGGGAGGAAGGCCCAGTTGTACTACAGCTGTTTATGCATATAAGGATTTGATTTACAGGTCCTCAAATTACGTAAACAACATAGTGATGATATTATTAAAATACATTTCAACTACAATCCTTTTCTCTGACTCAAAAGTAGTTTACAAGTATGATTAAATGATAACAATATCTATGTTTATCCTTTGCAATTAACTTCAAGCCCACCTGTTCTTTAAAATGAACCACAGAAAAATATGCAAGTGGAATTTTTAATATAATTATTTTGATACAAAAATGTTCTGCAGCAAATATTGTTTACTGAACATCTATTACTCAATTATTCCCCATGTTTTACTGTTAGGTTTATTCCCTCTGTCTAGAGTGCACTTCTCTTTTTTTCTTTTCTCTCTCTCTCGCTCTCTCTCTCTCTCTCTCTCTCTCTCTCTCCCTTCCTTCCTTCATTTGTTTTGTGTAGTAAGATGAATGCACCAGGAGCCCTGTGTATGCTAGGCAAAACTCTCCATTGAGCTCTAGTCTGAGCCCTAGAATATACTTTTTTTTTTAAATTTTTTAGCAAGAACATGCATCGGTACATTGTATATATAACGATCATATTCATCATGGTTATTTTGTACCTGTATATGATAAATCTTGTTTTCCCTTTCTGTTCCCCCCTCCCTTCGACTCCCCCTATTTACAGGAAGGTTCTGTATTTATAGAAGGTTTATTTAATGGAGTACTACTCTGCCATGAAAAGGATAAACTAGAGATATTTGTAGGTAAATGGATGCACTTTGACAACATACTCTTAAGTGAAGTAAATCAGACACTCATGAGTACACATCAAATTGTTTCTGTGATATAAGAAACCATAAGTGTAAATAAGGACAAAGAGGTATAATAGTATGTAAAGAGAGGAGAACCAGAAAGGGAGAAGGGGAAAAAAAGGAAGGGAAAAAGAAAAGAAAGGAGAAAGATTAAAAAAAAAAAAAAAATAGAATACACTTCCTAATCACTCCCCCAGTTAGAATCCAAAAGCTGTTAGAAAACTAAGTAATGTTAATAATCCTGACAATTAGTATGAACATATGTAGAAAGTCCTAATGTGAAGAAAGCATTTGATCCTTTGGGAGAGGGAAAGACTCTAGTGGAACAGATGAAAACTTAGGTAAGCCAGTTCCAAGAAGATATTTGTATTATCAACAGTCCTTAGGGAACAGCATCCTCTATTGTGGGAAAAATTGAGAGGAAATATCATAGAGCCTTCCTACACCAGAGAGGCTTCCGAAGGGTCACAAGAGGGCAGAATTAGAATCTGATGTAATTGGAAAGATTATAATGACCAGTGCAAGTGCACAGACCCTGAGCACCTACAGACTATGCCGACAGAAGCCAGGCAATTTACAGAGCAGAAGACGAGCTTCCAGGATGACTGCCAAAATGATGAATGTTTAAAAATACACCACACACTTTTAGACCATTCATTATCAATCAGAAACACAATAGAGAATATAAATCGAGAAGGCTTTAAAAAATTTAAAAAAATGTATAAAGTATCAAAGATATTTAGAGATACATTCTGAGGTGACACCTAAAAGCAATATATACTTAAAATGAAACCAAGTTTTAAAGTGATCTCTTAGAAAATTTTATTTGAAATTTCAGATTGACAACCACATAAATTTGTCAATTACAAAAATAAATACGATAAATGCAGTGCTTTCAACTGTACACCAATTTTGTGTTTTGTAACTTAGCATCCATAAATAATTTTGCATCAAAATACAACTGGACTCTTAATGGACCCTTATCAATTTTCACAGGATATCATGTGAGATTTTCCTAATATTTCATAGAATTCACAGGTTGTAGGAATTTTGGGTTACAGTACAAATTTGTTAATCAACTCAAAAATTCCAAAGCATGAACATCTCAGAAGCCTAAATGCTACTTGAACTTCAATGAATTGAGGCAATGCTGATCAGAAGGCAATGTAGAAGATGACTGTGGTCAGGAAATGCTCAATGTTACCACACTAAAAATATCAAATTGCACCTACATAAAGGGATAAAAATCAAACTTAGTTTTAAATGCAGAGATTTGCCCTTTATCTTCTTTTATCAAATTAAACATTTAAGATAAATATACAATAGGGAAAGGGGGAGAGAAGAGAGGGCATAAGTGAGAGAGTGCAAAACAAAGAAGAAGAGGAAGAAGGATGAAGGGAAGAAAGAGGAGGAGGAGCCAAAGGAGGAAGAAGAGAGAGAAAATAATGCAAACAAAATAACTGTGGCTCAGAAGGCATAAAGACAAATTTCAGCCATGACCTGTTCACCACAGATTTCTATCACATAAGCTTGTGTGTTAAGGCTGTCATATTATATACAGAAATGTAACGTCATTTTCCACCCATGAGGTTAAAACAGGTCAATATTTTTTGTGAATTTGTCTATACCGCCACAAACCTGAACTTGCTCTTCTCAATGAATGTTCTACCTCATATAGTAACATGTAGATCATGTGAATTACCACCAATAACCTCTATGTACCACGTTTATATTTTATAATTTTAAAGTTTACAAAATGTTTAATCCACACCATCTTAATTCTCATAAACCTTCAGTGCAACAAGGATAATAATAATTCATTTTATATAGCTGAGTGAATTGGAATTTGGAGATCAAGAGATTTACTGAAGTGCATCCAATATGTGATAGATACAGACTTTCAGACTTACAGTTTCAAACGCTATCAACTTTCCTCTGTGTTATGCTACCCATTTAACACTTACACTCATAGACATTTCATATAAATATCATAAATAATGTGTGTTTTAACTGAAGATAAAAAGAGATTGAAATGTTATACACTGGAAGGTAGAATAATGCAACTGTTGAATGCTAAGTCTAAGGGTTTCACAATCAGAGTTCAAGTCCTTACTCCATAACTTAAATATCTATGGAAATTTGGGAAACATCAAATTCTATGTAACTCATGGACCTTATTTTTAAAACAGGAAAAATAGTACCATTTATTTAAGTGGTAAAATTTAAGGATTAACTGAAATAATCCATGAAAATTTCAGAGCAGGGTTTGGCATAAATAAGTGCAAATAAATGCTAGCACATATTAATTGTTCATTGGTTTCATTAGAGTGGTAATAATTTGTTCTATATTTGTAAAATTAAATATATGTTATAGTGGATATATATTTCTACCATTCAATCAATATTTTGAAACATTTCTTAAATGAGGATTTGATTATTAATAGGTATTCTAAGAATGTTTTCAAATTTGATTTATAATATATTTTGTGCAACATGTCAGAATCTAGCAATATAATCAGTACTATTTTTCAGAAATTAATCTTCCTATGCTACTTCCTATACTACTGCATATTTAATCCTTCATTTTTAAGGATCACTATCAAGAAAAGTAAAATGAAGACCAAATCTCTACACTGATAAATTTCAATAAAACTAATCTAATCTCACATATTCTACATGTCAATAGGAAAATTTCATCATTGTACAGAAAAATAGACTATATAACAAGATATTTTTTGTACTGTATTTTAAAGATGTTTTAGACAGCTTTAGGTTTTTAGAAAACTAACACAGAAAATACTAAGAATTTCTATATAACTGCTCTCTCCTCAGTTCCTTCTATTATTAACATCTTCCATTATTAGGTGCCTCGATTTGAATGGATTTACCAATACTGATAGATAACCATTAACTCATGGCCACAGTTTACCTTAGGATTGACTCCATTTTTTAAAGGCGGATGATTGCTGACAAACTGTAATATATTTATCCACAATTATGGCATTATATTGAATAGCTCCACAGACCTCCAATAACTAGGATGTTCTGCCTAGTCATCCTGCTGTCCTTCCCCTTGAGCCCCTGGGAGCCACTGTTCCTGCTATTCTCTGTAGTCTCATCTTATCCTGAATGTAAAACAGTTGGAATCGTATCATAAACATCCTTTTTAGACTAACTTTGTCATTTAGCTAAATGCTTTGGAATTTCCACCATGTATTCCACAGTCTGTTTTCATTCACTGCTGCAAGTTATTTTTGTTTCTTCTCAATTTGTCTATTACAAATAAAGCTGTAATAATGTTGGTTACAAATTTTTGTGTAGACTTGAATTTTCACCTTCTTTAAATACTTAAATATGTGATCACCACATTGTATGGTAAGTTTATTTTTAGCTCCTTAAGGCAGCTGGATTCCTTCCAAAGTGGCTGAACTGTTTTTCTAGCAATGAATGAGAATTTCTTTTGGTTCACATCTTCGTCAGCCAGCACGTAGGGTGTAGTGTCTCACTGCAGATTCCTGGTGATAACTGGTATGGAGTATCTTTTCATATGATTATTTGCTGTCTGTATATCCTCACTGGTATGATGTCTATTCAAATTGTTTGTTCAGTTTTAGTTGGATCGTATATTTCCTTATTGTTTAAGCATTACTTTTATATTTGGATAAATGCCAATTGTCAGATATGTGTTTCACAAATATTTTATGTCTGTGGCTTGTCTTCTCTTCATATTCCTTAAATAAAATATGACATTGGATTTTGAAAAATCTCATAGTGCATTATAGATTAGAATAAACATACTTTCAGAGAAAAATTCCATAAAAGGATATGCGTGTTTTAATTAGGTAAATAATCTGCATAAAGTCCAGCTTTGCTGTATTCTAGAAATGTTTCTGAGCTGCTCAAAATCAGATATCCCTTATTCTTTTTTTCTGGCAGTTTTAAAAAAAAATTTAGAGCAACATCTATCAGTGTAGTGTAGGCTTTTTAGCGTGTTGAACAATAAGAGAACATTCCATGATCAAATATACAGAATTCTTAATCAAGCCAATCAAACGAAAGAACTTGAAAACAAATAAAATATCAAAAGGGGGGTACTCAGAAGGGTAAGCCCAAGAAATAATTATGCTTGTATGATTATGTTTAAAAATAAAACCCATAATTATTATCATCTTTAAAAATGGCACATTTTCTTTCCCTTTTAAAAAAAAAAAAATCATGGCCCCAAAGAGTAATAAAAGCTACTCACCTCTACCCCTTTAAAAAAAAAATGGTCACCAAAGCTCCTAAAGTAATATTCTAACTTGATATCCTTTATGGGGCTTCAGAAGAAAAGTGCTGATTTTAATTTCTTAGAAATTTTTACTTCTGTTTGTCCATATCTGAAGTTCATTTTCTTTCCTTCTTTTTTAGTCATTCTCTTCCCTCCTTCCTACTTGTTTCTTCTTGATTTTCTCTATGTATAAATATATTCTGCTGCATCCCTTACCATTTAGAAAGTAAGTAACAGTAGAAATCTAAAGAGCTGATACATCAATACCATAGCCACTTTCACAGCGAAACATTTCCTGCATGTGAATAAAGAAAACTTTTGTAAATAAGAAAAAAACAATATGTACTATATGGACAGAAAAATTATTGTTACTTTTGTGGGCTGCATTATGCTTCTTCAAAGTTCAAAAGTTGAAATATCAAACTACAATACCTCTAAATGTGACCATATTTGAAAATAGAGTGTTTAAAGTGTCAATTAAGGTAAAATTACCAAAATGATAGTACTGGTGGGCTCCACTGCACAGTGACTAATGTTCTGATAAAAAGTGGTGATTGGGAGCCAGGCGAAACATCACACAAGGAGTGATCTTGTGAACACACAGGGACAAGGAACCATCTACAACACAAGGACAAGATCTCAGGGGGAAATAAATGGCCAACACGGTGATCTTGGGCTTCTAAATTCCAGAACTGTATAAAACATGTATTCCTGTTGTTTAAGCAAGGCTCGGTATTTCATTACTGAGGCTCCAGCAAATTAATATAACAGTCTTCATCCTGTAGCAATCTATCAGCGATGGGAAGGTTCAAAAGGACAGAAGGCTACAGACTATCTAAAAACAAAGAAACAAAAATCTCATTTTTTCTTGTACTTAAAACATTTTTAAATGATGCAGAATGCTTAATTTCTTCCAATTTCCCCAAATGCACAGTATGTGACAGATAATTTTGTTGTTAATGAGACGTAAAAAATAAAGAAGAGCAGTAGAAAGGGTCTCCTGAAGCATTTGATAGAGAGGCTCCTTTCTGCACCTGCTTAGTTAAGCTTTTTAAGCAGAAGTCTATTTGTTTCATAACTGCATAATGACTTAATTTGAAGGAGTTAACAATTTCACACCACCTAAGCATGAGGTGAATGCCAAGTAAAATCACTAATCTAATATCCTCGCATAGGTCACTTTTATTGCCTATAATGGAACAATGAGATGAGGTTGTACTTTCAAATTCGAATACTTGATTACTTGCACTAATGGAGGGAATAAGAACCATGGATAATCTGAGACAGTGTCATTTAGACTTAGCTGCTGAATATGTTTTGTGTTCTCACACTTTTATGTTTCAGTGTAGGAATCCATATCCATCCAAATAATGAAGTTAGGATATTTTAAAACAAATACCCAAATACCAAAATTCTGAAGTCTAAAACCATATATTTGTGCCTAACATTTTTCATAATACACTCCTTCTGCAGAATTAATCCTGTATATTTTTAAATGACATATATATTCCCCTAATATCAGTATTTATATTATTTGAATGGCATGTGTTGGAGCCAGGTTGGAAGGAAGATCTCCCCACTAGATGTTTATTCTTTAATCACTGCTAGTACCAGTCAGTCGATTTTACAGCATTAAAGTTACTGATCTTGGTTTAAATAGAGGAAAGTCATTATTTCCTAAGACTCAAATGTCTTTCTCATCAGTTACATTGGAAAGATTAGCTTACAGATTAGTTCTTAATGCTACAGAATAATGAAGTCACTGTTTGTAGGAAGAGAGGATGCATGGGTAGTAAGTAACAGTGGTAATAGGAATAGGACAACTATAAATCTTTCACCCACGTTTCACTACAATATTCAGTTGTCGAACAGACTTTATCTCAGTGTCATCTCCACAGACCATCCATTGCAATAATATAGAACATGTATGTATAAATGACCTATAAAGGGCCTCTCATCATACTTGATTTAAAAAAAAAGTCAAACTTTACCTATGGCCAATTTCTACTCAATATGATTAAATACTGGTAAGTCAACTTTAATATATTTTTATTTGTATTAGTCTAGCGACAGTTATTGAGTACCCTGAGTTCCAGAGTCCTAAGAATACAAGATAAAAGAGAGACCTTGGCTTCATAATACTTATAGTTCATAATAAAGCATAATGATCATTCAAAAGAAAATATTTAAAGCTGAGTAGTAGTTCTGAGTAGAGAAAATTATATCTATTTGAAATATCTATAGAAAAAGTGGCTTTACTTCTGGTTCCACTAAGACTTGGGGTAAATAGTTATGTAGACACGGACATAGCAATTTAGGTTGAGGGCATAATTTGAACAAAAGTGATGAGACACAAAATTATTGTGACTAAATTTCCCAATTTAGCTAGACTACTAAATAAGTTAGGCACTTCTTCCAAATTACAGATGAGTAACCCGAATACAATGTAAAAGAAGTGTGTGCTGTATTCTTCCAGGTTCCCCCAAAGCAAATGCCAAGAGAGTACTGTGTGTATAAGAAATCTATTAGTGGAAATGCATGCATTGGTTAAA
The DNA here is from genome assembly GCA_004026905.1 of Hystrix cristata. Lineage (NCBI taxonomy): Eukaryota > Metazoa > Chordata > Mammalia > Rodentia > Hystricidae > Hystrix > Hystrix cristata. The sequence continues at coordinate 94,825 of PVJO010001014.1, forward strand.
AGCAGTGGAAAGCTTGCATTTCACAGAAGAGAAATATGAGATTGGGAGACAGGTTGGGCCCTGAGTTAGAAGAGAAAAGGACAAAGGTTGAATAGAAGTATGTCAAAATGCAGTGCAGTTTCCAGGGACTTTGGTAAGGCCATCTGGTATGCTTTAGGCCAGAGTTATATGTCTTCTCCAAAGGATCTGCTTTACCATCCCTGGCTCTTTTAGCCATTGGTTGAAAGCAGCCAATGAGAAACAGGTCTGCTTATGAAGCACACTGATGGATTTTTAGAGCAGCTACTTGGACCATAGAACAGTTAGTTCCACAAGTTAGCTAAGGTACGGATGCAGCAAGTGTACAAACTGGCCTTCAAATCAACTCTATGCAATGAATTGATATAAAATACAAAAGTAAAACTAAAAAAAAAGAACAAAATAATCATTATGTATATTTCTTTCTCATGCTGATTTCCCTGTTAAAGTTTCTTCCTGGGCTTTATTTAAAGATTTTATGTTATGTTTCAAGAATAGTTTCAAACACTGATCAAATTTCAGATTTCAAAATGTATCTGGAGGTCAATCAGTCCAGCCCATTCATATTATTAGATGAGCTAATTTAGGTTAAGAGAAATTGCAAACTTGCCCGGGGTCATTTACAGAATTAGTGACAGTTGGCATTGAGTGCAGACATCATAACTCACGTTTACAGTGGTTATCACCACTACCTCTTTTCACTCATTTTCCTTTTATTTTGCGTTATCCCCCCTTATATGTAATGATTTATATCATAACATCACTAGAAATTGATTGGTCATACGCTTCTTACAATTACATAAAAAATTAGTAGCCATAAAGATACAACATAAATTCCTTAGTAATCTCCAATTTTCAAACTTTTACAAGTATTAGCTCATCTGATTTTTAATTTGCTTTCGTTTTGTTTGTTTCTGTATTGGAACAAAATAGTTTGAGTAATTATTGGGTGAAGGAAGTGTGAATGTTGGCAATTAGCTTTATTTACTTTTATATTTTATGGTCAATACAACTAATTCTGGAGTGCATATAATCTTCTGAGTTAAATTTCAACTATACTAGCAGAGCAAATTTTAAGAAGATGCATTTTTCTCCCTCATTTCTATCTGGTTTCATAGATTACTCTCAGAGATCCATGAATGTAGATAACCACATGAAATTGCTGTGAGTCCACCATTTTGGACCTCTAAAACTGGTAATTTTGCGCAGCACAATGTAATAGATTTCCATCTTGAACATTTGAAGCACTGATACATCTAGAAAAGTTCATCACTAGGAAAAATTTTAGTTCTTAAATTCACAGAATATCAAAATGACACAAGTCCAGAGACTTCTTTAATTCTTTACTCCAGTCATGAGTTTTCATATAATCTCTCAGGAAGGTAAATTCATCCTGCTCTTTAAGACACTGAACAATGACAAAACATTCTTATATTAAATAGTTATAAATTTTAGGGAATTCTACCTCATATCGAGTTTCCAAGTAACTGTGTCCACTGAACTGAGTTCTTCCTCAGTTGTCAGAGACTGAATTTTAAAGCAGCTATCTCAAGAACAACATATTCAATATTTCAAAACAACCTGTCTGTCCTAAATTCAAACTTTTCAGTAACCCTAGACATTTTTCTGAAAATGATTTTTAGATTCTTTCACTGTCCTGATCATTGTCTTATAGTACCCAGTTTTTCTCAAAATATACATTGAATGTCAAACTAGTATGCTAGAATACCATTTTACCTCTACTGATTAACATAATATGACTATTATTCTCCTTATAATGACCAGTAACTGTTATCTGCAGATTGCAGACTTAGAACCTCAATGTTCAACTTGTCAGACCCCAAGATGTTTTCAAAGATTTGAACTGTATGTTTGACATTACGGAGAAAAACATAAAAAGGACTGAGATTTTACTTCCTATTTAAATATGTTGGCATTGACAGACTAGGTCACATTTAGACAGAGGTGTAGAGTGTTGCATATATTTGTCTTTGTCTATATCCTGAGGAAAGATGTCACCAAATTTCCTCCAAAAAATAATGTTACATTAGAGACCATATCATGAATATCATCATCAAAATTAGAACTAATTGGCACTTTTTCTCAGTTAAACCTCAGGAACTGAAAACTACCTAGAAAATGACTGAGGCTCATGGGCAATATGGTTTAAAAAATGAGTATTTTGATAAAGAAAACTTATGTACATTTCCAGTGTATTTCACAGTGTGGAAAAAAGTGCATACATTAAAACTTAGTAGTTAAAATCTGTGACTAAAGAAAAAGGGGGTGGGGACTTAACTCAGTAGTAGAGTGCTTGCCTTGCAAGCACAAGGCCTGAGTTCAATCCCCAGCACCAAAAAAAAAAAAAAAAAAAAAAAAAAAAAAAAAAAAAAAAAAAGAAGAAAAAAAAATAAAGAAAACATAAGACAATGTTCGTTGTATTGCTCTCTAATATAACTGTTAATATTTCAACCTGGTAATACTATTCCATATACAAACCAGTTTATTCAACATTTTATGAAGCTTAAGATAAATTGAAAAGCATAAATGTGCTTCAAATCATAAATACTTCTATTACCATAATATCATGTCTCTATCTACATTACAATCCCAGCTACTAAAATGTTCTTGGCCAAAAGAGTCTTTCTTTAACTGTCAAGTGTATAATGCTTTTCAAATGGAAAGTAGTTTCTTTATAGAGGTGAGGTTGTGAAACAGTAGTTGTTTTGGTATCACGCAGGTTATAAGAATATTTTTTAAAAATCAGTATCGAGGTCACTATGTAGTATATAACCAATTTTATTCACTTTTTTGACTAATGACTACAATTTTCTTTCACAGTAGCATAACAGGAAAATGTAGTTGCTTTTAAGGCTTACTCACTGTATTAGCTCTCTTTAAAATATATGTTGAAAGAAGATACCAGGGGTTTTATATAAAATAATGTATATTTAGGCAGAGTTGATGGGTACTTTTAAAGTGACAGTTACCTAAAATTACTATTGGTAGCAATGTGACATAGCAAGTGCAGTTTTAGTTTGAATTCAGCAGTTTTGAAGCAAGCACATTAGGTTATGACAAGGTCAGTATATTTTTAGAGTCTATTTCCTAGGGCATTATATTCACTTATGTCTGGGCTTCTTAATCTGTTAAATATTACTCAATAAGTAAATTAATTAAAAAAAACCAAAATTTAAAAATTCTCAGATCAGGAAGCATTCTTTCTGTTATAAAAATGCATGTGTTGTTTGCATGCTAGTGCTGGATAATACTACTCCTTTCTCTATGTCCTACATCATGTTATTTTTGGCACTAGTAATCCAAATAATCACTGTAGTACCTTCTACACATTCTGTGTTCTTCTCTTTCAAATTGCTGTTGGGATAAATCTTCAAGGTTTATACAAAATAATCTTACATTTTACACAATCATTTCAATGACAGTCAAGTCAATCATTGCTTTTAGACGTAAAAGCATGTTTTTGGTAAGTTTCAGCTATGAAGTAAGAGAGAGTACATTATCTTAGTCAGTGGGAGTAAGGAGGTTATAGTCCTGTGTAATCAATAGTAATTCAGAATACCTATGGTTTGAAAAATTGTCATCCCTGCAATAATGCACACAATTTTTCTATAATATCCAAGAGCATATAATATATATATATAATCTCTATATATTATTATCTCTATATATATTATATATAATATATATATACATAATCTCTAGGTGCCTTAGATGTCATTAGCTTATCTTGTCTATAATATGAGTACAGTGTTCTTGATAATCAGGAAGGATTGCCTGTAGCATTCAAAGGTTAAAATGTGATGATACAATTTAAATACCAGGTTAACACCCTCAGTAACTAAGAAAGGCATGGAAATAAGAGCTTTGACTGCACCAAAATGTTGAATCATAGTTTGATTCCTTGTTCATGCCTTCTTAAGATCTTTTATTACCATTTTAAAAAATGTGCAGTTTCAAATGATGTTCTTTTTCATCTCTAAGCTATTTTTATATTGTTCTAACAGTAGATTTGGCTAAGCCTGGAATATGACTCACTTTCAATTGACAACATATGTATATAAAGCTAGCACACAATTACCACTCTTCCATTATTTGCAAAAATGATGCATTGCATCTTACATAATCTATTGCTTTATTCCATAAACCAATTATTATATACCAAATAAAACACATTCATTTTGACCGCCAAATGACTAAATGCATGAAAGAAGTAATCAATTGCAAACAACATTTGGTTTTGATAGTAACATTTTAAATGTCTGATTAATAGATACACAAGTAAATGCCTAATTTCCAAATACACAGTTTCTTTAAAGAGAAAAAAAAAAAATTCCCATCACTGATACATCATATATACATTGAAGTAAGCATAATTTCTTATCATCAATTTCAACATACTCAACTAAAATGGAAAAACATTCTATGATCATTTACTTAAATATTTCTTTTTAATCTCCCATTATGTGTGCCATGGTAATTAATCACCATTCTTGATTTCTTTAAAAACTATAGAAATAAGACAATTTTATATATAATTTGGAAGTATTACATTTATAAGAAAATGGATAACACAAAAAAGACACAAATTTTCTCAAACACTATGATTTTTCTGTTTTAATGTTTTAAACAACTGCTAACAAACTGCTCCTATTAAGCATTATAATATTTTCATATGAGGAAGGACTATTTGTTTCTAGTCTTAAGAAAATTTCCACTTCTTTAATACATAACAGTAGATGACTTGGTATTAATAATTTCTAAAACAATTCCACTTTCAATTATGCTTTTTTAAGATCTAAATGAATGCTACTTACTGCTCATATGAATTAAAATATGCTTAATGCTGAAGTGCTCACATCCTTTGTCTCTCACTGTTACATGAATTTATAATGACATTCATTTTCTGATACTTTGCTATCTTAATTTCAATTCTGTAACAATATTAATGAAGTTTGCTTAAGTTATGAGTTTATCCAAATAAGCATTGGCAAACACTTCCATATGACCTATCTTGTTGAAAATTTTATAAGCCCTCTTACCTTCCATGAAAAATGACTTAATATTGTATATAAATATACTTTAAATTCAGTTCATTAACAAATCTCAATATTGTGAAATACTTTATTATAAGAAATAATGTATTCTCAATTAAATGATGTACAGATTTCAGAAAAATGGAATTATATAATAAGCATATCAATCTTAATATTGAGAAAATATTTCTAATTACAACACTTAATATTTTCACTATTTTGCTTTCACATTTTTATACAAACAGAATTTATTAATTATAGTTGCCCAAATTAAAATATCTCTGTATTATCCAATGGTATAAATAGTTAAAATCATACATACGTAAGTAGTGATTTTCCAAATGCCAACAGTACAAAACCTGAGTACCCAAAGTTCAAAGATTATCTACATAAATAATAAGGAAGGGATAGGTGCTTCTTGTAACTTAATTTCACCAAAGTCTCTCATTACTTGGAAATCTTGAGAAATAGGATTTTATTTATTTTAGACTTTTCTCATAATAATTCCTTCCAATTTCTATGTTCTTGTAGATTTTCATGAATTTTGGAGGTGAGTGATGGTAGAACATTTATTAAAATCATCATAATAATTATAATTTATTACCAGATATTTCCTGTTTACATATTTCCTAAACTCCATTTTATGTTTTATCTGCTATGATCCTGTCAATTGTATTTCTTAAACAGAACTGCCTTTACTGAAGACAGTAAGCAGTGTCTACTCATGATCTATTCAAGGATTTTTGGCAATGCAATGCTGGTGCTCTCTAATTTATGACATTTGTCCATTTTCAGGTTAACAGGAATTGAGTGTAGTTTGTATCATATTTCAAGGAATTTTTTTTTTTAATACAATCAACTGAAAAACCCAAATCTGTAAGATTAGTAATAATAATTAATTTAGTTATGATTCTGTATGTTTTATTTACAGACTATGTATATAGTTAAATGTGGAGAGAGGTGAAGGGAAGTAACATTAATATATTTTAAAAATTATTTCACTACTTCTTTCCAATTAAAGGTTGAAACATAGAGACATTTAAATACAGGAATAGAAAAGCTTGGCTTCTTGAGAATCCTCCTTTCCTTTTGATCTTAGGAAATCAACTTGACCTTTCAGGACTTCAGATATTTAATCTATGAAATAGATAAAATATCCTCCTCAGAAGACTTCTATTGGGAAAAGTAAATGCTCACAAAGTATTCGGCACATTGCTTGCCTGAGTACTTTAACAAATGTTGCCTTCCTTCCCCAAAATGAAGCAATATATTTAAGAACCAGTGTGCTTGAGCAGCCTAAAATAGTGGATCTTAAGTATCATTTTGGAGAACAAGAATTATGACTACTACACGAATATCTGACCCAGTTCATAGTATTTTGGAGGAAAAAAAAAGTCAAAGTATCTTTATTTCCTTTAAACCTAATCATTTAAAGAAGCACTCCACACACATACAGTTTCTAAAATGAAAGTGTCCCATTTCTTTTCTGTGTTTACAACTTTCAGAAAGCTTAATCTATTTAATATGTTCAAGATCCAAAAGATCATTTTAAAATTCATGATGTAAATATGTAGCACAGGTTTAGGAGGTGTTAAGATGAATACCAGAGAGTGTTCTCTCTGATTGGGAACCTCATTTCTTATCTGGAGTGACATCAGGTGACACCCGTGAATGTTATTTTTAATCATCGGATATGCTTGTTGTTCCAACTGCACCAGCACCTGGAGAAATACACAGCTGAAGGGATTTGGCAATTTTAAAATAAGTGAATCAGAGATTATTTTTAATTTCAATTTCAAATGCTATAATCACCTGTATTTAATATTAGCCATATTTAGACAAGCTGCCTGTCTCCACTTAAATGCATCCTCTTAGCTCTGTCATTCTGCAAGTCAACATTTAACTGCTTTCTTTCAATATGTAGATTCATCTTCTTCCATGGCTGGGTTGTCATTTAAACTGTCATAAACTAATTATTTATGTATACCTATTTATTATTAAACTGGCAAAATCTTCATCCCCAGTAGACTGTCTTTTTCCCAGGTCACCTTGTGAGCAAAACTTTGGATTTTTCAACCTGCTCTTGGTTTCCTAGCCATCTATGTTATTAAAGCTGCTCTACTTTTCCCTATGATGAGTCCAATCTGACTAAGTCATACACCTACCAGTATTGTACACCTTTGTTATAGTCTTACAATTTTGCTTTTATTAAATATTTCTGGTAACACCCCATTAAGAGTGTTAGAATAAGGTATCACTAAAATAATAACATTAAATTTGATCTTTGAATTGGCCTACAATGTGCAAAATATAGATCACATATAAGAGGGAAACTCAAAACAAGCATATCAGTAATGTGGAAAGGGCAAGGCAAATTTTTTTTTGAAACACTAATATTTAGTATCTTTGAATGACGTTTGAATCATCATTCAGTATCTAAATATACACAATATGTAATGCATTGTGTGTTGGAAATTATCAGGGAGGCAAAGATGAAAAAAGCAATGTACTCGTACTAAACACCTAGAGTCTACAACAGGAATTGCATGTGTTATTATTACTATGCGAGAAATACAAAAGAGAAAAGAGTTGATTTTCTTACATTTTCATGCAAAAAGGTCCTTCTAAGAAATATTTTAAGTTATCATGTTGAGACTACAATTACTACGATATAACAGATGTTTTTTAAATTAAATTAGGTTTGAATTAAAAATATACCAATTTTGCATTCCATACCCTTAACCAAATATACATCAAGGGTTTTGTTTTTTTTTTTAATCTTTTCAAAATAGTACTCACCATTCTTTTTTAATCTTGCCATTAAACTAGTAGATAAAAATATTTTGGTCAAAAATGTTTGAGTAAGACTTTATAATTTAAATCCACAAGAACTGATGGCTGTTCAAAGACCAGTGGCAAAATTTGAAATTCTTGTAGAAGATTGTACCATGGCAGCTGAGAGAAAGGCATGATGAGACTTCTGAGAGATCATATATGTTTAAACAAACTACAGTATTTTACTTGAATAAACTATAGTTTTCATAAAAATGTTACCAAAAATATATAGCAGAAATATATCTAAAAAATACTCAAGAGGGTGATATAAGTCACCTGGGATGGTCCATTCATTTACGAAGATCTGAGTTATTTGCAACAGTTTGGATTAATATCTTTGAAATAAAAATTATTTTTTAGAAAAGAAGTAACAATCACCACTTATTTTGATGACCAATTATGGATTTTCATTGAAGTATATTTCAAAGAAATATTTTAAACATGCAGAGTAAAATTTAAGTTTTCAAGTAATCTGCTTGTTATCCATATTCATACACAGAAGAGGTGACAGAATAATAAAGTGAATGTTTAAATTAAAATTTATTATAGTAAATTATACATTGCCACTAACCCTCCTTAAACTATCACCCCGTCTGTGTCATCTAACAGAATGTTGCTGCCACATATTACTCAGCAGAAAGGCATTCACCTTATTCACTGGATCTGGCACTGTGCAACTTCTGACTCTTTCCCCAGGTCAAAATAACCACGCAAGAGAAACTTTTTAAATGTATTCAGGACATTGAGGCAGGCATGACACTCAAGAACTAAAGACACTCAAGAAAAAAAAGGACTTCAGAAATGCTTCACAAAGTACCAAAACGATCTGATAAGTGGGTTTAGAGGGAGGGTGACTATATGGTGCGGGATTAATGACAATCTGTTTTTTAATATAATATTTTTAAAAACTTAAACACACAGTATTTTTGAGCACACCAGATATATGAAGGATTCTGCCTCACAGCCTCCACTATTTTGTGCCTTCTTAAATAGGTTCTTCAGTGTTGTCTTACCCAAGGCCGAGAGTGTGACTGACTCGATTTCAAACCGTATCTGGTATTATGATTATGAAGTCATTTGAAAGGTATTTCTGATACTCATTTTCTTAGCAGTCTAATATTTTCATGTTTTAGTTTGCATATCAATAAAACCTAAAACATAAAAACAAATTTACATATTTTCAAAGAAGTTACACAATAGATAAGATTAAATGGTACTGAAATTTTTAAATGATAAAAAATGAGAAAGATACTAATGTCAAAAAATCTTTACTAATTTATAATGACAGGTTGGAAAGAAAAGGCATATTAGTTTAGAAAATGACCTAGTGTTTTGATTGTATGATTTGACAAGTTAATATATCACTTAGAATCACTGACTTTGGTGACCAAATATTTCCATTTTCGCAGTTGAAGAAAGTGAAATTAATAAAAACTAAGTACTATCATCTGTGAAAAAAAACAAAATAAATCTGAGCAACAGATAATTGCCAGAACTGGAAAACAGCTTACCTTACTTAACTTCCAGTACTCTTTTATTTATACCACATTTGGGCAATTTCCATGTTTCATTTGTGTGTTTTTTTTAATCTGTTTTAATTTGCTTTTGGTTTTTATTTTTGAATTACTGTAAATTTCTCAGAGAAAAGATTACATCATGGAGGTTAAAAGTCACAAGTATCAAAGAAAGAGCCAAGGATGCTAAGGAAACATCCTGGACTCAGTTATCAGAAAGTGATGTCGATTTGACCTCAAAATCAGTCATGTGATATGATTTGTGATAGTATACGCACATCTTTTCTTTTTCAATTTGGAGGACATTGCAAATATATGTTCATAGGAAAATAGGCTTTCTAATAATATGTTATCACCATCAATTATTTTTGTAAGTAATCTATGTTTTATTCTACTTCTTTTCATTTTCTTTGTAAATTTGATTTGTCATTCTAAAATGATGACATATTTGGATTTTATTGTCTCTTTTCTTTAATAATTTAATACTCCCATATTTCAATGGAAATGTGTAAACTAAATTTCTACACAAATACAACTTCTGAAGAAAAAGCAAACAAACGATTACCAACTTTTGTAGTAATATTTGTTTATAGGTCTAGGGTGGAAAATTTTAAGCTAATTTTCATGAGATAGTTAAAATAACATTTGTAAAGGGAAATTTTCATCTTACTTGTAAAACTAGTTATTTTCCTGGTGACAAGCATTTTTCAGTTGAATAATTACTTTTTCAAAACTTTCATAAGATGTTTTCTTTCAGTTGCTTTACATTTGATCTATTTCTGAATCAAATAGCCTCACAATTTTTTTGACAAACGGAAGGTTTTAGTACAAATTCTTTTATAGTTATTTTTAATTAAGCTATCATATCAAAATAAGAAAAGTGCCTTGTATATAGATCATAAAAGAAACTTTACTAACAACCCTACCTTCAAGAGAAGGGATAATATTCTTTCAGTGTACAAATGTATCAGATATTTTATAGAGCATATTTTGGATGTAGCTAATAAAAACAAGTATGTGTCAATAGTTGTCAATAGTATAAATGTGGTATAATAAAAAGTGTAATGGCCTGTTAAATGATTTTCATAATCACTCATTTAAAATTATTTTTAAAATCCCTTGGTCGTTTTAAATAATGTAATGATATTTAAAATATTTAATATAAATTAAATTATACTAAAAGACGGGGATTTTGATTAGAAATTTTTAGGATATACATTAGTTTTAAAGGAAACTTGCTTGTGTGATTTCTTCAAGATATTTAGATTCCAAATAGGCATAAATGGAAAAAAATTATGTACTTCTGTGCAATAAAAGTTGCTACAGGAACATTGGTTATCAGAAATACCAAACAAGATTCACATTTTACTTATACTGGATGCTTTAAAGAATCAGGCCACGAAATACAGCTTTGTAAAAATCCAGTGCAAGAATTTGTAGCCCACAAAATAAGTGATTGAGAACACTATATATTAGGCCTTTTTTTTTTTTTTTTTGCCTTTTTAAAAGTTCTCTAGGTTTCAATTTCCTCACTCCATCAGTCTTCATACTTGGCTTATTATGTTGATTCTCTTTACTGTCACTACACATCTCCTCACACCGTATAAAGGCCAGCAATGATTTGTACACTGACGACTCCAAAAAGATTTTCATGACCACCGTACTCTTTTAGTCAGTCTGAGTGAGGCAGACACCCGGTGCCTACTTCTGAGTACTCACCAACTCGCCACTGGTTCAACTTTCAACCTTGCCAAAACGACCTCTAGTAGTCTGTTCATTCCGTATCTAAAGTTTTCAGTATCCAGTAAATAAGCATTTGAGATAATGAATATGCATGAGTACTCTTCCAGAAAAATGGTATTTTCTGGCCAAGAAAAAAAGGAAAAATCACAGTTCTGTACATCAATTAAACCTATAATGTCTCTTTCCTACCCACAATCTTAACATACTGTTTCTAGGCAAACTGGCAATAAAGGTCTTAATAACTTCAACTTTAATTATGAGAAACCCAAGTTTCCAAGGAGTTAGAGATTTGCCTCAGATAAAATATAACTCAAAGTGGAGAACAACCCACACTGATCTTTAGACGGCTCTTCCTTTGAATTAAACCTACAGAGTATTTTAGACATGAAAATAAATACTTCTAAATTCAACATCTATTATTTCTATGTATTCCTTTACAATCTTCTCAGCACTGAACGTGCATGATGAAATTTAAGAGACCCATAAATTTGATGGACTCGAGATCATAAGTACATTTTACAAGAAGCAGTTGAAGGGTCACTCTGTTAAATCTCACTGATTCTTTTAGTCATATTTTTTCCAAGAGTACAATTTCAATATGTATGTGAATATGCAAATATATAAATATATAAGAAATAATGTGGAATTAATATTAATGATAATTACTAGCTCCATATGTGTTCCTTCACTTGATTATGGGAAGTTCTATGCTAGAAATTGTACATACTTTTCTCTTATTTTATCAAACTAATATATCTATGTTTTTCTATATGTATCACAAAATATATTATGGTTCAATCTCACTACCGCATACACAATAAATTTGTAAATTCATTTGCACTCAAATAATAACTGTCATGAATATGACAGTTATTACTGCTAGACTCTGAGGTAAACATAAATATAAAAATTATATTTACTTCATAGGCTTATAATATTCATAAATCAAATAGGAAGTCTTGAAATAAAATTACTTTTGTTTTCGACCATTTCTATCCATTTTTCGGCCCCTCTGCTTTTCACTTTCCTTCTTTTTCTATCTCTCTCACAAAACAGAACTAATCCTAAAGACAATCTCTGAACCTTTCCCCTTCCTAAACAGATGACTTCCTAAAAAACAAACAAACAAACAAACAAACAAACAAAAAACAGAAATAATAGTCTTGATATATTATAACATGAATATAAGTAGGTATTCTCACTAACTGGTCATGTAGATGATATGATTTTTATGCACACTAAAGTCCATATTAAAAATGCCATGATGAAAAACACGTAATTTGTTAGTAACACATGTAAGACAATGTGAGTCATAAAAGGACAATGTGTTGTAATGGATCAGTAAAGATCAAATGGTGGAAAAATCTAATAGAAAATGAATCTATAAATAGGCGTGCTGCCTGTAGTAAAGAAAAATCTAAACACATTTCAATTAATGGACAGTGAAGATCACATTTAATTTACAGGTCAAAAAATATAAGGCATCTTGTCTCAATGAAATGGAGAACAAGAGAAAAAATATATTTAAAGTACAATTTTCTATAATTATTTGGTGCTATAAGTGCTTTAATATAAAAATGCATAATTTTAAACAAAAAATTCTAATGACAAACAAAATGCATAGTTCAAAAGCTGAAAACAAAATGTTATAATATAAAGAAGTTGGAAAGGAAAATTTAACATTAATTATGTTATTTATGAGTTATAGATGTGATCAGTGCCTACTATTTTCAATTAGAAATATGAATTCACTTTAAGTGTATATGTAAGTACCATTTGAATAATTAAAATATACATCATGAATCAATAAATCATTTTAACTAACATATAAAATCACCAGTAAAAATAAAATAATTTTTTATAGTTTCTCATGGGATGTTAACCAAAAAAATTCTGCTAGTATGACTTATGTCTCAACTAGAATATAATATTTATGAAGTACAATTCAATAAAAGAAATAATTCTCTTAAGATTATGATACATTTATAAGTAAGTCTGTAGAAGACAAAGACAATTTATTTCCATATAACTGAGTATAAAGTGAGTAAATAATAAATGTCGCATATAATATATGCTGAAAGGCATTCTATTATTTCTAACAATTTTGTACCAACAATTTGAAAGTATGAACTGATAAATAAATGACAGATGCTTACATAAAAATATGAGAGAAGAAAAGATATTTAGAGTTCTGATGAGAATAACTTAAAATTTTAATAATAATATATTAATGTAATATATAATAAAATAATAATATAATTTATTGTTATACTTTCTCTGAATCAGGCCAATTTGTGTGAATATATGTGTTTTGAGAACTACTGTATTCAAGGCACCATGAAGGCAAGCATAAAAGGTAAGCAGAGTTCAATAAATCCTGTTGTTACCTGTATTGGGGTAACTAAATAGAGCAAGCTAAGCTATCAGCAAAATATTTACAAAGTAAGCAATGATAAAAATATATGGGAAAACCCTTCTGATCAGCAGCGTAATCTGATCTGAAGTCACATCTTCAGGGTTGATGAATCTAAGACTTGTTTCAGGTGGCAACTGGCAATTGTGATATTGCAAACAATCTCACAGCAGATTACAGTTTTAACCACATAAATACATTATATATTGTGCTAGGAGGCACTATTTAAACCTAGAATACACAGACAGCAGAATGAGAAATAGACATTATGACAATTAGACAATACAATACTAGCGTTAGATAATTACCTTGGGATGACTTGTACCATTTAAAAAGGATAACTAGATCTCCAAAACTGATGAATCTTTAAATAATCCTTGTCCAATGTTGTTATCTCCAAGGACTAGAGGAAGCAGCATAGTACCAAAAAAAAAAAAAAAAAACTATCTATCTATCTATGAGAGATTAAGTTCCAATTAAACTTCTGTACAGTCTTAATTCACTCATCTGTATAGTGGAAACATTACATAAACATAAGTGTTTTCTCATGTAGGGTGTTTATCTTGTAACCCTAGAGTCAAAGTGACTGTTGAATATAAACATACATAAAATTGTTGGTACTTTGTCTTTCACTTTCTAAGCTGTGTGGTTACATTATGATATCAAGCTTCCATTGCAAACTGAGTGATCACAACTGCGATTACAGCACTATTTAGATAGTATTTTCCCTTTTTCCTCCACTTCTAACTATGAATAAGTACGTAATGGCAAAAATCGATGACCATTTCTTCCATAACTCAGTAAATATATCCATGTATAATATAAGCACTCAATACTTTTGATGGTTCCTTCTTTAAGATTTATAAAAAAAAAAAAAAAGAAAAGAAAAGAAACACATACAATTAATTGTTCCTAGACAAGTAAGTGTATAAAAGTTTCTCAAAGTGGCAACTCACAATAGTGGTCTTGAAACAGAGAACATTTTCTTAAGAAGCAAAGTAATGCTTTAATGTATATGCTTTAATTTCATGGTTATATTCTGAATCATTCGTTCAATCATAAATACTTAAGTGCTGTTTTTATTACCAGAGAATTAAAGTAAGATGGTCCTTGCCCAAATCGTACACACGATTTAGCAACAAATTGTCATTTGATACTTCTAAAGCCTTGTGATATAATTAGGACAGTTATTTTTAGCAGCAATGTACAGATTAGTGAACAAAAACTTAAGAGATATTTAAATGACTTCTCCAGATGAAAATTAATAGGTGTCAAGGCCTTCTAAGAATAGTGCTCTTTTCACACAAAGTTCTCGTGTGGATTCTCTGTCCATCAAGCACAAATACAAGCTTTCCTATACTTTAAAACAAAAATCATTATACTACTTTATATTTTCTAGAATATATAAACCACCTATTTCATACCTGTAAACCTCTTTCTGTGTTACACATATTCTCTTAGATTTGCCAAATTTATTAAAATCGAGCCACTCTCCTGATGAATTATAACTTTAAAATATAAGATGCTTATAGATTACAAGACAGGTTAGTATTTGACTATAGTTTGAGACATAATTCATTGCAAACTGTGAAGGAATAGCCCTGAGAAGTTAGTAGTCAGTGCCTTTTCAAAATCTGAATAGACTGAGCAACCAGAAAACTATAATTTATTTTTATTTTTGTTAACACAGAATAAAAGCTTGCACACGGTGTTTGCCTATAATAGTCATTTCTTGCAGCCACCTCATACTTTTGGCACTCATTTTAAACCATGTTCAATAGCAAAGTGTTTAAAATGAAGGCAAGCTGTCATAAGGCAAGCTGGATGTAGAAAACAAGTTTGGCAATTAAAAATCCCCGGCACATTCACCAATCCAAATAGTCAGGAATTGCAAATCATTAATAATAAGGAAACCACCTGCTGGGGACACTCTAACCCAGCATTAAGATTTGC
Source organism: Hystrix cristata (assembly GCA_004026905.1). Classification (NCBI taxonomy): domain Eukaryota; kingdom Metazoa; phylum Chordata; class Mammalia; order Rodentia; family Hystricidae; genus Hystrix; species Hystrix cristata. The sequence continues at coordinate 110,355 of PVJO010001014.1, forward strand.
CAATGTGCTTAACTGTTACTTTCAGATTGATTTTTTTTTTTTTGATCCAGGGAAAAATAGCATTTAATCTGACCTGCGTTGAAGTATTTTATTAATCTTTTTTTTTTTAACCAAGAACATGTATTGGTACATCTTAAAAATAAAAATAAGTGTATTCCTCACTGAATTTCAAATGTTGTTATAGTTATAATTAAAATGGCAATTACTTCATCACATTGAGATAATATTCAGTTTATTACCTTCTATCAAGTATCAAATAGCTCACTATAATATATAAGATTATATTGCTTCTTTATATTTAACATATTTTTTAAAACCCACATTAGAAGTAGAAAAGACTAAAAACCTCAAGGTTTTAAGTAAGAACATAGCTTGTCATTCAGTTTTTTAATGTATGTGTAAATTTACAGCCTACTTTGCCATAGATTTCAAGCTGAATTTTTATAGTAGCTAAGTACTCATCTCAATTCTACTGACACTTTTTGAGCCAATTATCAAGTGTGTGTGTGTGTGTGTGTGTGTGTATCTGTGTTTTACTTGTTTTCATGGTTTGTGCATGTTGTCAAAAATGTACTCCCAATTAAGAAATGATTAAGAACTCCTGAGTGGGAGCTAAACATTTATAAACTGCTATAGAAGAAAACAGTTCCCTTGCTCATGATGCTTTATGCACCAAGTCCAGTTATGTACTTCTCAGATTATGGCACAGTACTTTGCTCATTAAGAGTGCAGAAAGTCACCAGAGCCTATATGGCATCTAACATGGTCTCAGTTCTCACAGGCAAGTCAAGGTTTAGGTAGGAGACAGAGCGTTCACGGTAACCAGGTCTTAACCAATGAGCTTTCTCCAAGCTGTGTGCAGAGGTAGGAGAAGCAAAAACCCAGAAAGGCAGGGGCCACACTTTCAACTATTCAGAAATAAAAGACTTGAAAAAGCCAAGACATAAACTTTCTTAACTGGAATGCAAATAGATTAAATAACTTAATATGATATATAATCTAGTCAAGTAATCCAACTCTAATTGGAGCTCCATGTTTATCTGTATAAGCAATATTACCTCTTGATACATTTGAGCACGAGCACTTTTTTATATATATGCAAAACCTTGAGCAATTTTGGCAATAAATGCATGCTTCAATATCTTTCACACTGTACTACAGAATTTGTATTCCGTCCAGTTTACTAGTAAGACTTGCGAAAAACACAGAATCTGTTGGTTACCTGTCCTCAAGATACTTTATTTTGGAGAATCTAAGGCAGGTAATTCTTAAATTAACCTAAAATAAAATATGATGTGCTTTCTCCTAGACTCAGTAACATAATCTTACAATTTCTTGAGCAATTTGATAAAACTGCTGAGAAAACTGTGATTCTTGGGTAGTAAGCAGGACGGTTCTCATGTGTGAGGATTCCGAATTTTCCATACTAACTGTAGATGTTTTTCGGTCACAGCCTCTTTGGACTTCTAGTTTCTCAGTTACTTTTGTCAGCTTATTTTTAATCTTTATTCTTGTTATGGTTAGAGTGCGGTTTCACTGTTTATACCCCCTAGTGTCCATATATCAAAGGGGTGGCAGACAGAGCAGTTTTATTGAGTGGTGTGCTGGACCTGTAAAAAATGGGGCCTAAAAAGAGGGTCCTTAGGTAAGTGAGGGTGTGCCTCTCTCTTCTCTGGTTGGCTGGTGATGTGACCCTTGGCCCCTACATGTCCTCTACTTAGTACAATAGATTCTGCTGTTGCCCTCATCAAAGCCAAACCAATGGGGTTATGGGATTTTGAACTTTAAGTCCTCAAAACTACGATATAAATAAAATTATTTATTTTTTCTTTTTCTTTCTTTTTTAAAATTATTAATTATTATTTTTTGTAGTGCTTGAGATTGAACCCTACCCTTCACACTGAGTTATAATCTCAGACCATTTTTTTATTTTTGGTTTTGAGATAGAGTTTCACTAAATTGCTATTAATGGCCAGGCTATACTCAAACTTGCCAGTTATAATGTCCTTGAGATGTCCTTTTAAAACTAGAGTCACACACCTAACTCAAGTGAATCTTTTAGAGAATTCTGATATCGACCATGAATATCATATATTTTAGCACCTATTTAACATATCCGGAGTTCAGTGGAAATATAGTCACATTTCATCATTTATACTCTTATGATTTCTAGAAGCTCAAACTCTTATTACTTTAGCCATAAAAACTGAAGCATCTAACGTTCTTGAAAGCTTCTGCATCTCCTAAATCCGTTGCTTATAATCCATAATTTATTATCTTTCCAGATTAATGTTTTTAAATGCTGCTCTAATCTGTGCTTTTTTTTTTTTTTTTTTCCAGTGCTGGGAATTGAACTCAGGGCCTTGTACTTGTGAGGCAGGCACTTTAACCACTGAGCTAAATCTCCAGGGCCCTGCTTTAATCTTAAAGAACCTATAAAGTTCCTCCATTGTCTTGCACATCTAGATCAAGTTTTCCCTTTTAAAATCCGCAAAATTATATCTTATCGATTTCTGTCTTACCTAACATCGACCTTGTAATAAGTTAAATCTCCTAGTTACAAATTTTCCTCAGCTACATGTCCGTCTAGTCTTTAAAATATATGATTGAAATCAAAATTCTCGTCACAAATTCTTCCAACTTTTCATACTTCATAGTAATCTTCACTTTTTCACTTTTGATAACACTTATTTTTAAACTCTGACATATATTTTCACATTTAACCCTCTTTGAGTTTCCCTCCTGCTCCGCTGCTACTTGGCATCACCTGCCTTATCTCAGAACGCTTAGCACATGCCAGACACCAGGAACTCTCCTTGTAATGACTAAGGACACAGAGCTCTTGTGACTGCCCAAGAATGACACTGAGAAAAGCCAAAACGAAGCGATGTTTGCCTACTACATCTTTATTTTAATATCACCATGAGACACAGAATTGCACTGCTGAGCAAAAGAGGAAGATGAGTGCTGTGTTTGCCAGATAATTGAATTACAAAGGATTTTTATTCAAATGTTGAGGAAAAAGCATTAGAATTTCCCAGCAAAGAACGACTTTAGATCCGGAAAATTAAATTCTGTGTCTCCTAATTGTACCATTTTAGTAAACTGTAAATTCGATTTGACAGGCCTCTAAATTCTGCCTCCTTTCTAGACAATGTCATGTCTTTTTTCTTATTATGAATGACTTGTAATTTGTCAATAAATATATCATTTTACAAGTAAAAATTTCATTTCATCTGAACGCCTGAGTTTCTGAGACATTGCAACAACTAAATTACATTATACTTCGTGTGATTAACAACAAATAAAACATAGCTGCCTCACACTATTATGGTCTACTCAAAGGGCGATCGTCCACACAATGCATTTTATGACCCGGCATGTGCCACCCTTCCAGCAGTCACAAGCTCTGAACAGGCTCCACGTAAACGCCTCCGGGAAGGCGCAAAACAATGTTCCTGCATTCAGTAATAACCTGGACTTCAACTAATCATACAGCACAGCGATGCATTTATTTACTTACAGATTCAACACCTATTTGCATAGTGGAGAGGACAACAGACAACAGCCTGCACTCATGGTGTTTACAATCAGAGCTGCTTCTTTACGTTTGTAATTATAGCACAAATCTAGAGACACACATCATAAGGAAAAAATCCCATTTCTGGGCAAATTATTGGTATCTCAAATTTCATATCTAAAAGGATCATAACACTGTTTTAGTCAAAGCACCGTACTAAAGATTATATGTATTGGGGGGGATTTGGCCCCAGTGGTTAGAGCGCTTGCCTCACAGGCACAAGGTCCTGAGTTCGATCTCCAGCACCAAAAAAAAAAAAAAAAAAAAGATTATATACATTAATATTAGTAAAACACAGTTTTCTGTCACGTAGTAAAAGCTAATTAAAAGCTTGCTGCAATCATATTTCACTTAATAAAAGAGTATTACAAACAATGTGCAGTAATGTAAAAGTGAGTTATTCATTGTTGGTAAGTCAAAAATATTCTATGAACAAAAGCAAATATAACAAGGAGTGAAACTTTGGCTTACGTTACATTTAAACTAAATAGCAGTCAATTATAGAAGAGTGTAACTTCAGATAGATATTAATTTTACAGCGCTAATTATTAGCTTGTTGGCCTACATTTACTCCTTATATATATTAAATGTTTTGCTGATAGAATATCATTCATCTTTACAGATTTACATTAAAATACACTAAGTTACATATTTCCTTCTTTAAAGAGTAAGACATTGAAATAAAAGTAGTTGTTACACATTGTACCTCTTTAAATAACTGTAATTTGATCATTTTTAAAGATAAAATTAAGTGAACACCAGGGATTTTATATGTATTTGACTAATTAATTGGTGCAATTACCAATCTACTTGCCTTTATTAAGAAAACTTTATGAGAACAATAAATCCTAGTTCATCAAGGGAAATTAAAACTTATGGAAGGTGCTAAGAAATAATCATCACTGCATTCTACAAGCTAAGGACACCAGCACAGAGATGGACGGTTCCCTCGTCACCCTCAGTGATTTCAATTTGACATATATTAATTTACTCAATAGTCTCCTATCACTTCTTGTTCCCTGTCATCTCTAAAAACACCCTGCTCAGAATCATCACCTTCCTTTAAAAATCTCCACAGGCACTTATTTGGTGCAAGTGTGGGGAATAATACAATGTCAAGGGTAAATTTTACTTATTAATTTCCTTAATTCATTTTAAATCCAACTGTAACACAGCCATGACATTTCATAATGTGACATCTACTTCTTTGCATAAGGCCCACAGTATCAGTTTCAATAAATTAGTGGATCTACTTTAAGTTTCAGATTGAAAAAGAAAGAAGATGTGGTTATAAAAGTTTCACAATTTGGAAAAAGATATTTTGTGTCAACTTTTTTTTTTTTTTTTTTTTTTGTGGTGCCCGGGATCGAACTCAGTGCCTGGCACTTGCAAGGCAAGCACTCTAATCACTGAGCTAAATCTCCAGCCCTGGAAAAAGATATTTTGAAGGGGGGAAAAAAAAAAGTGAAATATTACGATAGACTGACAAAGCTGCAAGAAGAAAAGATTCTGACTTTTAGGAGAGAATAGACATATGCTAGTGAGAATTGGGGGTGGTAGGCAGCCTGTACAATGACCTACAGTGATCCTTCCATTATAGGCAGCTAAGTTAGATAGTAATTAATATACAGTCAGAGAGGGACTGGGCTCTCAAGGAAGTCAGCAGAAAAAAATAAAGACACCAGAATCCTGGTTGGAGGTACCTCTGAAGAAGCCCAGGCTTCACAATAGAGATGCAATGGCCAGGCCTACAGGCCTCCATAAGGGATGAGCAGTAAATTGGAATTACATTGCAATTAGCACTGTCTAATTACAGGAAATCCAGGAAGTCCAGCTTGGCCTCAGTCACCCAGGTGGGCAACCAGAGCATCTGGACACACTCCTGCCCCAACATGCCTCTGTTCTTTCCATGTGCACCTGCCACATGTGCCGCTCCACTGTTGGATCAATATTAGCTGAGCGGCTGTACTTGTAATCCTATGAGTTGATTTTAATTTGACCTACTTGTATCCGCACTGTGACTTTGCTGTATAAATTAGCCCTGACAAAAGGCTTCAGTGTCTAGTCACTTTCAGGACCTCTCCTGTCTCCTGTCTCTTCCTCCTTTTTTTTTTTTTTTTCTTTTCAATTTTTGGACTAAGTCATTAAATTGCTCAAACTGGGCTTCAACTTGAAATCTTCCTGTCTCAGCCTCTGGAGTGCTGGATTTTGTAATTTCTGAGGATGTACAGCTACCCTCTGTGTGTGAGATGGCCAGTGAGACAGTAGGTGGAAAGAACTGACACTGTACTTAGGACAGCAACTATCAAGGACAAGATGCCTGTCTACGGCCACATAAGCAGACCTGGAAGTAGATTTTTCTGCCGTGCAGACCTGATGGCGCAGTCTTCACCCAGAGCTCAGCATCGTGAGAACAGCCGAACACGGGCCCCTCAAGCCTGCCTGGATTCCTGTTTACAAGATCAAGACTTAATGCACGCTTGTTTCAAATAGATAACCATTGACTCTACTGACCCCCAATTTCTTGTGTCTAGGAATAGTAATACATTTTCTGTTAAAATAGTAAACTCCTAGGAAATGAAGTAACGTCTGATACGTTTTGTACATTGTTAGCTTCAGAACATAAATGCACGTTCATCATTCAGTGTGTTCTCTTAACAAGGATAACAAAAATTTCTATAAAAACGAGTTGCTGATTTGAATTTCAATTACCTAAATAATTGCTTCAAATCCCTAGTTTAACTTTAAATTAATGGGTATAAAAAGTTACTTATTCAAGGTTCAACCTCCTTCTATTTATCACTTTTAAAAAAATTACAATTTAAGGATGGAAAGTTGATACCAAATCCTCTGTAATCTGTCAGAGAAAAACATCTCCCTTTCAAATCAGAAGAAATCAGAAGCATGAAATGCCATTCTACATGGCTTCACTTACACTTAATTCCATAAATTGTGATTAGTTTGAATATATGTAATATTAATAGCTAACTTTCTGCATCAGCAGACGCAAGCTTCACAAACCTTGTCTATTTGCTCTTCATTTTTAGAACGCTTGGTTAAAAGATATAGCAAGGATTTTACATGCTTAGGAAAAGGTAACTATATGCAATCCCATGGTAATATTCCTGTTCAAACTAGATCATAATGATTTACATAAACAGCATATTTTAATGGGCATGCAAATATGAAATACATAACCATGTAAACTGCCTAACAATATAATAAGCTGGTATACATATGTGTATGATAAAAACAATCGCTAGGTAGATAATACCTAGAAAACATGCAAATAATTATAATATGTGTAATTACCATTTTCTTTCTTATCAAAAGTTTTTTAGTATTTACTTTTAGTATTTTTATTTTTAGTATTTACTCACTACTGGAATTGATCAATTTGATAGAAATATACATTTTTTGCACTCCTTTAAATATCACTTTTGAAAAACCTTAACTAATATCTTTCAGAATTACTTGTGAATACACATATTTTGAAATAAAAATATTTAAATATGGAACAAATCATCTTCCAGATATGACTGCATTAAAAATAATGCTGAAAATTGTTTAGAATTACACGTTTTTTTGGGCTCTGTCACTCAAATCACATCAAAGAAAAATTTCAGTTATCAATTAATCCTATTAACTAAATCACTTAACCTATAAATTTGTAGCACCAAAATTCTAAGCATTGAGGTGTTTGTATGTTTTCTAACAAATTTTAAGTTATTTAATCTAAGATAAAATCCATTGTAACTCCCATCGTTTTATTTATAAGCAAGAGAACAGCCTCAAATTCCAATACACCAGAAATTATAAGATGCTCATACATTCAGGTGTGCTGAATGTGAAAATATTCCTGTTAGAAATAACATAATGACCTTCATTTTCTGTAACAGTTTTCCAAGAAAACCTCAAGATCTGAAGAGTTTTGATGAAATATGTTTATATTAGAGAAAAATCATCTACCATCACTTTTTAGCTACCTTTTTAAACACGTGTTTCTATAAACGTATGTGTAAAATTCCACATTAGCTTTTACTAATAAATTATACTTCAATTTTTCATATCACTCATGAAAGAAAACAAGTTCGTGTCCTTCGCATAACTGCCAATTGCAATGTACCTTGATTCCGTCAGGCAAGAGAAGGTTCATAAATCAGCAAGTTGAGCATTTACTAATGACAAAGAAACACAGTTACAAATGTATTATATAATCTAATTTTCCCTCTGATATATACATTTTATATAATTTTAGTACAGATGTTTCTCAGAAATTATGAAAGAACATTTATAATTTCTGTTTTGATACTTTTAGAAGCACTTCAAAGACTATAAAAGGAATGTTTGGAAATAAACAGTATCACTTTTTTTTTTTAATTCCAAAAATGGGTAGAAAATTCAAATTACCCACAACACTTTAAAATAATAGAAGTTAAAATATTCTGATCAGAAGTCTATAAAATATAGATAGATTTTTTTTTTCCTCCAGTTTTCTAAAGCCTGAGATTTCACTATGCTCTCAAAGACAGGCTGGCCATGTTAAGAAAACTGGCTGTGAATTCTGTGTGATCTTGGACAACATAAGGCCCCGGGCACAACTTCCCGAACTTTGAGTTATGAATCCCACACATACTGAATGGATGGATTGGATGGATTAAGTGGTGCATCTGAAGACCCTCATTCAGGGCCTAAAATGCAATGCTTTATTTTAAAAACAGAACTTGCAACATTTTGCAAGGATAGGAAGATAACTTGTGGAATAACCATCCGTTCAGTAAATACTAACACAATAGCAACAGACCACTTTTCAGGGCATATTAGAGCAAAGAAGGCTCAAACTGCTTCAAAATAATTTTTTTTTAAAAAAAGATTTGCCTGATTGTCATTTGTTGTCTGCTTATTAGTGCCTACATCTTAGATTATGAGGCACTTGCTTGTTAAAATTTTGCTTTTTTTCTTTTAAGACCAAGTTTGTGACCAGGAACACCATTTCTATCTCGTGCTGGAAGACAATTACTGATTATTTCTTGGACACTCAAGAGAAGATCACATCAGGGGAATTTGTCTCATTTCCTATCCTTAAAGGAAAGAAAGGAAAATACCATTACTAATGAATTTAAAGATCTATTATGTATCAAGAACTGCTCTCCGTTCTAGTTTAAAAACACATATTTTTGTGATGCATCATACTGTCCACAACTATATTCCCCTGAACAGTGATGAAGCAGTGTGACACCCGCGCTGCATCGCATCCCGCGCTGAGGCACGCTGCCTTAGCGTGTCAGGATCTACTGGGCACGTGACTGAATGGCGCATAGACCGGGCTAAATTACCAGAGCATCTCCTTCTAAATGCTCTAAAAAACCTTCTGTGGTTGAAGAATAATCAATTACTCAATTCAATTCCACAAATATTTATTAAGTATTCACTCACTCCTGTTTTATCTCCCCTTGTGGGCTGCTTTCTTAAGAGCAGCTGAAGCAGCAAAATGACTCCCATTTATTAAAGACTTTTATTTTAAAGATGCTTAAGTGTAGTTCACAGCTCTTCAACTCCTCTTACCAAATCCTCAGAGGCTCCATTGTAGAGGAAATTCATGTTGTATCATACAGAAACAAGAATAATGTGTTCTCTTTTCATTTTGTCAAGAAAATATCAGCATTATAACTAGAGTAAGGATGTGTCGAGCAGACATGCTGTGTCTAAATATGAGTCATTATTCATTACTGCTCATGTATATAGTCATTTTAAGATAAATCAATGCGGGTTTACTTTATGCTTTAATGTTAAGTGTCTGTACTATGTATTTAAAGGAAAAATGAAGAGTACATTTTGTTTATTACATTTTATTTGCTCCCCGTTTGGATAATGCAGAAGCCTGCTAAATATTATGGAAAATATACGCTTCTACTTCCAATAAGGACCAAAACATTTTTTCCAATCTTTTAAAGTGCAGAATGAGTAGTTAGATTCTAATCTTAAAATAAATATTCCTTATTTGGATCAATACATAGATGATTCCTTCCAAGAACATTAGTCATAGTGCTTCTGGGAACTGTCTCCAGATTTATCCTGGCCAAATAAAGATAGGGTGCCTTCTCTAGAGAACCCTTGTGGGTTCTTCTTTTCCCACCTTGGGACTCTGAAGAGTGCCCTGTTATATTCTCCCAGGAAAGTCCAAAATAATACCCTATCTGTCATCTGCCTTGGAGCCAAGGTTATGTTTCTCTTCTAGGAAGCTTACTGCATTAGCATTTTGTAAGGCTGTTTCAAAGTCAACACATCAGCTCAATGTGAGAGTACTACTACAGATACTCAGGCAGTGCAAAGTTCTAAGTGGAGCTTATCTGCCTAGCAGTGAAAGAGGAGATCTAGGATGTCTGTTTTGACCAATTCTGTCTGGTAGTCTCACAACAAACACAAAAGAAGTGTTTATTACTATCGTAAACAATGTATTCATTGACTCCACCATGAAACTCATTTTCTGCAACAAGACATTAAAAGCTTTTCCCAATCTGATTTGGGACAACTTTTCAGCTCCTTGGAGCTTAGAAGAATAACTTTTATGTTGCTTTTTAGAGCAAGGTGTGTTTTATACTATACTGTTTGCACTATGTCTCAAATCCTTTTTGAAAAATATTATTTTCCTAAAGTGTATAAGACTATCTTCTTCACTTTAATACCATGCCTAAGACTATGATTTGAACATAGTAGAAATGCAGCAGGCATTTAAAGTACTGGAAATAATAAATGAAACAGCTCAAGTTTGTACAATTTCGTCACAAGAACAAAGTAAAGAAATAAAATATTGGGTCACTTATCTACGTTGCCCATATGCCAATGCATTGGCAACTTGACCTCCAAGCTAAATCCCCAGCCCCTCTAGTTTCTTAACAATTAGGAAATGTGCTCACAAGTCTGATGAAGTTACTCCTGTATTGAAGCTAAGAGTCCCTCACTCAACATTAAGTTTTTTTTCCATTCCTCACTATTGTCAGCTTCCATGTTGTTTGCTTCCCACACACGCATCTGAAGCCACTCTGCCTTCCTGGCTTCTGCTGCGTGTTACTCATCTAACACTTGAACTTTCTGATCACCAATTTAATTGTTTTTTTCAGATCTGGGGTTTGAATCTACAGACACTCTCGCTGAGTTACATGCCCAGCCCTTTCCATTTTATTGATTTTTTTAAATTATTATTTTGAGAAAGGGTCTCGTTATATTCCTTAGGCAAGACTGGAATTTGCAGTCATGCTTCAGACCGCCAAGGAGCTGGGATTACATTCCTATGCCACCCCTGCCTGGTTTTACTTATTTTTTGTTTGTTTGTTTGTTTGTTTACATTCTGTCATTTAAACACTTAGTCATCTAACCACTTTTATCCTTTAGTCTCACCATTTTTCCAGGAAAAATATTATTTTAACAACTATCTATTTTGTATAAATATTTGCCTTCATTTTTTTCTGAAATTCTGGTTCTACTAAGTCAAAATTTATTAAATGAACCTCACTGAATTTCATCATTCTCTTACTCAATCATCACTGTTACAATAATAGGAAAAAATAGTGTCATTTCTCATACTGAACTGCATTCTAAAAATTGGGCCTCACGCTACAATCTTTGCAATCTTTGAAGTTTAAAATAATAATACCTAAAGGGTAAATATTTATTCTTCACAAGTCAATATATACGAATGACTCATATTTATATAGTGATGAAGAGATTTGATTGTTATCCTCAAATCATACACAAAATAGCCATTAAATAAAATAGCTATGTTAGCAAAAAGAGCTTTCTGGAAGCATGGCTAGGCTGAAGCTAATGATCACCAGGTTAGAAGCATCTCAGGCATGGAAGTTAAAGTTACTCTTTCTTCCAGTACCCAGCTACATTACACACTGAAACACAATACTTTTTGTCCTTTGTGAAATCTTTAACAAATTTGGAGAGTATATTTTGCTATCATGCCTTCTTTTAGGATAGTATTTCAGGACTGCAGTTACAAAGACAATAGAATGTAAAAGACAAACAAGTTCTATTTTTATCCTCATTGGTATTAATAATCATGTGCAGCATTCATATTTCCAAGTGATTTTTATAGAAAATATGTTTATTGTTCAGCAAATGAAACTCAGATGCATAACCACACTTGACAGGGTGTTAGCCTTTAATACCTTAATCCCATCTCAACATCACTGATGCAGTCTCTGGAAAGCTAAGTATTAATGTGAGAATATCCTATTGTTTCCATCATCTGGAAAAGAAGATTCTGAGTGCATATTGTGTAAATTGCGGTTATACACATCACACTTTTAAAAGCCATCTTCACATAACACTCTACATAATTTAATTGTATTCACGTGATTCTTTTTCATGGGAATGAATGATACAGTCTAAATGGAATGTGATCATTATGTATATCTACAATGTACCAATAAATTAATTAATTTTTTTAAAAGAGACAGTTAATTTAATGTAATTTTATTCTAAATAGCAATATACACTTCGGTGTGATGGCACATGCCTGTAATCTCAGCACTCAGGAGACTGAGGCAGGAGGATTGCTGTGAGTTCCAAGCCAGCTGGGACTACACACTAAGTTCAAGATCAGCCTGAATTACATGGCAAGACACTGTTTCGAAAAAAATAAATAGCAATATAATACTTGCAAGTATCAGGGAAAGGTTAACTTCCATTGAAAATCTAAAATAAAAATTTCACTAGAAAATAAAAAACTAGAATTTTTAAAACACTTGATTATAAACAATTGGTATTTTAATCTGTGACTTGTTTTTATTTTGAAATAATTTTAGATTTATAAGAAAATGCATATTTTTATATTGGGATGCATATACTTTGACACAGTTACACCTCACTAGCTGCATATAAAATGATAGTATAATTACCAAAATTAAAATTTATTTTTCTGGATAGAAGATGATATAAAATGTTAAAATTTTTTTAGTTACCATATTTCTTCCGTCTGTTCAATCTGTGATTTATTGTCTTTGATATTTTTTTAAGATACTGATCAGGTATATCACAGGATGTCCCTCAGTATGGGCCTGATATTTTCTCATAATTATACTGGGCTATAGATTTTAGGAAAGAATATTGCAAAGGTGAAATTGTTTTCTTATTATAATATCATAACATGGGTTACAAGAGTCTACATATGACTGGTTAACTTCCTTTGTTTAATTAAGAAAATATGACTTTCCCCTTTCCAGACTTTATTGGAAGAGTCTTCAAATCCAGCCATCAAGAGAGCAATCATGTTCCTCCTGCTAGAGACTAGCATCAAAGGGTTTTGGGCGTACGTGATTATCTCTAGATAAGCAATACAACTTCTAGAGGGAGTTGAAAATATACATATAATCTTAAAATATACATGTGATTTCAGTAATCTTGCATATACCTATTTTCAGATAACTATTTTGTTTGTTTGTTTTTTGGTGCTGGGGCTCGAACTCAGGGCCTTGTGCTTGCAGGGCAAGCACTCTAACCACTGAGCTAAATCCCCAGCCTCAAATAACTTTTATGTCCTAGGAATATATATATTATACATATATAGTATATATAAATATTTAATATATTTCAATTTATAGAACATTTAATATAAATGATATATAAAAACTCTATATTTTTTAAAATTCTTCTCTTAGACATATTGATTTACATGACATCATCACCATATGGCCTATAGAATACTGAAGTGGTGATCAAAGGCTATGATAATAATATATACATTGAGTGTACCATAAATATTCATGGAATTATAAACATGAATAATACTCATCTATATTTAAATGAATGAGGCTGGATTTATAAAAGTGATGTTAACATTCTAAGAAGTGAAAAAGATACTGCAAACATAAATAATAAGATGCTATTGTAGTATTTTATATTTAACATATTATATTTAACATATAAACCAAATTTAATTTGTTCACTTTTATCAAACATGTAAATAATAATTTACGCTATACTTTTGAATGTAATATACATTATTTCCTAACTTTTGGTATCAATTTACAAGCCCATTTTGAATTTCTTCAAAAACTAAATTTCTTCTAAATACTTGAGTACGTGGAGTTGAAATATTTGCTAATTTGAGTATTTCTTACTACTCTTAATTTACTTAAAAAACACTACTTAATAATATTACCACTTAAGTTGTATATTCAGAAAAGGTAGAGCAGAAGATTATGTGGAAAGTAGTTTTATACTGATAATAGATTTTAAAAGAATATTTAAAAAGTAACTCATTTTACATATTCTAAATGAAAAAACGGAAACCAAATTAAGCAAAACTTTCACTCAAGTTTGTATATTTATGCCTCCTGTCTACTAATTTCATAATCATCCAGGAAAAAGAAGAATGCTAATATGAATTATCTCATTTACTGAAGTTTTTAGGATCAACTGAAAGTCGGAGAACTCCAAAGTGAAACCGAAAAGCACAAAAGGTAAGTAGTCAGACATGTCTAATAAATGGTGAAGACATCCATATAATAATTTCTTATTGCATCATTGTGTTTTGAAATTATATTCACACATTTGTAATAATGACTAACTTATAAGGAAAAGTAATATATTGGTTTCATTTATATAATCACGGTGGTGTGTATCATATTTTAATGATGTGTGTTAAATTAGCAAACTGTTTTTTATTAAAAGTATAATTATATGTTTTTCTTTTATGATAAAATAACTGCTATGCTTCTTCTGTGGTCATAAAATTACTGTTATCCACAAGAGAACTTTTCTGAAGTAAATTTTTTGAAGTTTAAGTAGATTCATGAATTTTTCAGTTTTTCATTACTGAATGATTTACCAAAATAAAGAATAATCATTTAAGTCACAGTATTACATTTTTTGAAATTCAAGATATAAACATAAATCAGCTAAACTTCTGTGCATACTTTTGCAGCATTTTCTTCAGTACCTCCAGATTTAAGTGTGTGGTATTACTGAGACAAATTCAAAATATCTCTAATTTCTTATTTAGAAAATAAATGAATTATAATGCTGTATTTTGATGGATTAATGGTTTAAAAATGTTTCAAAATGTAGCAAAGGACAGAATTCATCAATTTATTAATAATATGAAGATTATTTCAAAGAATTTCCAATAAAATTTCATATATTACTTTAAATTTGTATTCCCTAAATCTTATAAATAATGTGAAACTATTATGCAAATTCAAAAAATTTCATCTTTTTCAGGTCGCATTTGGTTGGGCCTCCCAGGCAAATAATTTTAATTTATTTTGTGAACTATGCATTAGTCAAAATGTTACATTTCATGTTCAATCAATATATATGGAAATATATGCATATATAAAATACTGTATCTCCTAGTGTAATTTGTATGTTTGTTATCATCTCCAGGTCACAACAAACTAGACATGCTATTGTACTTCTTTCTGTACATTAGTGCAGATTATTTGAACGTCTACTAATAAATCTTTGGTCAAGAGCATACTATGAAGTACACTGATTTGCACGTTTAATGTACAAAATTCAATATATTAGTACCAGTACACTAAATTTACTAATCATACTATCTGCCTCTCTTGGCCTTACATTTAGGTGGTTTATTTCTTCTATGAAGAATGAGAAGAATAAAGATTTATGTGAAAATTATGTTTTGTCAAGTACTCTTGAAAGGTATAATATGGTATAGTATTCATTAAACACTGTGTGGTATTTAAGAGGCTTACTTTTTTATCTTTTATAGAAAGTGTAATTTTGCTTTAGGTAACTTTGTTAGAAGTAGCAGATTTAGGTAAATTTGTAAGCCCGCTACAGGATTTATTTTCAAAATCTGAAATACTTACATTTATGGCATTATCTATATTTTTGGTTTCCTGCAGTAACCCTGTTTTATGCTCTTTATTCTTGTCATTTTAATTTATTCTTATATGTTTGTTTATAAATAACATAATTTTAAGATATACTTCTGTATAATATTTTTATACTTTAGCAATTACTGCTAAATTTTGTTATACTTACTATTCCAGTTGTTATTTCCAAAATTTACCCAAAATTAAAGTTGTATATATTAAATAATTTTAAAGATATAAATTTATTATGAAGCTATTTACATAAATTTAAAATTTGATTCTCCATTGGGGAGCAATAGCATGCTAACACGGTTTTCTAATAATTTATTTTTAAAAAATTTCATCTGTATTAGTACATGTTTGTAGTACATAATGATTCTACTCATCATAGGGAATTGATACATGCATATGATGATAATTTACCTAATTAACACATATTTACAGATGTTTCTGGTATATAGTATCATAATTTGATACATGGATACAACATGTAGTAATTAAATCAAGATATATTAACATTCATATCTCCTTGAACATTTATCATTTTTGATGTATTTGGAAAGTTTGGACTCCTTTTCTCTAATAACTTCGAAATATAATATTCATTTTTGTAGGTTGTAGTTACACTATTATGGAACAGAACATTAAACTTATTCCTATCAACTGTATTCTGATACCCTTTATATAATCTTTTTTCATTCCATCTCTCTTTTCATATCTTCTCTTGTCTCCAATGATGAGTAATCTATGAGACCAACTGTTTTATATTCTATGAATGAGAACAGGTAATACATGCCTTTCTGTACTTGGCTTATTTAATTTCTTTCATTCATATTGCCATAAATGACATAAATGACATAATTTCATTCTTTTTATGGCTGAATATTATTCCATTGAATAGATATATGACAATATCCTTATCAATTGATTCTTCAATGGGCATCTGGATTTTGTTTTTCTATGCTAATGTGAATAATGTTGCAATAAAGATGGAAGTTCCGGCAACACTTTGATACAGTGATTTTACTCAAGGGATATGTACTAAGAAATGACATCACTAGATCATATGGTAGTCTATTTTTAGTTTCTTTTTTTTTTTTTAGGAACCTGCATTCTCTTTTCCATAATATCTGTAGCAATTTACATTCCCACCAACTGTGCATGCATTCCCATTTCTCTGCCTCTTTAACAGTATATAGCAAAAAAATACCTTAAATGCAGAAGGCAGCTCACTCCTACCCAGAGATGAGAATTTAACTCCATCTACTCTATCAGTTGTTACTAAAATATTTTCTCCCCAGGTGGTTTAATAGACTGATGTTTTGCCCAGGGAATAACTAGAAAAAGCAAGGTGATTGTCTTTACATAGAAGTTAGTTCCCACAGGTGAACCAATATTCATGTGGACTCTGTGGAGACAGGAGGGGAATCTGGAAAGAATCATGTGAGGAGAGAAGAAGGGAGAGTAAAAATCATCAAGATGTGATATTTGTATGTATTGTATGTGTGTTCCAAAGTGAATACAATTGTTCTGCATCACAAAGATATAGTCCTAATAAAAAAAGAAAAACCTCACTTACAGAAAAAATTTACCAAGGAGGAAAATGCAAGCAGCTCCTATCATCTAGGACCTGCCGGCTCCAAGTAGGACAAACCACCTAGGACAGACAATTAGCTTCGAGGGTCCCGACTGTGCACATCCTCGGCCAAAGATCAAGTGGCCGCAGCTTTGTGACTACAGACTGATGAATGGAAAGCAAGATTTTGGTTTTAGAAACACATATCACACACATTTTAACATCAAAGATAGTTGTTAAGCTTTGCTTCTCTATGCGAGGTGGCATTTTATCACTTCATATTCATTTAGTCTCAAAAACTCAAATCCTGCCAACTCTTAGTGTTATATGCGTATCTAAAGTAGAAAATAATTTTTCCAGCTTTATCTCTTGTAATAGTTTCATCAAACAGATATCAAAAGCCTACAGAGCATTAGTTGGGGACAGGGTGATTAGTTTCTCTCTTTATGGATGGGTAATTAATATAAAAAGGATGGAAAAAATCCTTAATCCCATTACACTTGATCCATCATTTAGCAATGCTTTTTGACTCTTCAAGGTAAAATCTGCAACTGAATTTCCCTAAAGCAATCAAGTCGTCAGTTTCAGAAAATTATAAAACCCCACAGCAAACTGCACATCACTGATAGAAAAAAGTGAGGTTTCTGACATTCATCTCAGAGAATATCACTGAATGAAACTGTTTCGAAGATACCACATTTAAGATTATCCCTAATAGAATTGACCTAATTTCGCTTGGTGTATACAATTTCAGGATTAAGGAGATACCTGCTTAGTGGGAAATACATCAAAAGAAGTCTCGCTATGACACTACAGATGTTGCTTGTGAGCTGATGGGGGCCATGGCTCAGAAGTATAAGGAGTGTTGCAGAGTTACAGAGCAGTCTCCTGCATGACAAAGACAAGCTCAAAGAAACCTTTCCAAACTCATTAAGTAGATCCATCAAGGTTATGTATCAGCCTGGCTCACAACTTTAAACGTTATTGATTTCTTTTCTTGGCCATTTTCATCTTCTAATGCTCAATGTATCATAAGATTAGTACATGACTCGGATCAACTGCAGTATCATTTATGCAACATTTGATGGATGTAATCCATAAAACACATTTTCTCTTTTACCAGAGCTCTTTCACTCATGTCTTACTCCTCCTTTTGTGTCACTGCATTGTATCATTAGAATGAAGGAGGATCTTTCTTTTTTGAAAATTGTGGTAAAACAGTTATCATAAAATTTCACATTTTTCCATTTTAGGTGTATAGTTCTACAGCACTATGTGTATCAAAACATCACAATTTATACAATCAACACCACCATCCATCTCCAGAACTTTTTCACCATCTGAAACTAAAACGCTCATCAATTAAATACTTCTCTTTCTTTAAACCTTTGGTAACCCCCCTTCTATTTTTTCCTCTCTCTGAATTTGACTATGGCTAGAAATTCCTGTAGAGGAGTCACACAATATCTGTCCTTCTGAACTGGTTTAGTCTAATTCTCTTTAAAGATTTTCTACATTGAAATGCACATCAAAATTTTCTTCTCTTTCTAAACTGAATGTTAGTATATTAGGTGTGTACCCAAATTTTTATTTAATCATTCATCTGAAAATTGAAACTGGATTTGTTTCTACCATTTGCTGTAGTAAAAATGAATGCACAAATACTGCTCATACCCATCCTTTCATTTTGGTTGGGTATATACCCATACGAAGAATTGCTGCTGGATCACGTGGTAATTTTATGTGTAGTTTTTTGAGATATCACTATGTCATTTTCCATAGTTGACACACCAGCAATTCAGAAGTACATCAGTTTTTCCCCATATTCCATCTTCCTTTTTCCTTTTTCACTATCTTAGACATAGTAAATAATAATTGGGAAATACTTCTCCAAATCTCATAGTGTTAATAATGAAATTTAGTCAGTTTAAAATAGTGGATAAATTTCTATAATAAAACTTAATTATTATTATATTAACAAAAGAGCAATTAAAAGGCAAAGTACTGAAATATTAGCTGAATTCCACTATTCAGTTCCTTTAAGGTCACTCTCTTGCCTGTATGTTTATACATTTTTTTAAAAATTATTAAGAAATAAGTCAGATGGTGATGAAAACATCACAATCCAAAATAATAAACAATGTGTCCAACAAGCCGTGAGTCTCAATTTTTCAGGACTTCAAGATAATAGGCAACTAAAGAAAGAAAGAAGGAACACAAACAGCAAACTTGACAGTTTATCTCACACACATGCAACTTTTCCAATACATACAAGACACAAGAGTAGACCTCAAATATTTGAAAGTCTGTTATGTGTAGGAAGGATTAGACTTCTTTGAGTCTCAAAAAAGCAAAGAGTAAATGTTTAGGAATTAAAACAAAGCCAACTTCCAGTTCAAGTCAATGATGAGCTTTCTAATGCTGTGACCACGTGGACAGTGGTTGGGAGGAGAGAGATCCACGTGCATTTTTAAAGGTAAACAAGTATCAGTATCCAGGAACATCACACATACACACATATATATATATTTTTTTTTCTGGCTAGGAGATTAGACCATATAACCTCCTGCATCACTTAAAATTCCTGTGATTTTCTGATTTGGACACCTTTCCTAATTATTGTGTAGAATATAAATAGACAAAGTTTGTGCCCTAAGGACCAAATGGTCTAAGTCATACGTAGGCAAAATGATGGCGAACAACACCACAACTAACATACATAGGTATGAATTCTAGTTACAAAAGAATGAGGCATCAGCTGGAAAGCAATAATTTTAGAGAATAAAATTCGCCCATGGCTACGGCTTAAAAAATTGAATTTTTCATATTACTGCAGGGCTCAAATGCCTCATTCTTTTATGCTTCAGTAAATTATTTAAAATGAGATATGTCTTTACTCTTCAAAATGCTCTTAATGTTCTTATTTTATTTGTGAACAGTGAAATGTGACATGATAGCCCAGAAATTTATAGATGTGTTAAAAAGAAAAATGATTATTCAATGTCTTAATATCAGTGCATTATATTTCATTTGGTTAAAATAGTACTTAACAATCATTAGCAGAAATACCCAAATAAATAAGTTAGTAAATAAGATTGGAAAAATGTTTCAAAATGTCCTATTCGATACATAAATCAGTTAATACTATCTTTATCATCTGTAAGTAGATGAAATTTTTACTTTGAAAAAGTAGATATACAAATGGTCTTAGAAATCATCTAAATAAACTGTAAAGTGATAGTGTCTCCTATTTCATACATTTTGTTTGATAAAAATGTCCCTCAAAAGTTTCATGAGTTCAGAAGTGGGGCTTTTGCTAGGTCATTTTTTTTTTCATAGGGGCACTATTATCAGGATATCTACAGTTGAATGTGATATTAGGAAGTGGGACCCCAGTTGAAGTAGGTAGGTCACATGTCTGTCTGTAGGTTGTGTGTGTGTGTGCATGAGAGAGAGAGAGAGAGCGAAAGAGAGAGAGAGAGAGAGAGAGAGAGAGAGAGTCTGTTTCTTTTAATCACTGTTATCGTCCTAGTTTAGACCTGTATCCAAACTAATCACTGACCTCTTTCTAAAAACAATCACCAATAGCAGCGGACCTAGGACATCTTCCAAGAGTGGCAACCCTATAGTAGATTACTACCTGGATCTACTCTTTAAAATAGTCTATGTCCACCCACTAGCCAGAAAATAAAATTCAAAATTCTTAGCTTGACCTTCAAAGTGTATCACATCTAGGGTCAGGACACACTTCTTTTCTTCAGTAATCATCACCGCTACCCTTATACAGCTCCTGCTTGTCAGGCTCTGATCTTTTGTTCATTGTCTCCCCCAGCTTGACTCCTCGTCTGGTGATTTCTACCATTCAGGATTTTATCACTTTCTCAATCTTATAAATACCACCATAACCACTGCAATTAGGCAAAATTTATCTAAAAGTTTGCCATCTGACAGTAATTACTATTATTTAAATTCTATGAATTCTGTACACTTTATTAAAATAATTACTCTCGTAATGCCTTTCCCATTAGACACTTAAACCCTGAAGAGAGATTACTCCATTATACTACTTTTTTGTGTCCTCCTCTATTGTTTCTATATTAATTTACTAGTAATTGATTAAATATATGTGGTCAATTGAGGTTTTGAATAAACAAAAACGAACACTGTTAAAAAGATTTACAGACGCTTAGGCTGGACATTATCTAGGTGTTCCAAGAATAGAAACTGGGGCTTACCCAGGCCTGCAATCTGGCAATCTTACCGTTAGAGAACATTCATCCCCAGATGACCTAACGCTCTAATACGAAACTAAAAAAAAAAAAAAAAAAATTGCTCTCGAATAGTCTAGTATCAGGCTAGCATAAGGCTAAAAAATTGCACAGTATTGAGAGACTAATCCATCGAGACAATGCATTTGATTTGTATTTATATTTATATAAATTGTATAAGAAAGTAATATTTCTACTTTAAAATGGAAACAGATTATTCGAAATCTTAATTATTTACTTTTCTTGGAGTATAATTTCAGACAAAACTAGTAGGTTTTAGAAACCCAAAGTAGTTTAACAGTTTTATAATATGTATTAGCAATTACATTATTGAGATTCTAAGGAGGTAGGCTTTTACTAATTGCCTTATTTGAAATTATATTTCAATGAAGAAACAAAATGTTAATCTTTGTATTATTATTTGCAAAAAATGAAAAATATGTGATTGTACATAGTTTCTTAAATACAAAATTCTGAATCTACTGATATGAATAGCTACTTATACGAGTTTGTCTACGAATGAATGCTGACCAAACATAGAGTAACCAAACATAAATTTCACTCCATCTCTATTCTTATGTGTCACTAACATGAAGGTAAACTTTTCTGTGTCTCATCACTAAAAGAAGATTTATTTGTAAACGCTAGTTCCCTTCAGTGGAAATTCATTAATAGTTAGAGTTACACATTATCCCATTCCTAAGTATAATTTGTAGTTTTATTATGTACTGGTTAGTGAGAACACTTAAATATATGAAGAACAATCATAATATTAGTAGGTCAAGTCAAGAATTTAATGGCATAAATCACCTAATGGGCTCAGATAGACTCAAACAAGACATTCAGTGAATACTGCATGGGAGCTACTGAAAATTTTACCTTTAATTTCAATAAGATTAATATATATTTTTAAAATTCAATAAAAATTGAAAAAGAAAAAAACTATTTCAAGGACCCACCCAAATCCTACCATTTAAAATTACAATTTTAATCAATACTCTGACTTGTTTCAGGAATCAAATTATCTGGAAACATTAGTAACTGAACAAAAGTTCCAAACTTTTGATACTTAAGTAAAATGGTGCTTTTACTCAACAATAGCAAGCTTACGTATTTTTGTGCTCTACTAAGATGAACACAGCATTAAAATTCAACTCTGTTTTATACAGGAACTTAACTAAGACTCTTGACCAAACAACTGACTTATTCAGGTAAATGGGCTTAGAAAATTGCTCTCTGAGTTGAAAAGTTTCTTCCCCTGATGCACATCTGGGCGGCTTCATCCAACATAAGGTCAAATGAACACACAAAATCGTAAAACTCAGCACTGTAGAGAAATGGCATGAATAATTTTCCTTCAAAATATTAAAAACAGATGTTAGCAATCTAACATTGGATTTACTGAAAAATCAGAATACTTTACCCAAGAGACATCTAACGTTCTGCAGCACAATTTACTTTAAAAGGCTATAGAATAAATTGATTGCAAAATGTATTCCTAAGTAAATAATAATTCGACCCATGTATGCAACTTTTGGATAGTTGCCAGTTAAATACATAAGCGAGGAGAACTGAAAAATAAACTGTCATTTTAATTTAAAAGGACTTGATCTCAAGCTATTATTTCTTATAATAGTTAACTAATAGGGCCATTTTTCTATGGAAGACTATTCATTTGTGACAATATCATCATACTATCAGCACGGAAGAAAAATATTTTGAATTACATTTTGAATTATCTATGGAAAATATAGAATTATACTTAATATAATTTTTGAATGAATAATTCTGTCAAAAATTTACACTAGAAAATAATGCTTTCATAGATTTGGTGAATACACTGTCTTCTGAATACACTGAAAATCATTATAAATTTTTTCAATCATATTTTAAATTCCTTTGGTGATTTGTCTGAAAAATATGAACACCGAGACACTTTGCTTGCTATAGGGAAATTATCTTTCATAATTTTAAAACTCCTCATGAAGAATGATAAAAGGTTTCTTGCTGTTCAAGTACATACATATATTTATACTATATCAAAATTACATTAAAGTTAATATATTTAATTCACAAGGAGGATTCAAATAAGATGAGGACTCTTAACACAATCATGTAAATAAACATATGTATGTGGACTCAAGCTTAAAGAAACAAAAGTAAATATAAATAAATGATTACTAAAATTCAGCAGTTAAGAAAGATACTCAAAATCTATAGTATTTGTAGCCAGAATCTATCGTGTTAATATTTGTGACATGCACCTGTACTCCATTTAATTGAAAGGTGGAGACAAGAGGTTCCAAAGTTCAAACCCAGTCCCAGCAACTTAAAAAGACCCTGTCTCAAATTTAAAAAAATAAATAAATAAATAGAAAAATCTGGAGATGAAGCTAAGAAATTTCTGAATTCAAAACCAGTAAAAAAAAAGTTAACTATTGACAGTCATTGCATTTTTTTTCTACTTTTCAAATACATTTTAAGTGTCCGACTAATTTCAGAGAATAAAACAATTTGTTTTCCTGTAGGTAACATTCCAATAAGGAATTAATATAAAAAGATGGACATGATTATTTTCATAAAAGAGAATATTCAGAATGCATTGAAAATGAACGAGTGCTGGGTATGCGGAGTCATCTCATTACACAATTTAAATTTACATGGAATCCAAAAGCCATGACTGAAACAGTGAAGAAAAGAATGTTGGCTTGAGCATAATCAAAGTTTACAGATTAGATACATTTTAGGCAAAAGATACTCTTTGAATGAATAGAAAATGTAATTTATAAAAATGTGTTTTGATTTACACAACAAAAACATGTTTCAGATAAGTCATGTTTATATATTAAATGTAAATATAAATGGTGAAAAATTAGAGAAACTGTTAAAATAATTACATATTTACTGAAATACCATGTAGACATTATTATGGATGTTGTAAACATTGACAGCATTTACAATTATATAAGTGATGCTATCAGAAAAATCATGCTATAAATGTTATAGTTAACATTATGTCTCTCTGTGTGATGATGGGAAGGATAATTTGGTCCTTAATGCTTCCACTTTTAAGATTCTCTGTTTCAGATGGGAAGATCCTAACACTTGCTTGTGGTTATGTGGGCTCTGTACCTAAAGTATGAAAAACTCAAGGAATTTATACTTGACTGAAAGAGTTTTACGGAAGTATGACTATAAGCAATTCAAATGTTTTATTTAATTTACATTTTTGTATACTTTAAAACATATGTGTTACTTTTGTAATAAGAAAGGAAGCTCTCTCAAACCAAAGTACTTGATAGTATTGAATGTAACTCCAAATTTGAAAATGAATTTCACTATTAAGCATTGAATAAAATCAAGAGGCAGATATATATAACACGTTGGTTGACAATACGTATTTTAGAGTTAAGCTGATAAGAGTTTCAATTCCAGATCTACCTATCTCCACTTTAGGAGGAAGACTTAGCTTTCCATCCAAGGATTTTGTAAACTTTAAATGAGGTAATGCTTATAGTATGTGACCCTCACAGTTGCTTTCAAATGTTTGCTACTTTCATAACTACTATAAAATGTCGTTTAACAAAATGAATAATCTATAAGTGATAACACGCTTTATAGTTTTTACCCATTTTTCTGTGTACTTCTTTCGAACAAGGTAAAGACACTACAAAATAATCATCTTTGTCAATACATAATTGAAATATTTCTCAGTTTCTAAATTAAATGTGGAGCACAGCATATTTTTTTCAATTTACATTGTATTTTTTCACTTAATGTGTTGTTGTAGGATGGTGGAAGAGACAACTAATTCAATGATAACCTCAATTTTATTTGTCATATTTGGGCGGCTCCTAAAAATTAAACTCAGGATCTCACACATGCAAGGCAACTGCTCTACCACTGAGCTATACCCCAGCCCTTCCTCATATTCCTACTTCTCGATCTGTGAATGAGCTCATGTTCTTAAAAAATAATGTTCAAGCATACTGATTTACATATAACTAGAAGAAAATTAGATCTTTTCATTTGGCAACAATATGAAAATATTTGAAGTTTGAAAGAATTTAAGAGTTTAGGGTATTCCCTTAAAATTTCACCAAGTTAACATTATAAGAGAACTAGGGGCTGGGGATTTAGCTCAGTGATTAGAGTGCTTGCCTTGCAAGCACAAGGGCCTGAGTTCAATAACTGGCACCACAAAAAAAAAAAAAAAAAAAAAAAAAAAAAAAAAAAAAAAAAAAAAAAAAAAAAAAAAAAAAAAAAAAAAAAAAAAAAAAAAAAAAAAAAAAAAAAAAAAAAAAAAAAAAAAAAAAAAAAAAAACCATTATAAGAGAACTAATTATAACTATTGCCTTCCGATTTTAAAGAAGATATTAGTTCTGACTTACCTACATTACACAATAAAAAAAGTCATATTCAACAGAAATATGATTTGCTGTTCGAGGCCTTGAAGTATATTTCCTAATATTACATGTAAGCATTTTACTCTGAAAGCAAGATTTGCAGACACTATGCCTTCTAAAATCTCATAAAATAATTGAATTTCTCAGTTACATACAAAACATCAAATACATATTTAAATTAGCAATTTCCACTTTAATACATAATGTGGCATAATGAGCTAAAGGTTCAAAAATTATAGCACAAGGAATAGTGAGATTGAGGGATGTTTCAAGTCTTCTAAAGGTTAGCATCCTTCATTTGCATTGCTTTGCTACAGAACTTGGCAAATGCAAAAGCCTACTCAGTTTAACAGACTGAAGATGCATTATGTCAGCAAGATTTTTTTTTTCACCTTTGTAAACAACATAATCTTAGACATGCATTTCAAACTTCCTGTGCTGTAAAAAACCACACTGTGAGTTAACTGAGTCTACTTCACAAGACTGTTGGGAAGAAGTGAGTTTTTTGTTTGTTTGTTTGTTTGTTTCGTGCTGGAGATCGAACTCAGGGCCTTGTGCTTGTGAGGAAAGCACTCTAACCACTGAGCTAAATCCTCAACCCCTAAAAGTGGTTTTATAGAAGGACACTATACAAATTTAAGATCCAATGTATTAGAACTGAATGTTTAAAAAACGATTACAATGCAGCATTATGTATCTTGTATGCCTATATGTCCCAAGATAGTTCTTAAAAATCCTTTGGGAATATTATATTCAAAGGACTATAACTACTATTTAGTAATTCAATTTACCTAAGAGGCAATTCATCACTACTTTCCCAGAAAAATAGAAACCATTTTTAAATGAAACTTGGACATTTTATACACTAGTCCTTACACTTTTAAAAGAATTATAATTTCTTCAGTGGATATGAACTGTATATTCGTGGGTAATATTTATCAAAAACTCATCACACACATTCTTTTTGAAGACATACCCGTGGATAGAGATGGTTAATTAGAAGATTTTGTTGTTTTTTTACTATTAGAAGTCTACCATTATGAAGAAACACATTAAAATCTTCACCCTTAAGCACATATTACATCAATATGAAAAACATTTATTTTCTTCTTAAAATTTATTAGGTAAAGTCAAAAGCATTAAAACATTGAGTAATTTTTTAAAATAGCACTCCACTTAAGTGTACTTTTAAGTTCTTAAAATTTTCTTAGATCATGAATTTACATGTTTGTAAATATATTTGGCTTTATTTAGGCAGTTAATTTTGCTTTGTGGGCTTATGGCAGCAATAACACCTCCTTAGAAGGTTGTATTAATTTAACTTCTGATTGTCTTTTGTCACGTGTTTTCAGATCTAAATGATAAATGCAACACAATAGTTCTTCCATGAGCTAGCAATAAGTTTATAAAACCGTTGCAACAGTTTAGATAGATTCATTAATTATATTTAACATAAAAATTTGTTTAAACCCCTTTTATATTCTGAGAATGCACTGCATATCTGTTGCCTTTTAAAGTTTGCTTATTTCGTTTGTTTTCAGTTTTTATTTTTCATTTCTACATCCTCGCATTGCACAATGATTACATTCCTTGTTCGGAGTTGGTTCCTACACATTACACATCTTTTTTTTTTTAATAGATTTTTATTAAAATGTATCCAAAATAACACAAACTTACAGGCCATTACACAAGCTTACAAACCATGGTGCTTTTTGCTTATGACACATGGTGCTTTTTGCTTATGACAGCGAGCAACGTAAACAACCACATAGATGCAACATTAAGTCACAACTACATAAAGTTACTGTAGTACCTGGTTTAGATTTCTGCTCTTATTTTCATCTCCCTTTTCTGCCCTCCCTCTCCCCTCTTTCCATCTCTTGATCCACTTCACATTTGAACAAAATCTATCTCCCTACTTTCTATTATCTATCCTTTATGTTGCTTTTTATTTATACTTTGGGTTTCTCATACTGGAGAAAGCATACAATATTTAAATTTGTATGCCTGATTTATTTCACTTAACATTATGGCCTCAAGATCTATTCATTTTCCTGCAAATGACTCAAGGCTACTTACATGCAGAAGATTGAATACAGACCCATATCGCTCTTCATATACTAAAATAAAATAAAAATACAGTGGTACTTCAGTTCACAAACTTAATTTGTTCCACGATTTTAGAAAAGATGGCCATGTTTGTGTTTGTGCAGGAAAGATGGTTGTAATCTTGTTTGTCACCCAATGTAGAGTTTGCAAACAGAAACGAAATATTGCAAAACGCTTTTGTTTGCAAACCAAATTGTTCACAAACAAAAGCGTTTATGAATTAAAGTACTACTGATCAAAGATGTAACTCTTAAACACTTAATCTGCCAGAAGATAAAACAGGTAAAACTCTGGAAGATACTGGCATAGGCAAGGACTTTCTGAACTGAAACTCTGTGACACAAAGAATAATATCAAGAATGTGCAAATGGAATTGTATCAAATTATAAAGCATGGCAAAGGAAACAATCAACAGAGTGAAGAGAAACCTGCTGAATGAGAAAAAAATATTTTGCCAGATATTCCTCAGGCATAAACTAACATATAAAATTTATAAAGAACATACAAAAAAATACACCCCTTAAAATAAAAGGTCCGATTAAATGATGGGCAACTGAAATTAATACACATGCCCAGAAGTACAAATGACCAATAAATACACGAATAAATGTTCAACATTACTGAATATCAGAGAGATGGGAATTAAAGCAACACTGAGATTCCATTTCCTTCCAGAAAGAATGGCTACCATCAAGATATCAAATAATAAAAAGTACTGGTAAGGCTATGGAGAAAAAAATGTGTGCTCTTTTTTCTGTTGGTGGGACTATGAAGTAGTGCAACTACTATGGAAATCAGTATAGAGATTCTTCAAATTACTAAAACTAGAATTCCATTTGATCCAGCTATTTCTTTTCTAGGTATCATTACATAAGAGTTAAAGACAACATATTCCATACTCCTGTTCACCCATGTTATAGCAGCACAATTAATAATAGCTAAATCTTGGAAGTGCCCTACATGTCCATCAAGTGCTCGCTTTGGCAGCACATACACTAAAAACCCATGAATGAATAAAGACAATGTCGTATTTATACACAACGGAGTATTACTCAGTCATAAAGGATTTTGAGTATTTCTAATACTTTCCATTTCATGTGATATTTCAGACTAATGTGGGAATGTCTCCATTAACATTCAAGATATTTCTTGACTGCTTCCACAGTAAATATTTTGTTAAGAAAATCCCATATATTCTTATAAAGTTTGAAACCAAGATTATAATTTAAAATAGAAAAATTTTATGCTGAATTTACTATCCTACAAAAATGATAGTAGTTTAAACATGCAAAAAGTAATTCCCCAATAAGGGCACATATTAATGTGTCCGTTCATCAGGGACACATTCTCGCTCTAATGGAAATAATAAAGCAATTGTTGAGATTTGCCTACACAAATCAAGAAGCATCTGATTGCATTGTGAGCAAGTCTCAGGAGATAGCTTCCTGAAACATCTTCTATAAAGAAGTGAATGAAACTGTAATCTTGAATACTTTAATTCAAAGAACGGAAACCTTCCCTGATGGCCTCATATCCACGTAGATCTATGCCAAACAGCTTACTAGAGACAAGAGCTAAAGTTACAAAAGCGGTCCAAATAAAAGCAAAGATTCACCCAGACAACTCTCATTATTCCCTTTATCTTCTATCACCTTACAGGAAATTTTTGAGTTCTAGCTTGATATTATCTGTAATGTTATTTCCTTAAACACCTTTGAAAAAGACAATATTAGGAATTAACTAAACATTTTATTGTGATAGCTAGTAGTATCAGTTACCCAACATGTTTTCTCCATCGTAAGCCAGTACACTTTCTCCTGGCTATCTCAAGACTTTTCATAATAAAAATACTGTATAAAGATAGGCAAAGAAAGCAAAGATATCCAAGGACAAAATGAATTTTCTGTCCATTCACCTCACAGTTGTAATTTCTTAAAATACAGTATAACAATGCCATTACTGGTTTCAATTTTAAATACTGAAATTGAAGCAGGGTTTTTGACAACACAGAAAATCTCTAAGTGCTTAAGTGAATACATTGCAACTTGAACTAAAAGAAATGAGTAAATGTAAAGAGGAAAATATACAAGAATTTTTAAATTGTTGTGATACACTGTTGTGATACACTGCAGTTTCTTGGTTCGGGGGAAAGAGCTTTGTGGCTATATAAATATAAATGAATATATACATGATAGATATATATATATATATATATATATATATATATATATATATATATGTATAGTATCTGCTTTTAAGATCTTATAGTAAGATCTGAGGATAGAAAATCCTATGGGTCTATTTTGCTCTCCAAATAAATTACAAATCCTGTACTGTTTTATCTGTCCTCGTCTTGATATCATTGACATGCTGGTTTATTATTAATATAGCTAAGATGTACTACTCAGTGCTTTTTCTTGCTTCAGCACTTCAGTTGATGTGATTCCTGGTGCCTGCAAAGCTTTTCATTTCCTCCTCTCACCTTGTTTGTATCCACTTTTACCAGAGTTTCAAGCTATGTCTCTCTGAACATCATCTGGAAAATATCTATTTTCTTGGTAAAAGGCCATAATGAATATGCTTCAGTAATATATTCAATCTACAAATCCATTCAAAGGCTTTGCTGAATATTTTTAACATGGACGAGGGATTTGCAAGCTCACAGAAATGCAATAATGTCTTATAATATGTTCTTATAAATATATGTCTTATAAATACAATGTCTTATAAATTATAACTTTCATACTGTTTTAGTTGAATATAATGTGTAATAATAACATGACTGTTACACAGAGAATGACAAGTGAATCAGTACAATGTATAACTATTTCAAATTTGTACAGTAAGGTTGAATTTGAAATTACTTGAACTTCCACTTATCAGATGTATATCTAAATCATATTTCTATCAAATCCCACACACCCCTTTTCTCTTCAAAATATTTCTTCGAAATATTATTGAGTAATATTTAATAACAAAAATTTTCGCCAAGGATAATACATATGATGTATATAAGATTAAATTAATACATTCTGTAAAATATGTTTCTTGTAAAAAAATAAATAAATGAAAATATAATATGTTTGCTGTATAATTTAAATGTACAAGCAAAAGCTAAAATTCAAATATTACTTTCTAGGTAAGTTTATGACATCAATTATAGAAACATTATTGTTTAAAATATTATGTTAATAAATGAAAATGTACAATGTCTTTGGAACTCTGAAAAATTTGTAGGTAAAACTTTCTGTGGAAACATTACAAACACAACTCTCAGCTATGTTTTGAAGCAGTGAATGTCTTTTAACCAATTTAGAAGTCTAATGGGAAGTTGGCTAGTAGATGTCAGCTATTTAAAAACAATGATATTTCTAATTCAAATTCGTGGTACCATAATCATTAGATTAAAAGATTAATTTGGGAAAATATTTAAAAGTGTAAACTTGTCCAAACCTTTGGAAATTTTCTGACATGTTTGTATAAAAAGTCATTGTTAATTTCATGATAATCATGGACCATTCATAAACACCGCACAAATTTTTATAATTATGATTACTTGTAAATAGCCAAATTCAAATGTTTCAGTGTATATTTTGAGAAATATCATTTCTTCAATACATTTATCCTTCTTTTTTCTGTAATAATACAAACTAATAACATTTACTAAATGTTATTAGTAACATTTAGTAAACATATTAGTATAACATCTTAGTATTTGATGTTATACTAACATAGTTATACTATGTTACATGTTAGTTATACTAACATCAAATACTAAGAACCACACACAGCATAGAATGCACATAGGAGCTTGCACGTTAATGGATAATGCCTGGGATTTAGAATATCCTTAACTGTCACAACTCAATCACAATCTGTGCAAAAAATAACTGTTGATTAAAATATTATGATAGCTGAATTTTCTATTTCATTTTAACATTCTCAGTTAATAGACCCTTATCTAACTTCCAACCTATGTCAATAATTATAACTCAAAGATATTTTCTCATCTTCTCACAGAGTACTATATATATGTATCTAAATCCCAAAGTTACAGACAGCAGAATCTAAGCAATTCGTGAAGGTTTTGGTTGGCCATCTGAATGCTGAGGCCTGAAATTATAGAGGCTCTGAACTTCGAAGAGCAATATGAATACTATAGCTCACTATCCAAGGCATATCAGTGTATAAAGGAAAGAAGTCTATTTAGCTCATAGTTTTGAGAGGCATGAAGTAAACAGCATGGCTCATGTTCTTGCAAGCACACCCCTAGTCTGCATCACATCCTGGTTGAGTGCATGTGTTTCTTTCTGCTCCTGTGTAGGAGGATCTCTTCTTGTAATCATACCAGTATTCAATAGTGGGAACAACACCCTAACTGAAATGTACCTAATCATTTACTAAAGGCCCCACCGGTGAACAACATAGTCAGATTAAGATTTAAGACTCTGAAACAATTAACGTAGATTTCAGGCTTTAAAATTCTGCTTGAGTTCTGGAGAACAATCCAGAGTAAAACCATTGTATTTTGCCCCATCCTCATTAAACTCATGTCCTTCTCATACACAACATATAATCATTTTATCTCCAATAGTTACAAAACTTTAGTTCAGTAATGCACTAATTCAAAATTCCAAAGTCTATCTGAGACTCAAGGCAAACTTTTATCAGTGAGCTTGTGTAAACTGAACATATTATGTACTTCCCAACTATGAGTACACTGGTGGGGTAGGCATGGTGTATGGTATTCCTAACCTTAAAGGTAGTAATAGGGAAGCAGAAGGAATAATTGGTCCAATGTAAGCTCTAAACCCAGCGAGGCAAACATTTGTTACATTTACAGGAAAGAAACTCATTCAAATGAAAATGGGTTACTTTTCCAATATTTCCTCATAAGTAAGGTATCTAAAACTAAAAATACCTACTTCTATAGAAAACATGTTTGATAAAGTATTACTAATTTTCTAAGATATCCTCAAGTCCTATGCTCTCTCATAAGAAATACCTGCTACAATATCACTGCTACAAATATTATAGAATAATTCTTCAAGCAGTTTCACATTGTTAGAAAAAAACAATTCTGGGACCATAAGAACCATCCAGAAAGTGTTTTAAAAATGTTAATGTTGAGGTCACAGATACAGTATTTATTTCATTTTGGTCTGAAGGGGTGAATTATCATTTACTTTTATTCAGAGAAAACCATTAGTGCTTTTAAGCTATCCTAAGGTAATTCTGATTTCAGGTTGGGCTGAGAGACACTAGCCCGTGGAATCTTTTGGCCACTTTCTAGGAATTTGGCCGAGCTCTTCAACTGTCTTTGACACAACTCTTATGCTGTAAAATAGGCATTTTAGTAGGCTGATGGAATGTATGTGGATAAAGTCAAATAATGCTTTTAAGAAAATTATCCAGTGTTCGATACAAAGACAAGTTTCCTGTCAATACTAAATAAATTGTTTTTATGCCATACCCTACACAACTAAATAATTACATAGAGATAGCCACTGCCATAAGTTATTTCTGTAAAAATCTCTTTTATTTGAATTACCAGCTGTAATAGCTCTCTACTTCACTAAGAATAATGAGAAACTCAGAATTTCTCTTCAATTCCACAAAGGTCAAACTTCACTAGTGACACCTACTATAGGAAAGTTGTCCAAGGTGAATAAAGAACATTGATTATTTCTGTAAACTGCATGGTGATGTCCCCACAAAATTCATAGGTTGAAATTTAATCTCAATGTGATGATATGAGGTAGTACTACCTCCTGGAACTGACTGGGTCATGAGGATAGATTCTTTATCAGTGGAGTTAGTGTCCATGTAAAAAACTCCCAGTCAAGCTCTTTTCTGTCCTTATGCCACATGCAGACACAGAGATAAGGCCATCTCTGAACTGGGAAGCAGACTCTCATCAGACACTGAATTCACAGGGACATTAATGTTGGACTTCTGAACCCCAAAAACATTGAGAAATAAAGTTCTGTTGCTTGTAAGCCATTGATCTATTGTATGTTGTTGTAGTAGTCTGTGCTGATTAAAACAACAACAAAAGTGATAACAGTCTCTTCCCGGTTTGGATTTTTGGGTGCATGTTGTGGGGCTGACTTTTCACAGCTTCCCAATCATCAGCTGCTCTTAGGAAAAGCACCGAGAAGATAGTGCCTTTGCTCAGGAGCAGAACCCATCGTGTTGTTAGGACTTGAGAACCAGCGTCTTCTGTCCTGTCTGAAATAACAAAGGCTTCTTATTATATCCAAGCCTTGTGAGTTTCCAACAGTGATTGTCATGTCAGTGAGAAGAGCAAAACCAGCTCTAAGAAGGCAAGATCAAGAGTGAAAAACATCATGATCATTTACAAAGGTAATACGGAGCTCAGTTTCTAGGAGAGGAGCAAGGCTACAGACACAGCCATACCTGAGTAAAGAATACCCCCAAGTCAAAGAAGTTATAGAATTCATATGCAATTACCTGAACAATCTCTATGACTCTGTAAATCAGAAGCAAAATTGATCTTGGAGATTAGGCTGAGGAAAGGTCAATAACTTCATACTCACACTCATTTCTTATTTCTTACATCCCTGCGGCCCAGGCTACCACTGCTATGCTCATTAGTCAGAATTCAAGTCCAACATGTGAGCCTCAAGAAACAAAGGAGAATTTTGTCCTTTCATGTAATTATACCTGCCTACATTATATTATTTGAAGATTCCTGCCATGTGACTGACATTCATTAAAGTTTTGAATTTCAGCAAAAAAACTAATTAAAAATACTAGCTCAGTTGGGCATTGTCATGCACACCTGTAATCCAACCCTCTGACAGTTGAGGCAATGTATCACAAGTTTAAATCCAGCTGGGTAATTTAGTGACTCTGTCTCAAAATTAAGAAAAAAAAAAAAAAAGAGCTGGGAGGCAACTCAGTGCAAAAGGGATGTAGCTCAGTGTAAATGCTGGGGTTCAATCCCCATTTACTACAAAAAAAAAAAAAAATCCTACCTGAGGATATTAAGGCAATTTCTCTTATCACATCTATATAGCACTTTATGACTTAATAAGGAGAATATTTGATTCTCAAAGGGAAAAAAATCTCTGCTCAAGAATAGACACACAAATTCAAATGATAGTCTAATTGCTAACACCCACATTTTAAATGTCCTTTAGAATACAGTTATTTCTAGATGTGTGACTTAAGTAACTCCTTTTGTAGAAAGACCATATACTCATGCCTTCCTCCTCCTTCCTCCTCTGGCTGCCCTTTATTCCTTGCAAAGTCCCCTTATGAAAACCCATTTAGTATTCCGGGGTCACTACCTATTATGGTAAATAGACAAAAGGTCCTGTCATTCTATAAAACCTTTAGTTTCTGAAAGCTAAAATTTAATGCCCTGTGCAAATTCAAATACAACTCAAGAATAGAGCAATTCCTCTATGTAGTTGATAGTATTATGGCAAAAGGGTAAATTGATTTTCAAGCTGAAGTGAGAAATTCAGTTAACCTTAACCTTCACTCAGATATACATCCTGGTCTACCAGAAAAGACCATGTAGCTTCTCTCTAGTTGTCAGAGAATTCAACCTAGCAATATCTATTGTTCAGACACGTTGAAAGAAATATGGGAGAAATAGTATGTGATTGAGACAAATATGATTCTATGATATAGTGGATACAAGAGTTGATTTGCTATTTTAACTGATTCAGACTACCATTGTTATTAATTACATGTAGATAATATAAACAAAGTGGATTAAATAGAAGTTTTTTTAAATGAGAAAATACATCTATAATACCACTATTAAATCTTTAAGCCTTATTTAAAAAGATAAAATTAGATGAATTGCGAACATTCTTATACTTTCATTCTTATGGTTTGCTGGATATTCCAAGAGACTGTCTAACTGCAGAAAAACTGCATGGAGCAATTTAGAGGCATTGCTGGTGTCTCAAGGAATGGGCACACCCTCCAAGGATATGGTCCACTCCTCCCACCCCTTTCCCTATGCAGCAGAACCTGAGAGGAGTGGCTGAAAAATGCAGTCCATGCTTCTTCAATAATGAAGAAGAAACAACCAAGGAAGAACTCCTTATTCTGTGAGGGGATTATTATTCTTGCAAGAATACTACCTTGCCAAATAATAAGACCTCCTGTGGATCTATGTTGATTAGAGTTTGTGGTGTTTGAGAAGTGATAATCATATCGGCCCGAAGAATGAAGCCCAGAAAGAAATACACACATGAATACAACAGATGTTGCACTGCAGCTGAGTGGGGAAAAGGGAACTATTCACAAATCAAGTCAGGACAAGTGGTTAGCCATGTGTTAAAGACTATACTAACTCTCATCTTATGCAAATAATATCAATTAAAGAAGGATTAAAGCCTTAATTACAAAAATCAAAATCTTGGAGGAAATATTAAAGGAAAATATTTAACTGTTGAGATTTCTTAAATCACAACAAGAATGCTAATTACCAAAAAGATAAAGTTGACTCTGGTGAAATTAAGAATTTATGCACATCACAAGGAGCCACAAGAAACATTTTTAAATAACCATAAGTTGAAAGAAAACATTAGCCAGAGGAAGTGTTTTTGTGAGAGTTCTTTACCTTGCAGGATTTTTTATTTTTTTATTTACTGAGGGTGTTAAACTAAAACTCAATACCATATCATTTTAAACTTTATTCATTTTTTCCAGCAATTAGATTGCGTACCTGCCACATGGAATATAATAAGGTACATAGAAAATTATACGGAGCATATACCTGAAAGTTTTATATGTAAAATTTGGTTTTTGAAAAAATGTATCTGTAAGTTCATAAATCTTGGGATGAGCAGAATATTGTCTCTATAGTCAAGCAGTTGGAGAAGGGAGAAATCACCCTGTACCTCCTGCACCTGTTCCTAGTTTAACAGCCTGGGAAACTTTGTTCTTTGTATGAATTGGCTTTAGAATGTGGAGAGGGATCAGCTGCCCATATAGCTGAACAAATCAACCTATGCTGACCTCATTTTGGGCTAATGTTTTTTTTTTTTTTTAAACTGACATGCCTGTTTACACAGTGTGATATTCATTAAATGACCTGCCTAGATAAGGTTGGGTCAATAACGTGTCTAACAGTAAAACTGTGAGTCCTACAACATCTGATTTACAAAGTTTATAACTCCTAAATATGGTCATAACAGCATTTGATGTAGTTAAAATTACTTCCAAATTATGCAAATCAGTATCATTCTACCACTGTACACTTAGTGCAATTTACACTTACTGGTAAGAGATTAATAATACACATGTTAATAGAACATGTCTAAATTTCAAATTTTGGTTAGAACTTCCATATCTTCTATCATATAACATAGAGCTAAGTACATAAAAAGAAATTTATCAATGTATGTTAAATTCTTATTTAACACCCTAAAATGTATAGATAGATATTGAATCTATATTCATAGTTCAGTCAATTGATTTATAGTGTTTTCTCACTTTGGCAAGTGAATAAATTACTCTGAAGAATGAGAAGAGTTCAAAAATTGCATTATCATGCAATCATTGGCATAAAGGACGGAAAACCTACAATGGACAAAAAACTACCATTAGATTAAAGAGAAATGTAATATAAATGTTTATTATGCGAATACTAATAACGCTGAGCACTGTGTGGTTTTCCAAGTGTATCACATATATTATTTGATTGGCACAAGAGTTTAATTTCTTAAAAATGCCTCACTCTGTTTCTTTGAATACGGGACACGTTTATCACTGCCTAAACAATTTCACCACCATCTAAGAAAAGGTGTTACTCTCTATACATGTGATACTTCATATAGTTCTTGTTCTTTTTCTTTTCTCAATCAACTATCTTATTCAAGCTCACATCCATTTTAATGTCTTTCAAATCTTCTCTTTCATGGTAATATCTAAGAAATAGCAACTCAAAAATCAAAATTTGATGAAAGTAAATTCCAAAGTGTCACAAAGCACATTCATTCTCCATCCTCCATGAAACATTCCTTATAAATACTTATTTATATAATATGCTTCCCTCAGATAGAAAATCCCACACACCCTCTCTGTACAACAAAGCATCTACAAGAATGATGTTTGGAAATTTAACAATTTATGTCTGAGCTTTATTTAAATATTTTACTTGAAAGTGAAAGATTTTCCAAATATAATCAAGAATGTCACAAAACAGCGATTCTATTTCTGTAATCAATAATTACTTTTGAGAAACTATTTAACATTAGTTATTATTGGAATAACTTTTAATATTTAATCATAATGATATGTGAATAAAGCTACAGGAAAGCTAATAGATTTTAAATCTTTATTAAAGGATAATTTACTTGTGTCTGTAGATTCTATTTGCTTTCATTTTCCACTGCATAAGACAAAGACCTCATTAAAAATCAAAAGAAAAATAATGATGCTTTGATGACATATTCATCAACAAGAGCCACCACCAAAATGTGCTAATTTATGCCCCAATTTAGAAGATACAGGTCCTAAAATACAAATACTGTTAGTATTACAAAAGACCAACCTAAACCTTATCTAGTAATGTAGGAAACATCAGAATCCATGGATGCCAATTCCGGTTATTAACACGGAATACGTTCATAACATTAACTCAGAGCATCTTAAAGGGTGTGCACATTAACCACGTTGGCCAGCTGAGGAAACCATGGCAAGGAATAAAATCTTGCTTAAATCATGAAGCTACTGAGTAAAAAAATGAGAACTCAAACCCAGATGATTTGTCTTCATTATCTAGACTTAACTTTTCATGTCCAACTTTTGTGGTTTAATATTTACCTAGATTACTTCCTGGGCATAAAATTTCTACCATTGCCTTAGTGACAGAGGCATTCAATAGATTAGATTTATAAGGGGAAAGTAATTTAAATGCTCCTGTAAGCTAAATTTATCCAAAAACCACATATTGTAACACATCCTACTTTTTATGTATGCAGACATAATCAAAAGAAGCTAATTTTTATAAATAAAATTAACTACTCACAGGTAAACTTACATCGTATCATTCCATTATTTCTACTTTCTTACATTATTGTATATGACAGTGCTAATTATCCTGTTTATCAAACTATATGGTGCTGACCCAAATAATACACAATATTTATGGTCTTTGACTTTTATTAGATTTTCTTGCCTACCTTATAGTTTTGAAACATTTTCATAATCTTGCAATCCAGTCAGTTCAACAGTCACTGTACTTCACCATATAAAATTACAAATTACAAAAAATTGCTATTTAGTTCTATACATGGCTAGTAAGAGACATATGGTATTGAGAAAATTAAAATATTAACTGAAACACAAGTACCCTACTTTAGATAAAATAGACAGATTCATAGATAGATGGATTAAAAATATACTGCTAATATGTCTGTGTCATTTTTCTAAGAGTTTGTTGAAAATCTAGCTAATCTGTCCGAAAAAATACTATATGAGTGAATTAATAAAAGAAATACTGTAAAATTTAATAATGAGTTTCTTCCACATAATTGGTGATCAATTAAACATTCATCAAAATGAAGCAAATTCAACCCCTAAAAGCACAGGAATGATAAAGCAGTGTTTCAGCAAACTTTTCTTAACATTAAAAAAAAAAATTAAATGAATTAGAAATTGGCTTCCAGTGCTTATTTTAAGTGATATCTTATATCTTTGGGTAGATTACTTGCAAAGATATGAAACATTTGTCCTAAGTCTCGACGCACCTTTGGCACATCACATTGTATGCTCCAGATTATATATACATCGTACTCAGAATTCTGTTAGGGGTGTTTAAAGGCTCACTCTACCATTCATCATATTCATTTGTCTTTTAACAGCTCAATGCCTATTTTTATCTATCTTATTTTTTTGCCACTATTAATAATGGGTTTGAACACAGGGCCTAAGCGCTCTATTATGGCTACCAATGTTTTCTGCTTTTGCTTTTGATGTACTAGGGCTCAAACCCCGGGTTTCCTGCCTCCTAGACAAGCACTCTATTATTGAGCTACATCATCATCTAGCATGTAACTTTAACAATAATTGTGATACCTAAAGTTGATCTTTCATATAACTGAAAATACAAATTCTTAGCCAGGCATGATGGCTCACAAGTGTAATCCCAACACCAGGGAGATTGAGGGAGAATGATCGCAGTGAACCTGATCTACAGAGTGATAGCCCGCCTCAAAAAATTTACTGAATGAAGTAAAGACAATACAGTAAATCTAACTTTTTGATTCTCAAGCAAAATCATTTATTCAAGAAAGAATACTAACATTTGCTAAGTCCTAAGCCATGCATTTGAGATACAGCGTGACACGGGAGACCAACACATGTTGTTCTCATCAAACTTGTATTTTAGGGAATTAAGAAATACTGTGTGCATGTAAAACAATATTTAAATAGTGATAAGTGCTATGAAAAATAGAGCTGGCAATGGGAATAGAAAGTGTGTTGGGAGGATAATCTAGAAAAGGTTAACAGAGTTTATACTTTAAAAAACAGGCCTCTGGGGGGCTGGGGATTTAGCTCAGTGATTAGAGTGCTTGCCTTGCAAGCACAAGGCCCTGAGTTCGATCCCCGGCACCACCAAAAAAAAAAAAAAAAAAAAAAAGGCCTCTGAAACATATTTGGAGGGGCAGAAAGTCAAATAGATACCAAACTACTGAAGGAACAAAAAGTGAGCGTAACATGCTAAGGGAAAAATGCTCAAGCTGCGTTCCAGGCACAGCAGATAGGCCAGCACAACTTGAACAAGCAGCATTTGGGACGGAGCCGGAAACCAGGTCAGAAACAGCCAGACTGTGAGCCGCCCTGTAGGCCACTGGAACAACTTCTGTTTTCTCTGAGCGAAGTGAAAACCACTGGCAGGCTGGAGCTGTGGAATGGCTTTCCCTAACTTACATATTATCAGAAATATACACTGAAGTGTTGAAAATAAACACAGATGGATAGAAATAAAGACAGCAACTAGAGGCAGACTAATATGACAGGACAGAAATGATGGGAGTTAGAAATATGCCCTTGGAATTTTCTTGAAATAGAATATTTGAAGATTAAATTATCTAATATAATGTTCTCATCACTCACACAAGTATTTGTGGCACCGTTAGAAATAATAAGTCAATAATTTTTGTAATTAGATTAAAAGGTCATTGAAAAGCTTTTTCAAATACAAACCATACTCATAATGAAATTATCCTTAGTATTATTTACTCTCCCTTAAAAATATTATGTGACAATACAAACTAAAACTAAAAAAAAAAAAAAAATCTTCTGAGTATTTAATTGTCAGCCCTTGTCCGGTTTGGTACTTTTGAATTGCTCACTATTAGTTATAAATTCTTCATCTGTCATTATAATCGCTTCTTTAAGATAATTAACAATATGTTTGCTAAAATAATTTGCAATATGTCTTTAAATACATTATCAAATGGGATAATGAGACAAATGGGAAAAATAATTGCTTTCAAAACACAGGAAACACAATCTTCGCTTTTACACTTCAGCAAGTTCCACTAACGGGTGGGCAATCTGTTCATTAAGGTCATTGTCTTGATTTATATTGACTCTGAGAGATGGTGCAGGAATTCTCACGGCCGGTTAATGCAGCTGAAATTAACAGATTGACTCTGCCATGCCCTATTCATTTTCCATGAAGAGATTCAGTTAAAAGGTGCATAGCTTGTGATTCTTCAT
Source organism: Hystrix cristata (assembly GCA_004026905.1). Lineage (NCBI taxonomy): Eukaryota > Metazoa > Chordata > Mammalia > Rodentia > Hystricidae > Hystrix > Hystrix cristata. Next base: position 151,865 of record PVJO010001014.1, read on the forward strand.
TTTGCAGGGATGAAAAGTAGATCATCACCTAAATTTGATGCAATTTATCCTCACTTTAACTCATTGGGAATAATTAGTTCATTTTCTTCTTCATAATAACTGTAAGTCTGTAACCACTTAAACTATTTGAGTAAAAATAATCCAAAAATACCCATGGCAATTATGCACATATTGTAAGCAACGGATGGGGCAAGATTTCTCATATGTACGCACAGTGCTAAGAGGCTCTCTGTCAGCACCAAATCCTCCTGAATAATTTCCTTTCTTCATAATTTCATATCACTGAATCTAAAAACATGATTAGTACAGCAATTCAAATATTTAAAAATTCCACTTGAATTAAGAATTAGAGCATCTTTAACTGGTTGGTGGTGTAAGTTAATTTAATTAGAAAGCTACGGTTAAGGGTCAGGCTATGAGGCCTAGACCACAGTGCAAGAAAGAACATAGGCTTATCCCCAGGGCGACGTCAAGAGAACTGTTTGCCAATAAACTCTCTGGCACAGATGCAATTGTATCTCCTTTCTTCTTTGCATGTAATGTCTGACTGTATGAATCACTTCAATCAAAAAAAAAAAAAAAAAAAAAAAAAAGAGTGAACTTACTTGAGTTTCTCATCAGTAGCTTTAGAAACGTTACCTGTCTCCCAATCTCTCTTCCTCCGAGACAGAAAAGTAGATGTCTGGAAGCACAGGATGGATTCTCTGGAGCCTGGGCCGCTGAACGGCCAAAATAAACAAAACCTGACTTCACTCCAGGTGGGACAGTCTAACTTAAGCAATAAAAATCTGTATTGAGTTAAGTCGCTGAGACTTTAGGGTGGTTAACAGAGTAATTTTATATACACAGAAAGTAATTGTTCAAATAATAAAGGCAGCAGGTGATAAGAGGAGAATAGTTATATCGAGAAGCTAAATTACTTGAAACAGGTGAATAAAATTAAAAGGCGTTTCAGATAACTGTTTATATCTGATAGAAATTTATACTATTCTGTTTACATATCTCTTTCTAATATGTTTTTAAAGAAATGCTGGGATAACAAAGTTTTGCAAGTTGATTAAAGGTTTCATTAAAAAGTTGTGGATAAAAGCGATTTTTTTGTAAAATACAATAAGCAACAGGGTTAACTCTTCAGAAACAAGTAAGTTTTATTCAAAGTGTATGAGTACTTTGCAGAATGCATTTTGCCATTAATGGTATCGGTGAAGCTACTAGTGGTACTACTCACCTAGTAAATGAATACTTTTACAATGCTTCCTAAATAACAAGTCCTGTTCCAAGCACTTCACGTGTGCTAAGTATTTAATTCTCAAAAATGTTATCCTATTAGGAAGGTAGTGGTATTATCCTAAGATATGAAATCGAGACATTCCAGGCATTCTTGCTCTAGAATCTGTACTTTTAAAAGCTGTAATGTACTACTACTTTGTAATGATTTACGGTTAAATTCTTTCAGTGTCTCAAGTAAAATAACTTGGTTTTTTACATGAATTCCGGGGTTTTGCCAGAAGATGAAAGCAGATAGAGGAAAGCAACAAACAGAACACTATTAATTGTGTGTTTAGCCCCTGTTTAAATTTACGTTGGTTGTCAAAAATCATGGTCGAGGGAAGAGGAATAGACATAAATTTTGTATAAGTCAGCGCAGGAAAGGACCCGATGCTCTTAAAGCAGAGACAATGACAAGGCTCTGGTTTCCACACTGCTACAGAGTGAGAACAGCTAATTTAGATAACCGAAGTCTATAATCAGCTAATTAAAAGCAAGGCTGTGAATCTTGCCAGGTTAAAGACAAGCTGTGATGTTCTGGTATGCAGCTGAGAAACAGCCGCAATTTTACAAGGACCTAAGACACAAAGAAACTGTTCAGTTCTAAGTCCACATTTTACCTGTTAAATGACTTTTCCTTGGCTGGCCGTGTGAATTTTAGCAAGTTACTTAACCTCTTAAGCCACCCAAACCTGGTCTTCAAACTCCAGACAACAATGCCACTTCAGGATCAATGCGGAATTAAGTGAGATGATAGTGGCAAAGTACTGGGAACATTTCCAGACATGTTACTAGCTATGAGAGGATTTATAAAGACAGTGTTTAAAAGGTGCTTGAGAACACAACAGTTTTTAAATACCTATTCTAGGATGACTACTGCATTATATATTTAGGTTGAGTTACACAAGTTATTTGTCCTCTTAATTCCACTTTCCACACAATTTTACTTTTCCTCTTCCTTTTAGTATAAGTGGTGCCAAAGTGAGCGCGCTCTTCTAAAGATTTACTAAATGAATTTTAAAGCAATCACATCTAGTTGGCCCTTGTAACCTTACAGAAAATAATACTGTTTACAAAGAATTTATGTTAACTTACATTAAAATTTCTAACTATAAATTTCCTAATTTTTACATCTCAAACAAAATTAGTGAATCTCAAGTTGCACTGGATAACAACAGCACCAAAAATGCAACATATATATAGCATATGTATATGTAATTATATGGACAATTATAAATATGTATATATAAAATTCAAGTACATATATAAAAAAGTGCAAGACCTAGCGAAACTCAGTAGAATCAGAGCCTTTTCAGAACATATCTTTAGCTTTCTGAGGATTTCACTTACATTTTTACTGAGCTTGATAACATTTTGTTCCCAAAAACTTAGCTATAACCTTGGTATATGGCGTATCATTATTAGATAATGATGTATTTGTGACCCTCTGCTAATAGCCCGCCTTATACAATGATCTCGAACTCTGGGCTGAATCTGACCCTGTCAACCCTACAAGCTAACTCGCAGCTTTGCAGGTCCCTCTCTACCCTTGCACTGTACTTCCCTCTATCCCCCATTACTGAACAACGCTTCTCTCTCCTCATAAGGTAATTTATTCTTGAAAAAAAACCCTTGTGTAAAGTAAAGGTAATTATGCCTCATTTCAGAGGAAAACTGAGCCTCTAAATTGTCTGTAATTCATGTTACAGTTTCCAACTCCCATAAAATGGATGCAACTCCTCATCAGTGACATTAAGTATTCTAGTTCAGCTCATATTTGTATTTTCATTGACTAATGAATATGGCTTCTTTCATTCTTAAGCTTCTTTGTAACTTTTCTTTGTGGTGAATCATAGCTCCTGTAAATAAAATATATATGTGATATATATATAATTGAATTTATAAAAAGTTCAAAGTATTAAATGCAAAATAAATGAATAAAATATTAATTGTATCAACTGGCAAAACACAACTGCACTGTAGTTAGGAAATGAGTAGATACCATATGTATGTATTAGTATGTATCATATAGTGTACTTACAACCAAATAAACAATTGATCAATGTAAAGGTACAATTCCAAAGTGGCATTTGCATTTAGGTGAAACTCCTTAAAATGGAATTATCTTGTCTCAATTAATATATTTAGAAATCTGACATTTCATAATTCAAAAGAATTCCAAGGATTCTATTCTTTGACTAACAAGAGAAAATAGGTATGTGTGCCTGTGGGCACGGCTCTGTGTTACTGTTAAGACATAAATGTAGTAACTTCATGTGTTGCTCATTCTGAAGGAGGTTTTAAGTTATAAAAGCACTAGCAAAGGGGCAAATTTTGTAAAACACCAACAATTAGCAGCAATAATGACTTTCTGTCCCTTGCTTGTCCTTCAAGGCTGACCTCACAGAAATCATCCAACTCAGACACCTTTTGTTGCAATGAGCTCACTAGAAAGAACTGAAATCTGCCTTTGTACTTCCACCATTCCCATTTTTTACCTTTACCATTTAGCTTTCTAACTGAAGATTAAAGAAATAGACTCTAAAATTCCTTTGGAATCATTAAATCTCACGGCTTCCTACTGCACTTATTTTTGTGTAAATGAAGACACCAAAGCCAAGCTAAGCATTGTGCTATCCGCAGTCGCACTGCTAAGCAGACCTTGGAGCCCACATACCCAGCCGGGTGTGCAGTCTCCTCCCAGGCTGGCTTAATGGGAAGAATGTAAATCCCGCACAGCGCAAAAAGGCTTCTCGATGCTGGACATTTATTTTCAAAAATCACATTTGTTAATTATTACTGACACCCCAAATATTACTTTATGACTGGAATCAGAAGTCTAGTAAGATATGCTAATAACTGCAAATATAAATTGCATCTTATATAATGAAATACACACTGTAAAATGAGGAAGAGTGTGTTCTACTTGTCATCATTTTCTCACCTCTTTGAGAAAAGCAACTCCTTTTCCTCAAGTACCACCTTTTTCACTACTGAGAAAAGTCTTTGTAACCCAATGCTAGGAACACATAATAAGCAAAAGTACAAAAATATATTCCATGACACTGAAGATGAAGTATGTTGGGGCAGTTTTCTCTGCTATGAACAGAAAATAAGAAAGTAAAGAACAGCTGAAAACATCTCCACGACTCACTGAAGGATTCAGACCTCACCTGCTGAAAACCAGGAACCCAAAATCTACGCTGTCTCATGAATTAAAAAAAAATATATCGCTTGTTCTAAGTGGGTAGTAAGCGGTCAACATAGAAAATGCCTCATCTATTCAATCTAATTCTATGCATGTACATTAATAACAAAGAAAGAAAAATCTTTTGAGTGTGTCCCTCATTACGCCAATAATTGTGTATCTGACTCTGTATAACATACAGTTATAAGCTTTACTATATATTCAAATATATTCTTTTTTAAAAAATATATTCTCAAACATTTTTTGTTATTGTGTAAGTAGGATTCAGTAAAAATGTTCTTGATATTGTAAACTTTATCCAATTCTTCCAAGACTAAAATTATGACAAACTTGAATATATTAGAATCAATTTCCAAAATTATTAGTTACTAAATTACAGTTGTTGTTACATAAACTTAGAAATATTAAATAATTTTAATGCTTGGTGCTCAAAAATTGGAAATCCGAAAGGTTTTATGCATAACATTTATATTTATGTACACAATCTATGAAATGTTTACACTAAATCACTACAAAATGGAACAAATACATTTAAAATGTATTCATAGAACACAAAACAGTTGAGATTTGTTTTACATAATAAAATTTCAAGAACAGTATGAATAATCAATGAAAATATTTTGCATTGTTAAACATAATTAAAATTAAGTATTCATGCTTTAATTTTTCTACAAAGCACATTCTTTTAAAACAGTGTGGCCCCACAAAATAATATTTTTGACAACAGTAAAAATAACCATTAAGAGAATCATATGATGCACATTTCAGAAAATAGCTTATTGGTAATTTTAATTTCAAAATAATTAAATTATCTCAGCTTTAGAAATTAAAAAATCATGATTGTTCATTTCTTTGATCATATAGATTTTTTTTTTAAATCTATTTCATTGATTTAATTGATATTTTAATGTGCCATACCCTCAGGAAACAATCAAAACAATTCTAAAAGTTTCCTGGGTTGATGAGATTAATTATTTATACTTCTATGCTAGGATACTCTAAGAAAACCCACAGTTAGAGTTCGGAGAAAAGATATATTTATGTTTTTACTTATTTTTTTTAACTTAAGCAGAAATATCTTTTCCGAATATTTTTTAAATATCCAAAAGCTGGTATATGACAATGGCATCATGCTAATGTTGCTGTCATAAAATGCAACTGAACCTCACAATTTATGTTATTAAAAAATGTCATAAATGCTTTTGATGCATTTTGTATGTCTGTGATGTTATGTAAAAGAGAGTGAGTTTAGAATGTGGTTAAATATGACACACTTTTGTAGTAGTCATTAAATTATATACAATCAGTTGATTTATTTTCTTAAAGTCATTTGCAGTATTAATATAATCAGTGTTTTTTACTTATTTTATAAGGCGGAGAGTGTCTAAGTTTAAAGCATTGGAATCAATGTTTTATTCACTAAAAAATGGTAATAAATAGGGGCTGTGTATGTACCTCAATGATAGAGAGCTTGCCTAGCATGTGCTAGGCCCTCAGTTTGATCTCCAGGATTACAAAAACTAATTTAAGGGTGAAATAAATACACCTTAGTCTATCTAATTGGAAAAAAGAAAAATATTGACTGCCTTGCTTTTAGAATCCTTGATTTAAATTTAGAGATATTTTACTCCAAAGTATGTCTGTATGTTGAAGAAAAACCTATTGAGCATTTTGATTTTAGAATACAACTAGCATGCAACTTAAAAAATACAATCCTATATTTTCTGTTTTTTCTAACACTATGTAGATTAGATAGAATGAATAAAGAAGAGACTGAGTTCCCTTCACACTACCTAAAGGAAAGCAAAATTCTGTTCAAATTCACACACTACACACGGACACACACACACTACATGGAACCTAATTATGACTAGATTATCAGGACAGAAATGAAAGTTAGATGTTTGGGGACATACTCCACTATCAGCTTCTTACTACCACGCCCACCCAGTCTTTTTTATGTATTTTATTCCTCTTTTATGACTGTCAGTTCCTCATAATAAGCCAATATCCTTTTAACTAAATATGAAGTGTGATTATGAGGGTAATCAGATCAATGTAATTAGTTCCATCAGTTTCAACCATCCCTCTCTTCTCACTTCTGAAAGCATATTACCCAAATGTACTAATAACCATGCTTGAAATCATTTTCACAATAAAGTACAGTAGTAGTTAAACTGAACTAACAGCCTTCCAAATGAGATTTGTTGATTGTTACAAATATCTAGGAGAGTTACTCTTCACTTGATAAGAACAGAAATTTAAAATTAGCTGGCATTCCTCAAAGGTGGTACTTAATTTTACATAGAAATAGGCAATTGGAAATCAGAGATCTGAGCTCAAAACCTATAGCTCCTTAAAGATATTTGTTCGCTACTGATGAAAATATGAAAAAAATAGTAACATACAAAAGTTTATGAAAAAGTGTTTTGAAAGAATGTGTCTTTAGCAGTATACAAGTATTACAATATTTACAACTGAGTAACTCCCAGCCCCATTCTGTGCTTTCAGGAGGCAGCACTTAGTTAGAAAAAGTGCTGAAAACCTCAGATACTGAGTCTACTCATTTCCATAGTTTAAAACTCCTTTTCCTCCCCTCTAAAATGATGAGGGTAGCTGCGAATTTCTTACTACAATGACAAACTGCTAATTTTTCAAATGCTTTAGTTTTAAAATATTACAAAAATGTAAACAGAAAGTTCATTTTGTATTACATTTACTTTAACCTTCTGTGATATTATTCCGTCTTTCGGGGAGTTTACTAGCTGTATTTAGTAAGAATTGGAGACTATTAAACAGTGTCATCAGGTTGTAAACACCTCATGGTTTAACTTTGATCAAAGTTTTTTTTTTTAATTCAACAACAGAAATTAATAGATTCATGGGTATGAAACAAATTCAATTACTCTTGCTAAAATCATAAAAATTGATGGTGTAAGCATGAACAGCTCATGAAGTAGATGCTTATCTACTGATATGAAAGATGGGCTTAGGTGCAAATATGTTTATACACCAGCACCTCGGTTCATGAACTCAATTATCTCCACAATTCTGGCTGTAGCTGAACTGGATGAGAACCAAACCCAATTTCCCCATAAGGTTATCTCCAAACCTAACCACTGAATTCGATTCATTCTCATCCAACTCTGTTTGCAACCATGCTGTACCATGAAGGCTGCATGGAAAAAAAAAAAAAAAATTCTAAAGTTTAATTTATTATTCTGTGTGGTTAAAAATGAATACTTTGTATTTATTGATAAAAGTTATAACAATGACCCTTCCCTAGGACAATTGTTTATCTCTGTAATTATTGTGATAAGTCCAATTACTAGATGCTAATATACTCTACTTTATAATATCCATTATTGTTCAATTTTGCCAGTTTTTATATGATCAAAACTAAAGTGGGCAGTGAACTAATTCATATCTCATTATGTTACAAATGGACTGAAGATAAAATGTTGCAGATGAGCTAGTCTTACCCAATTAAACGCTCTCAGCTGGGAAATGGTAATTTTATAAACAGGATCTGTGAATTGAAGCCCAGGTCACTGTCGCCTGTCAGGTGCCACTTAATTAAACCTAAATTTATAAAAATAACCATGAAACTCCTCGGTTCTTCCAAAAACTAGATTCCAAGAAAGTATTTCATTGTAGATTATAATTCACTTTATGAGCTTAGCTAAAATTTTTCTTAAGCTGTCATAGAACACTTTAATATCCAAGTGTTACTATAACCCAAAGCCATACTACAAGAAATTGAAGATCAATCTCTTCAAATAAGTCAAATGAAAACCGGAGCATGATTTATAATCATATTCTCAATTTTTGTAAAATAAGGATTTACAAAATTTGAAAATATCTATCCATTCTCCTTTCAAGAAATCATTCAAGCCATTGGTAATGTTTTTAAGACAAAACAAAATCGTATTTCAAGTATTAATTTATTTTATCTGTGATGTCATTTATGCAGTATGAGCTTCAAAATATCCTCTAAAATATTGTCTTTCTATTTGCACTATAATTCCAATTTATCTGATCATTTTGCGCATCTTTGCACTGAGTCCTTTAAGTAGCTCCATTCTTAACACAAAATTCATTTAACAGAATTCCACAGTATGAAAATGTCTGTGGGTATTTCCTTCAATCATAATATGCAGTTCAGGAGAAACAGGTTATTTTGTAAATAATAGACTGAAGGGGGAACTGTTTTTTTTAAATCTATTAAAAGAAATTATCATTTTTCAAAAAGCTCATTATGGTAAGATGCAAAAAGACATATTCAGTTATTTATGTTCTCTCAGATATTGAGAGTGTCCATGATAATGTATGAAAGGTGACTAACAGGAAGCCTTGTATTCACTCCTTTTTCTTTTCTACGATATAGGTACAAAGGTATTTTCCCTCTTCAACTCAGAAGGCTATTATGTATACCCTTCAAAAAGAATTTTGAATCTAGAAATTACTTTATAAATGATGAGATTTATAATTTTTAAAGTCCTGCAACACAGGTCAGCAGATAATGAAGAAGGAAACAAATACTTTGAACAAACAATATGTTCTTTGAACATAACGGTTTTACATACTGAGATACATATTCTCACAGTCTATCATCTATCTTGCTTCTCTCAAATTCAAAAACTTTGGAGATTTAAGAGTATTTTCTCTTAAAATCTTCACTAAATTACAGTATTGGTTAATTTTGTTGAAATTTAATAGGCTGCAGTTTGTTTTAATAAAACTAAAGTAAATTCTTGCACCTTCTTGTTAAATTTAGAATGGATTATTACAAATAATTAGCATTACTCTAAGAGTTCATAGAAATTGGTGGATACCACAAAAATGATCAACAATTTCAACTTTCTATTAGTAATTTAAAGCAGATGAGAAGTTAAAAGTCTATTTATGAAAGCATTGGATTTCACTAGTAAATACTTAATTTTAGAAACCTTTCTATGGATTTTACAAGTAAATAATTAACTGAAAGGAGCTTGTGATATTAGGGCTGAAATAATTTTGTTCACATACTCTATACTGTACAACAAATTGTTTTATACAGCAACACTTAATCTCTTTAACTTGAAAACTTAGTAGAAGTAATGCATAAAAAAATCGCTGTGTTGTAACTATTTTCATCAATTTTAGGTTGAATATATCTACATGTTACTTAGAGACTGACTTTAATTAGAAGCTTTGGCTACTCTGCTAAAAAATTGGCTGAAGAGGGGCTGGGGATTTAGCTCAGTGATTAGAGTGCTTGCCTTGCAAGCACAAGGGCCTGAGTTCGATCCCCGGCACCACAAAAAAAAAAAAAAAAAAAATTGGCTGAAGACTCCATTTGTTCCTCATTTGCAAACTTTCCTGGACTTAGGGAATTTATTTTTGTGACAACAGTATTTTTTTTTTAAATGATGATAAAGCTATAGTAAAACTGCGGAGAAAACAATTCTATTAATAGTTTTCTCTTTTATTTTTCTTTTTGAATTTTAATTTTTATTAGTACATGTTTGCAGTACAAAATAATCACATCTATCATGGGGAGTTCACGCATGTACATAACACACCCTCTTTTTTGTTCCCTTTCATTCTCCTTCTTCCACTTTACCTCATATATCTTGGTTAGAAGAAATATATCAAATTTTTCTTCTAGTAGTGTCAGCTTGGTTTGCACTCAAGAAAGAATCCTAAAGAGGGCAACTAATGCAGAGGTAGGTAAATTATAGATCTATAATGGGACAAAAAGAAGCAATAAGCTATCCGTAGGGTGAAGTTATCATAAAATAGATCATTATAGCTTTCAAGTTTATCATGCATTCAGGACAAGCTTGTATATTCTTGTACTTCTTTTTTCAAATTGCTTTCATTGGACAATCAAAATCAGAGAAACGACTCCTGAACTCACAGGTTATATTCTCATGGATGAACAATGTGTATAAGCAGACAGGTAATATTTACCACCTTTTTCCAAGTAAGAATAATGGTTGTTTTGGGGAGAAGGTGAGATAATCACAGAGATAATGGAAAAACCACAAGAACATACACCAGAAACTTCCATTTGTAACCTACATCATCAAGAAAGGAGAGACTAAGACTTTACAATTCTACAGTATATTAGAAGATTCTCAAGATGGGAAATAGTAACTGAGAGAAAAACTAAGGCTGTCTTCATTTACTTTTATGTTTTGACTGTGTTTTCTTTAAATTATTTATTGTATTTTACAGTTCACATATCCAATATTCTATTTCTTTTTGGCATAGCAGCTAAACAGTAGAATTTACCTGGTAAATGATTTTTTTTATACAATGAATGAATGAATAGACATTAAAACTCATCAGAATTCATTTTTCTATTGATCATCATTTGCTTACCAGATACACATTAACTTTTGCTTTCTAAGTGGATTAATTGAAGTAAGTTCACTAGTCAGCTAAAAACACAAGCTTGTCATCAAATGACGGTTTACCTCAATCTGTGAATACACAATTATCCGTACTTACAGGAGAGGTAACTTTCTCTAAATTACAAAGAGCAAAAGTAGTTATGGCGAAGGTCGTAATTACTCATAGATTATAATAAACTATTTTAATTGAGAAGCCTATAATTTATAAATAACATTAAAACATGCAAACATCAAAATTGATTAAAAAGGCTATGATAATAGTTTTCAAATTATCAACTCAAGTGTTGAATGTACCATTTCAATATTCATCAACAACGTAATTTCAATGTATTTGGAATCATACATGCAATTAAACATCCAAGTATCTATTGTAAATAATATTCAAAGTCTCAGTATTTAGAGAAAAAGTAACAGATTAAGTTTGGTGAGGTGTTTCATACTCGTAATCTCAGTTACTCAACAGGTTAAGGCAGGAGAATGGAAGAAGGAAGATTGCAAGTTCCAGCCCTGTCTGGGCAACTTAAAAACCATGTCTCAAAACAGAATTTAAACCATGCTGGGGGATATAGCTCAGAAACTCCTGAGTTTAACCCCTAATATAGCAAAAACAAAAAAACAAAAAAACAAACAAACAAAAAAAAAACCCTAGTAAAAAGTTAGCACAAATTTAAGAGATGGGAAAATTTAAGGTTAATTTAGAAAAAATGTTACAAATTTCTTGTCTGATATTCATCTGTCAGGATAAAAGTGAATGCTGTAAAAATACATTGGTGCTATTTTCCACTTCCTTTGAGGCTATCCCCTGACTGATTACAGGAAGGAGTACAAATAAAGATTTGTATGCTTATAAAACTATTAGTGTAAAACACCAGTCTCAACTGAACTAACCCTTGAAAAAATATGCCATCTATTAACTCATACAAACTTAGAGAGGAGGATCAGTGTATTACATTTAGATGCATTCCCTAATGCCTAAATCAAACAGGCATATCGACTCTCATTTTTTTCCACAGTACATCACAGTATATTTCAGTATCTGGTTCCTGGTTATCATATAATAAAGGGATTACATAATTGGAAGACACCAACAAAATATTCTTGCATGAAGTATTAAAGTGTTATTATTTGTTTTATTTCTCAGTACGTGACATGAATGGTTTGATGAATGCAAAATTTTAGTGAGGCAATTGTATAGGAGATGGACTGTAGGTAATTTCTGCTTGACCATTAAATAAGTAAATAAATGTAGATATTGTAACATTATCTTCTCCAAAATTCAGCTTTCATTTCGTAGAGTAATAAGAGATTTTTTTCCCTACTATAACTCCATGATGAAGTATTAGGTTAGCCTTACTGTATTCATTTACCTGTCCTGCATATTTTAAAGCCTTTTAGGAACTACTGCCAAATCTGATTCACAAGAAAACTGGAAAAGGAATTCAGTGGCACACATTTAGGATCTGCATGTAATCTAGTTTAACAATGCCCTCTGTCTTCTGGCTACTAGGTTTTTCTGAATACTCTACATAAACTCTTGAGATACAAATTAAGCTTTCTACTTGTGCACTGTACTAAGCTTGTAAGTAATGCTAAACTGCAAATATATTGAGGACTACCATTAAGTATTAAGGCTACCTTGAGGAATTCCATATATATATCCTTCATTTAAAGTCCTCTGTTGGCTTTGTATAGTATTTGCTATAAAATCCAGAGCCCTTTAGCTTTCCTTCTAGAGCTTACTTGCCTCTCCTTGCTCACTTTACCTCAATCTGTCCATAGTTTGCTAGGCTTCCTGCTATCCTTGGCCTCCTTCTGTTCCTTAAATACCCCATATTTTTGCCTGCTGAGTCCTATGTCTATTTATACCAGCCTTTGGGGTGCTGTGTTCCTGATAGCCTTCTTGGACTGGCTCCTTCCCATTTGTTTTTGTTTTTATTTTTATTACGATTTTAAATGCAAAATTAATTGTAACTTCTGGAGCTCCTAATAATTACCTTTTCTCCGTCAATAAACTTGGCTACAACGTTTCTCTCACATTTCAAGATCAACAAAAGAAAATCATGAAGTAAAAATTGGACTTTTTATATAACCCGTATTTCTGAGATAGCTGAACTCTCAAAAAGTATCTTACTTTGTGTCCAAAGACCTAGAATCTTGTTTTAATTTCGCTATTTAAGAGTTTTCTGGGAATCTTAGGCATATTTTATATCTAAATGCCCATTATGTTATTAATCAATTAGAAAAATATAAGTGCACTGTGACCAGAAATCCTGATAAACCAAGTTCATTCATTAAGAAAGGTCTATTAGTAAAGCACATTCCGGCGGCCTGTGTGAGCTGATCGTGGCAACATGGCCCTCCTTGCTATATATGGTCCCTTTCCCATTCTTCTCTGCTCTTGTTACCCTGCCCCACACTCTGGCTGCCATGAACTAAGCAGCTTTGTTTCACTACTCACTTCTACCATGATGCTCCTGTGTTCTAGCCACCAGACTTATGTACTAACCCCCAGAATTGTGAGCTAAATTAAACCTTTCCTCCTTTAAGTCATGAGTGTGCTTGCTTCGGCAGCACATATACTTTAAGTCATGAGTGTTGGGTACTGTCTCCAGCAATGGAAAAGCTAATATATGCTGTCCAATGGGATTTTTTTTTACAATAATGGAAATGTTCTGTATCTATAATGTACCAATGTAATTACTAGACATATGAGTCTTAAAAGACTTGAAATGGATTAGCGTGATTGGGAAATAAATGTCCAGTTGCATTCAGTTTTGATTAAATATAATGTAGCTAGTGGAGACTGTATTAGATTTGAAAATATAGATATTACTTGCCCATATTTTGGGGTAAAGTCTAACAGGTCATGAATATTTATGATGAATGCATCAGTGTTAAGTATGATTTTTAAAACAAACATATTTCATAGATAATAACTTTCCTAGAAAAATGTATGACTTAAATCAATCCTTAAAGGTTATCTAGTGCCTGGGAATAAGTCTGACCTATATGAAAACTAAGTATAAAACAAATTACTAGCATAAGTTTGAAGTGGAAAACAGAAGCCATGGATGGCATAGCAGTGTCAAACCTAAGGAATTTTTAAGTGAAAAAATATGATTCAGTTTTCTCCAGAGAGAATTATATATTACTGAATTAATATGAAATTCTGAACGTTTTCTCTTTTTTAATTTTTTTTTTCTTTTTCAGTCAAAAGCAAAAAATTTAAACAATCTAAAATGTATGAGAATTTCTTCTTAGGATTTGTTAAAACTAAACAGGCTGAGAAGCCGCCTTCTCTCCTAGCTGTGCCCCTATCCAAAACACAGATAACCAGTCCTACACATGACATCATTCTTCATTTATGAAACCACACGCTGCGAAAACTCCATACATTCCTAAAACAGCTATCACTGTAAGCATTTAGTTTTATAATTCAAAATGGCATTGTAAGAAACATAACTCTAATAAAGTTGACCTAGTTTCTATAATTAAAAAGTCCATCAGTAGAACCAAGCCATGGAAACATATTAATATTCAGAGGAAGCGTAAAAAGTACAATACATCTTAGAATACATGTTTTCTACATATCAGAAGCATGAAAACTGGTCTGTCCTTGCTTGTTAAGGTTTAAAAGTGGATTTACCAAGCTGAATACCAATATTAGAGTGCTTTATAAAAAGTAGCAAATGTCAACAATACATACCATTTACAGCTCATCATGTATCTACTGAAATTATCCTCAAAAATAATGTTCTCTGAATCTTATTGCATAACGAAATCCCAATATTCTTGACAGGTACTATCCACACAACAGGCAATACATGCACATACATTGTGTAATTTGCATAATGAAATTAGGTTTTTAAACTCAATACAGGTGCTTTTCCTCTATGCAAGGAAAAAGTAATTAAAAGAGTAACTGTCAACAGTATGATTCTACCACCTCGAAATAATAAGCAGGGAAGAGAATATATGTGTGTGTGTGTGTGTGTGTGTGTGTGTGTGTGTATGTGTATATATATATTAAAAACAAGTGATGTATTTTTTGTGTTCATTGTCTTTGTCTTAGAAATGATGTAAACTTGGTATAATTTGCCACAATGCTTCATCATATTTTACATATTTTAAATTTAAGGAAATGTTAAATAAAAAAAAACACTACTAATACTTTAAATTTTAAACTGCATGTCAAATATGGTTAATACATAGATAATTTAATGAAATTAAAATAGCACCATATCATGAAATATCAAGCTTAAAGAAAAACATAATTTTTAAAAATAATATTCAAATAAACATTTCTATTAAAGGAAATGTTCTCTTACATTAAAAATATAGACTACTGACCCCTCTAACTTCTGATTGTTTTGTATTATGACTTTAAAATATACTTTGTTTTTCCTTAATATTTTTTAGCATCATTCTCCATCTCTAGGAATGGATGGATCACTGCAACATTAGTAGGTCCTAAACAAAGCCTTATATGAAATAATGGGACAAAATTTTAATTAAAAAGTAAGTAATAAACACAACATTTATACCTATTACAATTCCAAGGAAAAATTGTTATATACAAATTTCATCAAGGGTAGTGCAATCCGAATGCATATAAAACACATAGTATTAAATGTCCTTCAAGAATAACGTATGCTATTTTTCTTAAATGGTAATTGTGATATTGTATACAAGATATTACAGGTACGCATGTAAACTAGTCACTTTTCTCCTGAAAGTATCTACAAAATAAAGAAATACAGATAGCACGATATTGTAGACATAAATCTTTCTTAAAGGAGTAAGAATGACTTTTTTTTTAATAAATTGGTTTTTTGTTTTGAAAAGAGTTTTAAATTCAGGTATAGTTCTTACACTAAATTTATTGTTAGTTGACTGAAGATAAATTAAGAAGATGAGATTTTGCATGCCATAGTTTTGATACAGGATACATATGCATATATCTCTATCTGTATCTACCTATACATATGTAGAGGGAGATAATATATAGATATATAGATGTTTTTTCAATAATGAAAGTAGTAATATTATGTCTAGTCACTGATCCTAAAATTCATTAAATAAATCAGCTTCAAAAATTGAAATAATTCACTAATTTTCTTCCTATTTCAAATGAAATAGTTAATATTTTAATTTAATAGTTAATGTTTCTACATATAATTTGTTATATAATCTTTTATTTCTATAACCAAATTAAATGCAAAAGTAATTATAGAAGATAGGAGATTATATATATGTATAAAATCGGAAAAACCCATATGCAGAATCAATTGCACATTTAAGTCTTTGAATGTGCCATAGATTGAAGTTTTTTTTTTTTTTTAATCAAACTTACTGCCCATGCCCAAGATATGATATAATAAAGTAAGAATAATTGAATATTTTATGAAAAATAAGAAGTTTAAGAAATGAAGAGCATATTATCCCCTTTCTGATCATCTTATTTTGGTTAAGATATCATACTTGGGTATAGCTGAGTGGTAGCCTGCTTTTGCTAATCATGTGTGGGACCTTGGGGGAAACAGAGGGAGGAGATCTTTTTCTGTAGAACTGTCATAGACCTTTAGTGAAATTTTCCATTAAGGAATTTCATAAGTGCAACTACTTTAAAAAAAATGCTGAATTCATCACTATCAACCCAATGCAGGGTTTTTTTGTTTTTTGTTTTTTGTTTTTGCTCATTTTAACTCTGTAAGTGTAAAGCTATGAAATTTTAGCAGGCAGTAGACTTGCCACAACTATGAAATATCTGTGTAGGTAAAGTTATTTAAAAGTTCCCAAACATCTAAATCCAAGGATATATCCCCTTTCCTCCAAAATCCTCTTTATTTTTTCTTTCTTACTTCCATTAGGGTATCACCTGTATATATTAATAAAAAAGAAAGCTCGGAAAGGCCATCATTTCTTTATTAATATAAATTGGTTCATCATGCTGCTTACCTTCTGATAGTTTGATTTCTATTACACTGTGTCAGATTTGATAACAGAATGAAACCCACAGGCATAGGCCTCCATTTAACATATCTCTAGGGAATTTTAATTTTCTTAATAAGCTCATTGAATACGATAGTCTTAATGTTTCCCTAAGCTTGATTAAACTTCAGACAGGCTTCTTGCTGACCTTCCTTTTCTTAGAGCTTTTTTTTTTTTTTTTTTAGAAAACATGTAATTACAAATTCTTTTGCTGCTCCTTTGAGATATATATAAATCTTTTAAAAATCCTCCTGCTAGTTTACAAAGGAGGAATGTCTTTCAGATGGACCTCGGAACCATTCTTTGAAATGTAATCATCAAGAAAGATTGCCCTTTTCTATGAGTCTCTCTGGAAAAGCAGATGACTAACTTAGATGGGACCCAATTCACCAAAAATGATGGCCTAATTATAGAAAAAATACGGAAGAATTCAGTGGACTCAACATTTCCATTTCCCTTATAACATCTTCCAGTACTTTTATAATCGCTCCGCACAGCCCATCTTCAAGAGATCGCTCACCCTTTATTTCCAGAGTTGAATTCAATAGCTTATGTACATTACTAGAATTGTCTTGAATAAAGTATTGCTTATCTACCTAACTCTCATGAAAGATTTGTTTTGACATTACTTATAATGAATGTAAAATCTAAACACAGTCATCACATGTAACTTTGGGTAACGTTGATGCATCATATAAAAAGTTTGAGACAAGATCTAAAAAGTTTCAGGCAAAATGAACAAAAACAAACAGCAAAGAGTGTAACAAGACTGATAAAATTTGCTGGCAGGTGCCCATAATCTCTTGAAGACCTTTTATGTTGTTTCCTTGCTTCATTTAAATCCCTCCATAGGGAGAATATGATCCACTTAAATGAACATTTAGATACTCAGATTCCTTTTACCAAGTACTTGAACGACTTTGCTTCATTCAGATATACCAGGTTTCTTCTGACAATAGCCACGTAAATTTCTGAGCCATTTGTATGTGGCAATTCACCTCAGAAAATTCCGTAAATTTGGGCATTTTAGTGCGAGACGAGATGATATTAAATTTTACACCAGGTAAAATAACAATGAAAACAATTTCTTACAGATACATTCTATGACCACAAATAAATGAGAAAAATATGAACTTAAAATACAATCACTGGTAATTATTGGCAAGAAATTCCTTTTAAATTATCAGGACAAGGATCCTCCTAATTTAATTTTCATAGAGATATCACCATAAAGGTACCAACCAAGATCATCTGTCCCAACAACTGAATGTCAGTTAATTTAAACAGCAACTTCTAGTTTTTATTTTAGGATGAAAAAATGCACAGGGGTCATAGTTAAATTTTATGGATTAAATGGGGGTTATTTTGATAAACACTTACTGATCATTATAGGTGTTGCACTCAGTGCTAGGACACTCACCTAACATGAGACTACATAGGGCTTGCTTTCCTGATACATCCTGATGAGGTAGGAGTGCACGAAAACGATCATATTGTCTATTGTAGTAAAACATAATATTACATACACAAGGAAGACAGAGAAACCCACTGAGCTTAATCTGAGGCTTAATGGAAGGTTTCCACAGAGAGATCACTCCTAAATATACCTAAATTGGGGTCTAAAATGGATACGGATTAGTCAGACAATGGAAACAGGAAGTGTTTAAACATGACTCCAGAGTATTTTCCTCCAATGTCTAGATACTACCATCAAGTGGGATAGGGAAGGATTACAAAAATAGGGAAAGCTGGTGGGTCCGAAGTCTGTGAAAATTGCAGGAGATATAACCAGTTCTTACGATCTAAATGTTCCTCCAAAGTCTCTTTTGTTCATAGGTGGGGATTTGAGGTGGCAACTGGATCATGCAGCCACTATACTCATCAGTAGATTGATTTATTAATGAGTTCATAGCTGAATGTGCCATTGGGAGGTCTGGCCTGGTTAAAAGAGCTGTGTTGATAGAGACATGACCTAGAAGAATGTGTCTTGTCCCTGACTCCTTCTCTTCAATTGTCTTTCTTTCTCTTTCCTTACCTTCCTCTCCTACCCTCTCCCTTCTCCTCCCCTCTGCTCTTCTTCCTTCTCCTTTTCCCTGTGCCCTTCCTCTCCCCTTCCCTCCTCACTCTTCCTGGTCTCTATAAGTTGAGCAGATTTCCATTGCCATGCCATTTTACTAAGACATTCCTACCTTAGAACCAACTAACCATGAAATGAATTCACGAGTCAGAATAAAACTGTTCTCCTTTAAATTCCAACTATAAGGTATTTTTGGCCAGTGTGTAAATAGGAACAATATTTGAAAATGAAAGTCAGAAAAATAGTGTGGATTGAAGATGTGGATTCAGAAGCCATGAAAGGCATTCATGATTCTTGCATAGAACTAGGAAAAGAAGCAATAACACAGATGGAAAATGATGAATTTGAGAAAGAATTGTGGGTAAACTCAACACAAGCGATTGGCAAATTAGGCATCCACAGATGAAATGTACATAGAGTAAACAGTGTAACACAATGCCAGGCAACAATACGTTCTTAAAATTTGTGCCCTATAAACAATATACAACAGGTCTACTAAGTTCAATAAATGTTCTGATTGGGTGTGAGAATACAGAGACACTGTTGAATTCTACTTTAAATGTCTCACTAGAATCTTCATTAAAACAAATTGAAGTGTGTGGGTGTGTCCATTGTAACAGGAAGCCTGGAGACACTAAGCAAAGTTTTGTATGGTTAATAACAGGCATTTTATTTGGAGAAGATAAAGGAAGGAAAATAGAATTATTTAGAGGCTAGAGTTGAAGGTCAAACTAAATGAAATTGAGGAGACATTGACGGAGTAAAGTAGGTCTTGAGAAGAAAAGAAATGGGATCATGTGTAAATATAAAAAGATCAGCCTTGATCAAGGAAAGAAGCACCTCATCTCCTGTTAAGGAGATAAGAAGGTGAAGATAAATTGGAGATAAACAAAGATGTCAATACATTTGAAATAGGGTAGATGAAAACTAAATTACTTTATGCCAAATGAGATTAATTATATGTTTCAATCAGTTATGTTAAGACAATAGAAAACTTACGGGTAAGAGGCTTAAGAAGATGGGTAAGTGGTTAATATTATCAGAGAAAGAAATGGGAGAGTTACCCAAGGACAGGTAAAATTTCTGATGAATGGTACTGAACACTAAACAATGCAAATTACATCTAATGCATCATCTGATGCCTCTCATCTTTTGTACTGTTTAGGTAATTTCTGGATATCTTGAGATAACCTATCATAAACATATTGTCTGTGCATGAAGCCTAAATTCCAGTTCTCCATTCTGAATCTCTCACTTCTCTCTGACTCCTGGAGGATTTTCTCCTTCTTCCTCTCAGTGGCTGTCACCATGAACTTTCTGTGATACACACAAAGTACTATGTGATAATTTCCTTCTAGTAATCTCTTTCCTGCATTTGCTACAGGCAACAAATAAGTTATCTTTTAAGTTTTCCATTTTACAGCTAACAACTATGGAAAAATAGGCAATATATAACAACAGGTATGTCTTACACACATCACTAAATGCCAGTAAGTGGCTTGTAATTACTGCTGGCGAGGAAGGCATTACGGGTGGGTACCACACAACATTTCTCCTTCTGCCTTTATTACCCTCACGGCAGAGCTCATCAAAAGAGCACACTTGCCCTTCTCTCACTTACTTTAAATTGAAACTTGAAGACATAATCAAGGCAGAACAACAGGTGCTCCCATGTCTCAAGTGGGCTATTTGCATGTTGAAGTATCTTTGGATTCTAGGTGATGACTTTTCCAAGGGGTTTAAGCTCCTTCCTGGAAAGATCACTTTTTGAATTTCCTTCACAGTGTGTTTCACTAGAATTGCCTGTTTATTGCCATAAAGATTTGTCAAGTGAATGTGCCCAGCTGAGATTTCCAGAGATGCAAGCTCCAACCTTTGTGACTGCCCTAGGAAGCCTCTCAGCACAAATGTATCAAGACTAAGTAAACAATTAAATTAATTTAACCCCTTAAAGAAGGACAATAAAATTCAAAAATTAAAACAATGCAAGAGAACATTATTGACAAATCGATCCATTGTATATGAAATAAAGTTCATTCCTCTGAGAGAGTTAAATGAGCTTATGACTTTAAAATTAACATTCTTAAAAAAAAATTAAAAAATAAAATTAACATTCTTAATCCCAAAATTTTATATATCTACTAGAGCAGAATGAGGTTATTTTCCTTTGTAAAAACAAATGGAAATTAAACATCTTAGGCCTTTTCACAAACACACTATATCAAATGCACTTCTTTTTATACTTATTATAAAATCAAACTAAACATTTCATATTTTAATGTTAAATATTTCATATAATTCAATGGGTACTTGTTGGCTGCCTTATTTAAATGAATACAAAATATTGAGGGATCAGGTGAATAAATTAATATATAATTCTTTAAAAAGTTATAATTTAATGAGTCAAAGAGAGAAAATTTCATGTAATTCAAAATAACAAAATTTATAAATGGTGAGGGAGAATGCGTTGAGAAAACAGTTTGAAGGGAGAAGGCCAGTAAAAGGAACTGACATGTCAGCAAAGAAAAGTCGAAAAATCTTAACATAGAAGGAAAAAGAAATAAATATGGGAAAATAATAGCAATTTTGGAACCATAATGTATCTCTCTGAGTCTCATCATTCACTGGTGGAATCAACCACCATCTCACAGAACATAAAAATTTCACGAAGTATGTAAAAATAAAATAAGCATTAAATTCATATCTGGGAAGAAGATAAGATAGATTTCCTAAGCATTTGAAATCTCAAATTTTTATTCTAGATTGTTAAATAAAATCTATGGTAAAGGAACTACTTAGGTTTTGAAAAACATTACTTGATAAAAATATTCTAATTCCTATTAACATCCTGCAAACAGTTTTTTTTGCAAAAAAATTCATTAGTGACATTGTATTTGTCATTTGTAATCAATTATAATGCCATGCTATAATCTGACAAACATACTTCAGATAAAATATTTTTTAAAACAACTTCGTGAGGCTTGTTGTGATATTCTAGTCTACAACACTTAATCCTTTTTACACTAATCCCTAATTGATGGCTCATGACATTGCCATTTTCAAGCCATTAGTTACACAATAACAATGTTAATTGAGTTTTAATTAAATCAGCCATATTCAAGCTTAGACTATTTTAGGTTTCTTTCAGAGATAGATGATTTTAGGGCTATTTTCATTTATATCTATTTTTGTATCATTCTTTCTTATTTTCAAGACACACACACATACACACACATATATATAAAAATGTACATAACCTCAGCTATTTGCTACTAAAAGAATTCATTGTGCACCATACATAAGAAAACAAATCTTAATGCAAGGATGTGATGATCATTTTCAAGAAGTTAGACACAATCAAACTTTTTCAGTTATTTCACTAATTCTAACTCAGATAATACTATAAATTCTTTTTTTTAATTTTATTTGAATGGTATATTTTAGATGTACATAGCAATAACACTCATCAGAGGGGTGCTATAAATTCTTTATTGGTAAATTTATGAAGTCAAAAGACCTTTGATAACTAAGGCTCTTAATGTTTATTGTTCTGATTTTATTTTTAAATCAGAGCTACAATGAAATTTCGAGAGGAAGCCTCAATAGAAGAACATGAATATGTGTTTAATCGTTTGGTAGTTTGTCAGTTCCTTGGGTCCTGTTCTAATGAAGAAAAAGTCACGAAGGTGTTAGTGACGTGACTTGGTTAATAGGATCTCCTCGGCTCCTGTCCACAGCTACAGCCGCTCTGCTCAAAGATGCACAGGAGAGGGCAGGATCCAATTCAGCACACACCTGTCAACACCACGAGCAGCCACCTCCTTCGCTACAGTTTACTAGAATTGTCTCAACACGAAAAGAAAAATCTTTGGTTGAGAAGAAGACAAGAAAGCAGATACTGGCAATGATGAGTACATGGTCATTACCAGGGAAAGAAATCTATCACTGAAGTTGCACATTAGTAATCTTTTAAACGGATGTAACAAATTCTTGGGGGTCATTACTATTCTAGCTTTTTACAAGTGAGGAAAAGGAAGATCAAAATGGTTAAGTCACCTGCTCAAGGTCACACACCTGTTACATGCTTGTTTTTCATACTGAACTTTGATCTATTTACAGAGTCCGGTCTTGTTCCACTCTTCCTCCCACGAGGGAAGATAACAAACTTGGAAGATAGGCAGTGGGAAGCAACTAATACACTCGCATCTGTACTCCCAATGCACACTTGATTTATAAATAATAGATATGCACTAAAAACTTTAATGAACTTTCTACTTTTAATGTTTGACATAATTCAGACCTTAGAACAGAATTATTGAGGCAACAGTGATAATTCTAATTAGGAATCACCTGCTGCTCTTGAGGGTCATTTTAAAATTCTGCTTATTAACTTAGCATTTTCCTTCTCAAATTGATGGTCTTTTACTGGAATAAGGCAGGGAAGACCTTGTAGGGTAGCAAGAAGTAAGACATCATTAAAAAGAGCATTCAAGTAGTTAAAGATGGAGTGAAATTTATCAGAAGTAAATTGGTTATTAAATCTTATTGGCTGTTCTCTCATTTGAAATTTTAAGCATTCCAGGTGGGTATAAATGAAATAACATTTAAGACTTCGTTAAGAGTTCACAGAATATTTAAGAATAGTAAAAGGGCCTTGTGTAAAACGTTCTCATGTGGTCGTCGTAAGCCTCATTATGTGAATACTCTTGGATGAACATTTCTGTATATGAATTAAGATCCAGAATCCACTTACTCCTGTCCCTTTAGCATAATGAATCACCACAGGAAAAGCACTGAGTGTTTTTATGTGTCAAGCACTATATTAACCAGCACGGAAATTATTATCCTGATCTCACATATCAGGGAACTGACTCCTGGAAAGGTTATGGTATTTGCCCAAGGTCACACAGTTAATAGGTGCGAGAGCAAGCATCTCAACACAAACGTATATCACAGCAGCTCAGATGGTCACTGAACTATTTAAGCCAATTAATGACAACAAGCACTACAGAGTTCTGTCTGATTCAACAATGAGAGAGCCAATTCATCATAGTGTAGCCAGGTTATTTTCAGAACTACAGAATTCTGGAGCCATGTCTGCACTTGTAAATTACTTTTCCATTAACGTCAAGGTCCAGATTCTGTCTCTGAAGACAATGTGCATACATGAACTGTTCTTCAAGTACCCTGAGTAGACACAGTACCTACTTAGCTCAGCTAATTCATAACACCTCCTTATTTACCCACATCTACGCTGAGGATTCTTTTCTTCCTTCTGTAACTCCATACTACCTTTCACAATTCATGTTTCTGTCCAGTCAATTGAGGTCTTGTGGTTTTTCTGTACTCATTCATTATTCACTGTTTTCCTTTCCCTATCTCCTGATGAACTAAGCTTACAGGCCTAACTGTAGAGGAACTTCATAAAGGGGACTTTTCTCAAAGTTCAGTTCAAATGTCTTTGCTGAATCTACCATGAGCACTAACCACTCATTATGGATCCTACGGTGATGCCTTATGAAACAAAAATAACAAGCTCACACAAGCATGCCACGAAGACTATTATATATCAATGTTATGCTTATTTAGCTTAGAAAGAATCTAAGATGGCAAGGAAATTAAGTGTGTGATAATAAGTTTTATTTTTATCTCATGCAATCACCCTGGTTACCTGCAACTAGCGAAAATCAGACTGAAAAGAGACTTATAATGAATTTAGCAGTTACCTATAAAACATTAAAAATTTAAAAGCATTAAATATGCTTCATCTTCATTCTCTGTCCTTTCCACTGTGGTGCACACTAATATAAGGCTGACTTCTCATTCAACCTTGGAAAGTAGGGTAGCCTGATTGCACAAAAAATTTTAAAAATAGAAATAAATATTAAAGCAAAGTGGCTTTAATTATATTGAGATGTATATGATGAAAAAGGATTCAATATATAAGCTGACTATTGAATAATGAGATTAAACATTATTGTTTTGTCTTCCTCTTGGATTTCTGTTTAAACTAGCATTCTTGAAAAACTGGCTTTGGTATTTGTATTCTAAAAATGTTTTATTTTTCCACAAAATTGTTAAAAGCTTTATTTACAATTGGAATCATACAACAAAAAAGCAAAACCCAATGAGCCTGAAAAAGGAACCAAGCTGCTGCCTAGAAGGCACCCAGAACCTCTGATGCCTCACCGCTGAGTTGCCCTGCTGGGCCAGTATAACACCAGTGAAAGGATGTTACTTTGGAGGACCCTAAAACATTATCATCGCTTTACACACCCACTTAAAATACAGTTGCACTTATTAGGTAATAAACATTTTATATACTTCATTACACTGAATCCTCACAATAATCACAAAGTGGTGGTACTATTAACTCATGTTCAGTTAAATTGCCCATGATGAATGAGTTGGTCATAAACCCATTGTCAACTTGATTTTTGTAACTGCTATAAATTACTGGGAAGCAAAACCAAACTTTTCAGAATATTGTTGCTCCACATTCAGTAAAAGACATATTTCTTGGCATGGTGCTTGCAACAAAGCAATCACCTAATAAATGAACGAACAAACAACCATACCTTTTTTCAGGAGAGATCAAGATAATGGAACATCAAGGAAAACTGGAAGTTCAGGTTGGAAGAGAAAGTGTCTAAGCCAGCAGAGAGAAACACTTTTATATAGGTTTATCTATATATAAAAGGCTTCATAAGCTACCAAACCCAGGTATTTATAATTTAAGAATCTATTAAATTTTATTTATGCTATGCATATATACAGCTACATATAAATATATAAAATAGATGTATATATAAAAATTACATAGATATATACAATGATGTATATGTTTTAAGTTATTTAATATTATTGTTACACATTATTTTTCCTTATAATTGTTAATGAATGTTTTAGCTAATAATAGGCACATACGGCTTCAAGAGAGTCTAATGTTGTCAATATTTGTAACATATGGGTAGTTCAACACAGATTAATGCTATTAATATTACTTTTACAAAATTCATTCTGTACGAAAAACAACAAACAGTATATAAATGGATATTTGGGAATACAAATGTTTAAAAATAAAGTACAGTTTTCTTAGTATTCATATACTAATATGTTTAAAAGTATATAAGAATTAGAAGCCAACTCTATTCAATGATCAAACTGTATGATAGTCCTCTTCCCCTCTTTGTGCTAAATCCACTACACAGAAGGACATAAGCCATTCTGCAATATGACAGCATATTCAGTGCTTTATGATTCTGAATTTAAGGTTTAGTTGTATAGTGTATTTTGACTCTTAGAAGCTGTAAGTTGATAATTCTTAGATATCTATTTTTTGTCACATTTTGGGGGAACTTTTAAACAAGAGGCAATATCCTGGGATTTTATACATGAATATGCCAAATTTTTCTCTACCAAACAAACACAGAATAGAATGTGTAGAGTTGAACATTTGTTCTAGTACAATGCTCATGTTATAGGAACATGGATGTATGATGTTTGAATACCCTGTTAAATAATAGATACGATTTGTTATATCACCAGAGTTTGCATCAAGAACCCATTTTGCAGCCAGGCATGGTAGCACATGTCTGTAATCCTAGCCCTCGGGGAGACTGAGGCAATGGGATCATAAGTTGAAGTTTTACCTGAGCATTTAGCCCTCTCTCAAAATTAAAAAATAAATACATAAATAAATAAAAGGAGTTAGTAATGTAG
The DNA here is from genome assembly GCA_004026905.1 of Hystrix cristata. Classification (NCBI taxonomy): domain Eukaryota; kingdom Metazoa; phylum Chordata; class Mammalia; order Rodentia; family Hystricidae; genus Hystrix; species Hystrix cristata. Next base: position 178,533 of record PVJO010001014.1, read on the forward strand.
CTTAGTGTTAGAATGCCCTTTGAGTTCAACCCCCAGTACTATGCACACATACACAAATACACACAGATGAGCCATTTTGCAACTGTCCATAACTTTGAAACCAAACCATATGTGCTGGAAGGATTTTTAAATTGATAAACCTTGTTAAGACCTTACAGATTAATTGGAGATTTTAAAATCATGAAAATATGTTCCAACTTTCAAACAAACTTCTGGATCATATCATATGTGTCCTACTTTTATCAAATTGAATTATATTCTTTTTCATAACAGACACAATGATAAAAAGAAGCTTTATAAAGGTATATAAAATATTATTTCATACCTCTGTAATTGTAAATGCTCCAAAAAGGGAAGACAGACTCCTTTAAGTAGTAAGCTAGCCTAAGAATTGGAACTGGTATGATACATCTACCAGAGTGATCTGATGTCTCAAAGAAGTTATTCCTGCTACATCAAAAGAAAGATTAGAGCAAACACAGCAGAAGCACTTAGAATAAAATAAAACACAATCCTGCTCTGAATGGTGGACAGTATATAGAAACTTCTAGAACATTACAAGCAATTAATTCTGGATATTTACAAATAGTAGAAAAATGATCCCAGGTTTTTTTTGCTTCCTTTGTGAGTCTGAAAGACACATCACACACGATGGGACATTTTGGGGAACTACAAAAAGCAGAGAAGGTATGAGAAGTTTCTTCCTGTTTCATCTGTTCTTACCTGGTGTCTACCAAATGAATGCCATACGTACTTAGCACTCATACCTCAGAGCTGATGAATGTAATTTTTCGGAAATAGCATTTGTTGATTTCCAGACAAAACAAAGGAGAAAAGACCCCGAATATACTTAAAGTACTGTATCTTTGGCAGTTTGCTGCTTTGTTTTGTTTAAAGAAGACCTCACTCTGTTGCACAGTCTTTCTTCTGGTGACTCGCAAGTAGCTGGGATTACAGGCACATGCCAACAGGCCTAGCACAGTGTCACCTTTTCCTGAAGTGTCAACTTTTAAAGCATAGCATGACACACCATTCCATTGAAACATTTGTGGTTATATAATTTTGCATTTTACTATGGTTTCCAATCAGTTTTTATCTTAAGTATTGACTCCTTTGTTTGCTCTTCTCTTTCATTTTCAGTCATGTGTGTGTGTGTCTTTGTGTGTGTGTGTGTGTGTGTGTGTGTGTGTGTGTGTGTGTATATTTTTGTTCTAATAAAGGACTGGTAATTGTAAAATGCCTAGTATGTACCACATTAAAGAATGAGTGTTGTGTCTTCCTTTGACTTGATTCAGAACAAAGTTGAAGCTATATACAATGGAAAAAATGGGAAGAAAGAATGGCAATGGATGGTAGAAATGAAATCTGCCGCCCAACTCCTCTCTCCGCCTTTTGGAATAGTATTTGTTTGAATAAACCTCCTACTTAAAAAAGGATAACGAGGGACTAATTGGATCATTAGTCTCATCTAACTGTTCCTTTTATCTTCTCCATAAAGTTATTTTTGCCCAAATCTCCTTCCTCTCAGTAGCATAAGTGAATCCCTGCACAGGATGAAGCTATTACATAATATTAAACATCATCATCACCACCAATGAATATTTGTACTTTTCTCAGGGTCTATGAATTGTACTTTTCTGTACTTTCTCAGAGTCTATAAATTGTGCTATACATTTGTACTTTTCTCAGGGGTATAAATTGTAGACAATTGCTCACTTTTTCTGGAATATTTAGGTTAATATTATAAGGATGGTTTCAAGGTGGATTATCTTTTCTTTTGACACAATTCAAACCAAAGACTCAGCATGAAAAGTTTCACAGGCATGAAAAACAATATTTTGTAAACAATGAGAAAGTAAAATTTGACACCAGTGCCATGTGTAAGCATAAATGAGCTGTGCAAATTGATTATGCATACATACATACATGGTGAAACATTTTATCAAAAATGCACATAAAATCACCACTCTACAGTATAACAATTTTTTTTCACTTAGAACAGCATGCAAACCTTAAGAGACTAATTAAGAATCATTTCTCTTTGTTTATTCACAAATCAAAAAGGTTTGCTGGGCATAGCTGCACATGCCTACTTCAGGCTGATGAGGGAGGAACGCAGGTGGAGGCCAGCCAGGCAGCTTAGGGAGGTCCTGTCTAAAAAACAAAATTAAAAGGACTGGAGATGTTGTTCACTGGCAGAGCGCATACCTAGCATGTGTAAGACTCTGAGTCTAATTAAACACCTGTACAAAAGATTTTTTACTCTATTCAGCCTATCCATTCTTTTGTATTTTTCTATAGCTCTTAAATGATGTTACTATGCTACTGTCTTCAGGGTGGCACTCCAAATTGTAGTTTGATCCATTTCAGGGAGTTCATATCTCAGGGTTCAAACGCAGACCTCTTGAATCTTTACGGTCTTTTCTACCCTTTTTAATTCTCAGAATTAGAATTCAGTGAAATACCTTATGCTGTGTAGGTACTGTGTCAGTTTATGGCAGATATCTGGAAAGTGTGATAAAAAAATACAGAGAACGGTGATGGCCAGAGTCATTCAATGAAATGACAGAGTGAGAAAACATTACAGTATGTCCAGATCTTTCACCACATACCTTCTGGCTCGTCCCCAAAGTCAAAATGACTATGAAAGGTAAATGTTTTGAATTGATTCAGGGCATCAAGGAAGCCAGGACTATACAACCAAACCCAGTCATGAAAGAAGACTTCCAGAATTTTAGAAAGTGGCAAGAATAATGGGATAAGTGTGTTCAAAGCACCAAGGAGTATTTTTAGGGGGATTAAGAGCAATGTGTCTTTTACTGTAACATATTTGTTACAATTTAAACATTCACCACATTTCTCAGCCACATTCACCTGGTATATATTAATAATGTCCTTATTTTGTTCTTTCGCTATCAAGTATCCTAGATCCTGAAATTCTGTGGTTATTGAGGAAAAGAATTCATCTTTGAGAAGCATATGCTAGAGGAAAGAAAGATGGCCTATTCAACAAGTGGTGTTGAGAAAACTTTGCAGAAGATTGAAACTGGACCCTTATCTCTCACAACGTACTAAACTAAAATTAAAATGGATCAAAGATCTAAACATTGAAACAGAAACAGGAAACTTACTGGAAAACAAAATAGGTAAAACACTTGAAGACAGGTGTAGAAAAGAATTTTCTAAACAGAACCTGGATCCCACAAGAAAAAGAAGCAAGAATCAATGGTTGGGATTCCATCAGTCTAAAAAGGATTTGTACAGCAAAAAGCCCAATCAGTAAGAGTGAAGAGACAAAACACAGAAAGGAAAAAAAAATTGCCAGCTAGCCCTCAGAGGACTAATATCTAGAATATACCAAGAACTCAAAAAATTAAACGACTCAAAAGTAAAGACCTAGTCATGAAACGGGCAAGGGAAATGAATAGACACTTCCCAGAGGAAGAAACACAAATGGTCAAGAAGTATATGAAAAAATGTTCAACAGCTTTGGCCATTAGAGAAGTACAAGTTAAAACAACACTAAGATTCCATCTTACCCAGGAAAGAAATGCAATAATTAGAAAGCTAAACATTAACAAATGCTTGTGTGGCTATGATTAAAAAAAAAAAAAAAAAAAGCCATCCTTCATTTTTGGTGGGAATGCAAGCTAGTACAACCATTATGGAAACTGGCATGGAAATTTCTCAAAGAACCGAAATTAGAAAATCCTTATGACCCAGCTATCCCCCTGCCAGGTATCTTCCTCATGAACTTATGTTATCGTACTATAGCAATACATGCACACTAATGTCTACAGCAGCACAATTCATAATAGCTAAATCTTGGAAGCAGCCTGTAAACCCATCAATAGATGATTGGACAAAGAAAATGTGGTATCTATATATAAAGGAACACTACTCAGACATAAATGACAAATTTGAGACATTTGTAGAAAAATGAATGTACCTCAAAAATGTATTGTTGAGTGAAATAAACGAGACACAAGCTTAAATGCCATATGGTAACTCTCATTTGAGTGAGGCAAAGTACAAAGAAAATGACAAAGTTTGGATAGAAAGAGACAAGGGCTGGATCTCTTGCAAGTGGGAAGTGGGCCAAGAAAAAAATGGCAAGGAGTGAGGAGGAAGGGGAGGGGAAATAAGAAGAATAAAGATTTGCTCATGTACAGGAGCCTAATAACTGCAATTAATGTAAATATTACAAGCCATAACATGAGCTAAGACAAATAGTATCAACAAGAATGAAAAACCAGATAGGGGAAATGGAAGAGGGGGGAAGAAGGGGGAGGGAAGGGGATTTAAAAAGAGAAAGAAACATGCTGTAAGGTGTACATGTAACCATTCCCCAAGATGACTGTAAACTACATAAACTGCAAATATGTACAAATAAAATTTAAGAAAAAGAATTCATCTTCGAAACTATGGTGGGGTTTGGGGGATGCTTAAGATTCATTTATTTGCACAGAATCTCCAGAAGGTTTTTCTTTCTATTTTTTATCTTCTGTTCTCTTTCTTTCCTTTCATGAAATTTGACTAGAATCCCTTCCCCATCCATAATTATCATCCCTAAATCATTGTCCAAAAACCCAGCATCTTGATGCTCCATATGGAAAATTGATGACTAATAAACTTTAAGTGAAAACCATAAAAAATTGAGACTGACCATATTAATATATGCTGCTGCTGGTATAGTAAGCTAAATAACACTTCTTAATTTGAGTTCTAATTAACTACCTCATTAGGTCCTAAGTGGCCTAATAAAATACAAGTTTTAAAGAAATGTATTCTTGTTTCCAACTTGATTTCCTCCAAGGATATATCCCTGATACTTTTTTTCTTAAATGTTTAAAAATACCCTTCAACCCTTCAATCAAAACATATGCTTATTTCTTTCTGGTTCAAATAATTATTATACTTTCTTTAGATATTTACATCCCCTCAATTGGTTCTTTAATCACTCTATTCTTTTTAATTATTATGGTAAGATATATGTGATATCAATTTTACTCTTTTAGGCATCTTTAAGTGTACAGTTCTGTGACATAAAGTATTCATGTGGTTTTACAACCATTACTACCATCTATCTCAAGAACTTTTACATCATCTTGAACTGAAATACTGTACTATACCTTGCCTCGATCCCTTGGTACCATATTCTACACTCTGTCTCCATTAATTTAACTATTCTAGCTATGCTTATATGAGCAGAATCACATACTGTTTGTTCTTTCATATCTGCCTTATTTCATGTAATACCAAATCTTCCAAGATTCATCAATATGATAAAAGCTATCAGAATATCATTCCTTTTAAGGCTAGATAATATTCTGTTATCTGTACGTATCACATTTTATTAAATCATTTTTGGACATTTGCGTTGTTCTCTAGTTTGGGCTACTTTGAATAAAGCTGCTAAGAATGTTTATGTATAAATAACCCTCTGAATCTCTGCTTTCAGTGATTCTGGGCATGTACACAGATGAAGAATTAATGGTTCATTAATATGGTAATATTAATAATTACCATTGATAATGGTAATTGTGTATTTAATTTTGTTAGGTTCTGCCATACTGTTTTCCATGGAGTCTGTACCATTTTACAACTTCCCCAAGAGGGAACATGTTCACCACTGCTTGATATTTTGCGGTTTGTTTTCTAATAGTCATCCTCAAAGCATCTTGTGATTTTGATTTGCATATGTTTAATGATTAGAAATTTCTAGGATCTTTTCATGTGCTCTGTATTAGATTTGCTAGAACCAATGGTTGTAAAAGAGCAGATTTGCTAGAGGACATTTATAGATTACAATATTCACCCAGAAGCCAAATGCAGAAGGTGCCGAATGTCCCTCTAGGCACTGGAGACCCAAAAGATCCAATTGAGGGCTGGGAGCCCACAGCACTGTCCCATGTATGTCCGTGTCTGCACATGATGGCTAAAGAAATCTTCCTGGGAACCAGGATACGATGCTCCCAGCAGAGATGACAACCAGAGTTGCTCCGAAGCAACAGCAGCCATCCTTGAGGACACCAAGGCCCCGAGCTCCTTCCTCGACAAGGACAGCCGAGTTCCTTTTGGAAGAACCAGCCGCAGCAGAGCTTCTCCTGGGAAACACCCTGCCAACTAGCTACAGCTCCCACTCTGCCTTATGTTGCATCAGCAACAACCCTTAGGTGGATCCTCTACACCCAGAATCACACCAACTCAGTCCGTCTGGGCGTTCTGGCTCAAATTGACCACATTAGGTCCACCACATGCTCATTGGCCAATGGTATTATCTTCTTTCATTCTTTTATTGCCAAAATTTATGAAATATTCACAGATACTTAGTGTTTGTTTTGCAAAACATTTCACCTCATGTAAATTTCTTCCCTCTGCCCCACACCTATTCTTGCACTTAGAAAAAGCTTTTATTTAGAAGTATTAAAGTCAGGAATGTTGATGTACATCTATAGTCCCACCAAATTTTGAGACTGAAGCAGGAGGATCACTTGAGCCAAGAAGTTTGGAGCCAGCCCACAACGTGGGTCTCTATCTTGTAAAATAAAACTTGAAGAAGAAAGACTACCAATGTCAGGTGCCAATGTCATGAATTTTTTTCAGAAATCTGTGCTTTTTAAAAACAAGGCAATGACAGAACTATAGAACTGTATCTTTCTTTGGAAATCAGTTGATGTGTTAAATCTTTGGTAACTTTTCTTTTTCCTTCTATGGCCTATAATTTATGTGGCTATATCAAAAATTTTTTCCTACTGTAAACCCTCTTGGATCTCTCAAAATTATTTTGCTTCATAAAACTATCCAAATTTATAACTTGTCTAGACACCTACTTATTATGATAGGCCATTGATTTTATCCAGCTTTGGCAAGTTACTTGTTGAATCCTGAAGATAGCAACTATCCTCTTATAATCACTTTGCTTCTTTTTCATCCTACCTATTCTGACTTCTTAAATCTTATATGATTTTATTTTTCTTTGTTTCACCTTTATGGTACTGGAGTTCAAACTCAGGAACTCAAGTATGCCAAGCAAGCACTCTATCACTAAGCTATATTTCAGCCCATTTGTAATATTTTTTTTTTTTTTAAAGAGTCTTAAATTGCCCAGGTTGGTCTTGAACTTGTGATTTGCCTTCGCTAGCCTCTGAGCAGCTAGGAATACAGGCCTGCCACCAGGTATGGTTCTTGTAGGTTCTTCAGCTGTCTGAGTTCACTGCTACAGCATGTTCCCTGACAGGCCAAGTCCAAACTTCTTCCAGGCCTGTGTTCAGTTATATATAAATAGCCGCTTACTCCTAGTGAAATACATGGGCCTGTTTAGATGACTGTCTTCTATTAGATTATTATAGGAGAGACTTATTTGTTATTAATCATCATTTCCCCAGAACATAGCACAGTGCCTATCACATAATAGGACCAAGTATTCATTTATGGATAAAAGTAACAAGGGACCATTGTCCAAATAGAGATCCTCTTTTACAACCATATATCAGGACACTTATATAGTCACAACTCAAACCAGGATGCTACAAATGGAAAAAAAAAGCCATCTCTTCCAAATCTGTTCTTCCTCAGCTATTACTTTTTCTATTTATTCATTTCATTGCCCTTTTGCATTCTAAGTGGAAATCCCCATTTTCTTTGATAATTTTATCTACCTCAATTTCTATTCACATGTTGTCATTTTTCTAGCTTTTCAATGTCATCTACAAAATGTCCCACTTAAACTCCTGTTCTACATTACCATTCTTCCTGATTTCATTTAAGATATATACCTATATATACACATATATATGAATATATGAGATGGTGTTCCAAATATTATTTGATGGCTTTTTCTGACTTCTCAAATATATCTTTTCTATCAAGAAAATTCCCCTATTCCCTAAAACCATCCATGGATCCCTATTGCCTGCAATTTTGCACTCTCTTTAATAAATGATCATAGCTCCTGACCTCACCTTTCATTTAATGTGGTCAAAGTTCTTCCTGACTTTCCACTAATTGGGTTTAAGTGTTCTTTAAAGCACTTGTGTTCCTACATATTACTACTATGTAATGTTGAGGCTAAAACCTCCCCAACTTACCCGGCACAAGGGTGAGCGGCGCCCAAGAACGACAAGAGACCAGGTTCGATGTAAAAACAACAAGCTATTGTTCAAACAGAGCTCTGGTTCAATACGTACCCCTCACACCTAGGAGGCAGAGGTAATGGCCCCGAACTATAGGAGTGTGGGGTTGTTATGAGGTAGGGAACAGGCGCGGGAAGGGGAGGGCGCGCGCGCGGGAAAGGAAAGTGTGGCGGCACATGATTGGTCCTCGCGTTTATTCAAACTTGAGCAGCCCTTCCTGGCGGGCTTCTTTTGGCGGGCTTGTATAACTGCCTGGCGGGCTTCTTCCTGGAGCCTTGGGGGGTGCTGCAAGGTGGAGGCTTTTCTTGGAACAAAGAACTTCCTGGCACAGGGTCATAAAAAAGACAGACATACGTGACCACATCTTGGAGCTTTTGCAGACACAAATGACCGCATAAAGAACTTCACATTTTGTACAAGTTTATCAGTGTGTTGTGCCTTTTTAGTGCTTTTGCTTACATTCCAATAAGATGCCTCCCCACATGCCGGATGTCCAAAGTCTCATCATTTTAAATCAAAATCAAATATTTTCTTCCTCCATGAGAGTTTCCAGATTTCTCAGTCAATTCCAAGCCAGAATTAATTCCTCTAAATTCCCAAGTAGATTTCCTGTGCTTCCCTTATGGCATTTGGCAATGCACAGTTTGATATTACACGTGAACATCATTTTCTTTGGTATATCATAAGTTCCTTGTAGCTAGGATTCTAGAGTTATTTATGTCTTGCTCCCTAATGATGAGTTACATAAGAGAATAGCAGACTGAACTACATTTTGTGAAGAAATTTAATGATTATTGCTTACAGAAATGAATGAATGACATTTTATTTATGGATGCACATAAATTTATTCCTTTTTACTTTTATGCAGTTACTCTTTGAAGTCTCCCTGAATCTTACAAACTGCCAGGAAACCTTCAACAGAGGGAAAATCTCTGCTTTGGTTCCTATTCCTCTCTTCAGTGCAACACAGACATTTCCTGTCAGTAGATAATTAAGAACTGTTCATTAGCAATATGTTCTTCTGTGAACTCACAAAGGCTTATTCATTGTGATTGCTTTTTATGTACCCTGGACATTTCTAAGGTAGTCTTTCTTACTTTAAATTCTGTTTCCTAGGGAATTTACGACTGTCCACTGTTGCCCAGCAATAGAGTGTGCATAGAATATGGGTTGCTATTCAAAAATTCTTCTTAGGTTCCCTTATCTTTGACTCACAATGCCTATGAGCAAAGTCTTGATATGTTTTACAAATCTTTATGTGTGATTTTCCCTTTCTTTTTGTTTTATTAAGAGAAGCCAAATGCACTGGCATGAGAGATACAAAGTAAGGCTGTAGAAATTATGCAGCAACCTGAAGTTATACATAGTTAACACATACGAAATACAGAAATTTGTATGGCAGCAGCCAAAATGCCAGGTCAAGAATTGCTGCAACATTAATTCCTAAAATGATTCAAGTTTTTGAAGCTTGGAGCTCTCCTGCTTAAAAGTCAGTGTGGGAAATCAGCATATTCTGCCACTGTTGAACTTTTCCCCAAATCTAACAGCTCTTGCCTGTCCCTCTACAGAGGGGGCTTCTTCCAGATCCAAAGGAACGTTTGCTCCCAAAGAACACTGTTTTCTGATTATGCACTAAAGAGAGATGCAAAGATCAGCCAGAGAATAAAAAGAAAATGCCCCTTGATTTTAGTTGTGATTATGTACTTGACTATCAGAAATCTTTTCGCTGGTCTCTCGACCTATAACTGGAGTGATTTTTTTCAATGTTTTGATGATGTGAGTGCTTCACAATTATTTTTGTCTCTCCAGCAATGTTCATAAATTTTTATTATGTAATTTTCTAGTTATCCATAACCTGAATATTTATTGCTTAAAGAATCATCCAAGTAAATCAGAAAGTAACAGAAATGCCTCATTATTTTATCTAAAAACAGGCAAAGAAGCCACATAGACAAAGCACATGGCATCACAATGGCAAAAGAAAGAGCTCATAGCCTAGTTAAGCTCTCTATCTACCACAAGGAAGCAGGTCAGGTTACATAGGACATCAGAGAACATCAGAATTCCAAATGCCACTCTGACTTCTGCATAAGAATATGACAATACAAATCAAGGACATTCCTTATTCAGTCATCAACTACTACAGCAGGCCTTACTTCCAATTTAGAAAAACTGACTCCAGAAGAGGTTACAAGTGACTAGGTGGCGGATCTTATCTTAACATTCACTATCTGGAAAGACTCCAATTACAACTTTCGGCCGTGTTCCTGAGTGCAGACTCAAGTATCTGTATATGAGAAATCCACCCTCATATGCTCTCAAACTTCACTTAAGCACTGCAAAGTTCAAATTGTTCAAAGTAAACAGTAACTATTAGAAAATTCAGTAAAACCACCAAATTTTAGAAATACAGTATTTCCCAGCTATAGTTAGGCAGTTATGAAAATATTTGAAATACTTTAAAAAAAAGAATGACTAAAAGTGAATGACACATATATTTCTTACATTATTGTCCATTGTATTTAATGATTTTAATAAGATAATCCACTTCACGTCTTTCATGAATGATATTAGGATGATGATGAATTGAGGAAATTTAGATTTAAAACAGTGGCATACTTTGTTTTAAGAAATTTAAGTAAAATCTTTTTCATATTTTCAGAGAAGCATATGGATTTTTTATGCCGATCTTGACAAAGCAATGTGCTATAACTAACCAACTAGACATTAGCAACATGGAAAGGCATTCTATGCATAGCACTGGGCAGTTAGCAACATAAAATGGCATTTAACTGGTTTGATAATAGGTACGGCTTTTTTGTGTGTTTGAGATCTTTATGGTGTTCGGAAGTAAAAGTAAATTGTACTCAACAAAAGATTATAATAATCCAAAAAAAAAAAGATTAAAATAATCCTATTTGATTTAAAAAGAAAACTCTATGCTGAATCTTATTTACATATGACATCATTGATAGCAATTTTAAATTACATGTATTTTTAAAAATGCAGATTCTGAAAATATATTTGATGGGCAATTTTCTGTGTCTCCTTTTCCTTGATAATTCTTATTTATAAAATTTATGCAGATTCAAGAGAGCCATCCAAGAGTATATGTGACTCTCTTGCAACTTGGCATTTTTAAGGAAAAAAAAAATAGAAATTACACAGTAAAAATATTAATCCATTTTCATTCTTCTTATTCTTTTGATTCTTTAAATGTATCCTGGAAATTCTTACAGAAAATAGCCTACATAAAATTAAGTTTTGTAGGGACAGGGATCCCCACAGGCAGGGAAAAGATAGGGTAAGGGCCTGTTTAGACTCAAAAAGCCAGACAGCTATAACCAAATAGAAACATAAAGGCAGCCAGATTCCAACAGTCAGAGAGACAAAGGCAGAGAGATTGGTTCCGGGAAGGCCCCAGGTAATCTGATTAACATAAAGAACACAAACTCCCCCTTTTGATTCTTACCTATCTGCATTACCTGGCCCTAAACCGCCCACCCATAATTTCAAAGAAAAGTCACACAGCTCTGAGAAATCCAGGCAGAGATAACTGATAAGCCCAGGAGCCAACCAAATTCCAAAGGGCCAGCCAAGGAGAAAATCTCAATGAAAAGGGGCTAAGACAAAGGGCCCAGGAGTATTTCGCTTTCAAAGACTCCCTACTCCTCCAGTAGCTATCTATTATCTCCTTTTTCCCCTTTTTCACCACTTTTAAATAAATTGTCCTCTAAATAAATTGTCTTCTCTTAATTTAAACTCGGTTTCTTTAATTCTTTACTGTAGCTAGGTTTACGATCACTGGGTATATATTTTCTAGCAGGACAGCAGGTCACAGTCCACCTCTGGACGTAACAGTTTAATTCACAGAGATTAAACTGGTCAATCAACTTTTTAATGGACCACATTCATAAAAAAGATAAATCCTACTTTGGGTTGATGTTTTATTTTAAACTTGTTAAGATAAATAAGGTGTATTTGGACAAATTTTGGATATTCAAAGAGAAGAAATTATTATAGGCAGCGAAGTAAGGTAGAAATATTATAGGCAGTCAGACTGTGCTGGGCCCTCAGTGGAGTCAATACACAGGACAACTATGGCTGGAGGCGCATCCATTGAAGGTCAGGTCTCAAGATAAGGATGGAAAGACCAGAGCCACACCCCTGGCTGAGGGATAAACAATGGACTGAAGATTACATCTGTTAAAGTCTAGGTCACCCAGGTGGGCGACCAAGATCTCTGGATCCAACCCACCCTGGAATGTCCTTGTTCTCTCCTTGACGATTTACTACGTGACTTTCTTCCCCATTGGACCACTATTACCTAAAC
>PVJO010001015.1:0-13853 GCA_004026905.1 Hystrix cristata
GTGAAATAAATCAGACACTTATTAGTACACATCGAATTGTTTCTCTGATATGAGAAACCATAAGTGTAAATAAGGACAAAGGGGTAGAATAGTTATTGTATTCAAAAGAGAGAACTAGATAGGGAAAAGGGGGATAAAGAAGAAGGTTAAAAGAAAAGTAAGATGAAAGGGGGGAAAATGGTAAAGTGTAGTTACACTTGTTGCAAATAGGGAGGGGTGGGTGAATGGAAGGGAGGGGAGGGGAAGGGGGAAGGGGGGGAAAACCAAGGTGTATCATGTACAGGTACAAAATAACCATGTTGATTATGATCATTATGTATGCAATGTACCAATACATGTTCTTGGTAAAAAATAATAAAAAAAAATTAAAAAAAAAAAAGAAAATATTGATGGAACCAAGCTCTGCACTGTAGAATAAAAGACTGATTCTGTGTCTAGAACATTAAATATCAAGGTGGAAGTTTTGAGAAGTTGGGAATCTGGGATATTCTAATTGTTGCTAAAGTTCTTTATCTTCTGCACGTGAGTTTCCACACCCACGATTATCTGGGCTAATGGTATCTGTCTCAGCAGAGTGTATTAATGAATATGCACAAAACCACTTTTTAATACTGTAAGACATCAGAGAGATATATGACTCTATTATTATTTGTAAAATACTTGGCATATTTCATTTGCTTATTCAGCCTATGCTTATTGAGTGCTGCCTCTGCGCCACAGGGCTTTTCTAGAAAGTAGAGGACTGTAGTGAAGAAGACAGATAAGGTCCCTGTCTTCTTAGATCTTAGGCTGTAGCAGACAGGGATGATTATGTGAGAACAAAGAATCTTACATAATGGTGGGAACTATGAGGAGACAAAAGCATGGCAACAGAATGAGAGCAGGAGGAAGGAGCTGATGGTCAGGGAAGGCCTTCCGGAGGAAAGGACACTTGGGCAAGAGCCATGCTGCTCTCAGGAAGAAAATCATTGCAGACGGTGAGGTCACTCTACCCTCGAGTTTTTAAAATATCACCTTACCTAATGTGTAAATAAGGCAGGTCCATGAATTTTCCACTTGTTCTTCCTTGCTACAAATATTCTATTTTTAGTTCTATATATGATATGTTTATATGATGCATATTATATATATTCTAGTTTGGGAGGTAATAAAGGTTATAATGCAGCTGATGGAGCTCACAGGAATTTTAATAATCACTTAAGCTTTGCTTTTGTCTTCACATGGTGTCTTCCCTGTGTCTGTCTTTTCTTTTTTATATGGCCACTTGTCATTGGATTTAAGGTGGACTCTAAGATCTTCAAATTCATTGCATCTACAAAGATTCTTTAACAAATAAGCTCTGCTGCATAGACTCTGGGGTGCAGAACACTGGCAGGCCTTTCTGGAGTCATCACTGAAACCCCCAGAAACTCTTGGGGTGAGCCAGCTTCCGTGTTCTGAGGCAGCCTTGAGGAGAGGAGGGCCAGCTGCCTACCAAATCTGAAGGGACTCGGGCAAGACAGCCTCTGCAGATAGCCTTCTGGAGAGCAGGCCTGAGAGACGCCCATCTGCAGCAACGTGAGTGAGCTCAGAAAGGGATCTTCCGAAGTCAGCCAGGAGCCATGCATGTGAGCTCGGAGCACACCCCGCAGCGTCAGTCGGGGTTTCAGACGTTTGCCCCTCTGACTGACAGCGTGCTTCCAGCCTTGGGATGGACCCTAAGCCTGAGCTACCCGGCTGAGCCACTCCCAGATTTCTCACCTGCAGGAACTGGGAGAAATCACATGTTTGTTGTTCAAGTTTAGGTCATTCGTTATGTGGCAATAGATAGGTGGAGCAGCAACTATGATCTGCCTGGGTGCGGGGAAGTCTAAAACGGAGGGCGAATGTGAAATAGAATTTGAGCTAATGTCACTTATTCAATGATCCTAAAATCAAGAAATGCAATCACACCTCGTCACTCTATCTCTGTTATAGGCAGCATACTAGATGGACAGCTATTATGAATACAGAATTCATTAGAGATACACACATACAAGCACACACACACACACACACACACACACACACACACACACACACACTCATGCGCGCAGGAGGGGGATAGAGAGAGTCCAAATTTCAGATTAGTAAAGAAACATTGGGAGGAAAATGACACAAGCCAAGATCACAGTTATGTATTAATATTTGCCCACTTTTATAGTCTTCACACTTGCCACTCATATGCTTTTTACTAATAGGCATTCTTGGTTTTTGGGGGGGCAGGGGGAATAGGATATTAATTCGGCTTCTAGCCTCTGTTAATGCCACAAGCTAGGTGAAGCAGAGGTAACTTCCTATTTACATTTGCAGCGGTGCCCTTCTAAATCTGTTTGCTGTAGCAGGTGATGCATTTCCCATTAGCTCCTTCATTCTGCAGAACTACCTAGAGTTTGCTCCATTTCTAATCACAGGCTATTGTGAAATCCCTGTGATTTCCTAGGGCCTTCTGAAGCTTTCCTCTTCCTACCTGTGACATTTTGAGGAAAGATTTATTCCTTCTGTGTGTTTATTCTGCTTAGTAAAGATCATCAGAAAGAGCCGTAAGTGTAATTTTGCAAATTCTTTTTCAAATTGTGTATCCTGTTTGTAGTCCAGTTATGCATTTGAAGGTCTGTGGAGGGCAAAAGGCTATTTTGGAAATCTCTTCCCTTTACAGATATTCAGATTTCCTTTTTCATATCATGGGACATGATGCCCAACCTTTGTTTTCCTTATGTGGGCAGTTGATTTTGTTTGTCCTATAACATCATTTACATGTACCTGCCACCTTTCATGTACTCGGTTTCTATTATCCTACATACTTATTTCATACTACATTTTATTATGTTTTATGACTATGAGTTCAGTGATTTTTGTTTAGTTTGTGGAGCTGTTTTAGGGAACGAATAAGTGTTAATATATCAAATCCTTCTCGAAATTCTTTGTCATCTGCAACAGCAGTGTTTCTCTATTTACCAAATTAACTGATTGTCATGGGCACCAAACCTGTTACTTTAGATAACATTAATATTGCACTCCGAGTAACTTTCTATTGTGTGCACCTATTTTGAGATTCACCATTGGACAGCCTTTCTTCTCTTCTACTTGTATTTTTCTCCTTCCAATCCACTCAGAAGTAATGGAATCAACATTTTAAAGTTTGTATGTGAGATATTTTTATTTATTTATTGTTCATCATGGTAAATTAGCCATGTTTTATTCATCTTTATTCTTGAGGATATACATTTGGGGACAGAGGAGCTTTTGATAAGAATCTCACAATTAAAATACTTTAAAGCTAGAAATAAATCTAGAAATTTCTGTTTTAGCAACTTAACCTGGTTTCTTCCATTAAAAACTAGCCAAGGATTGTTATTCATTTAAGAGTACATATTTTGCATCTAACACTCTGTTTGGTACATAGTAGGTAAGTGTGCCATCTATTCAGTAAGCATTAATTAACTGCCTAGTATGTCACATGCTTTGTTTATCTTTTGGAAAAAAAAATAGTGTGAAAAATAGACAGGGACCTTCCCTACATGAGACCAGTAAGTTGTGTTCAGCTGAAGTGAATCGAGTGACTTGCCTGTGATCACACAGATATTTACATGATAAAACCTGACTATGAATCTACATTTTCAGACTCTCAGTCTGGTGGTTCTTTTCCATTGAGAGTTTATTTGGAAGCTCTTATAACAAGAATATCTGCCGGTTTGGACCTTTGATGGATGTTTTCCCTCTTCAGAATGTTCTTCCCATTAATATCCACCCTGTATCAGATTGTTGAGAACATGATTTTGGACCCTAACATCTGGGCTTAAATTCAGACTCTGGGTTTGGGCAACTTCTTCAGCTTCTTCTTGCCTTCTTATTTCTTCTTTAACTTCTTATTTAACTTCTCTTTTCTGTCTGGAAATGGGGATGCGCATTTCATGAG
Organism: Hystrix cristata; assembly: GCA_004026905.1. Lineage (NCBI taxonomy): Eukaryota > Metazoa > Chordata > Mammalia > Rodentia > Hystricidae > Hystrix > Hystrix cristata. The sequence goes on from PVJO010001015.1 coordinate 3,938, forward strand.
AACCTTTCATGTCGTCATAGCACTCGGCGCACTGCCTGACTCTCAGTGGATACTGTAGAAGGTTAGCTGTTTTCCAATAAGTTTACCTGCCACTCTTATCTAAAATATCACCCACCACTCTCTTTTTTTGTTTGTTTGTTTGTTTGTTTTTGTTTTTTGTGGTGCCGGGGATCGAACTCAGGCCCTTGTGCTTGCAAGGCAAGCACTCTAATCACTGAGGTAAATCCCCAGCCCCACCGCCACCCTCTTTTGTCTTGCCCCACTTTAGTTGACATCATAGCCCCTGTCATCATCTGAGGGTACAGAATGTACTTACTGGGCTTTTGTGTTGTTGTTGACTGTCTCTTCCACCATGATATAATCTTCGTGAGAGAAAGGACTTAGTTTACTGTTGAATCTCCATATCGTAGGAAAGTATTCAAAACCGCCTGTGAACGAACAAATGTTTGCAGGAGACTTAATAATTATTAGCAGAGTTACTGAAAGAGCCAGCCTCAGTGTTCACTGAGTTTCCCTCTGTCCCTTGGTTCTTCTACTAACGTGGCTAATCATTACAAATAATTCAGGGAAGCAGCATCATGTATGGAAGGGGAAGCCCATATTGGATATCTGGTATATTTGCAAAGAATATCTTAGGTATGCTGCACACCTCCACATCTTTTTCCTATCTTTCAAAACTCTGTAGTTTAAGCAGTAGTGTGAGGCTGAAATAAAACAGAATGGAAGAGGTTTAGAGAACTTTAGTGACTTGGTAACCATGTCCTACCTGCCCAATTAAACACCAGTGAACTGATAGTGAGGTCGTTTCTCATTTGTATGCAGTCCGTGTGCAAAAACGTTTTCCACATTCAACTTACTCTTAAACCTTATTAAAATAAAGTGCTATTTTGTGGGGTTTGAAATGTATTACGAGTGTCTCTCAATCCTAGCCAAAGTGCTAACTACTTACCTGTTGTAAATGTGTTAAAGGGGGATATATTGGTGTGTTTCCTCTGTATTCAAACTGTTCAGACTTTATTGGCATAATAAGGCTTTACAACTTGTTCTTCACAAATAGCATGCTAGGGACCTTGTAGCATCATGAGAAATCTATTTATTATTTTGGGTCAAAGCAAGCTGGGCTATCTCTCCTTTTATAGAACCCAAGTGTTAATTGTTATTTGGGGCAGAAGATGAAAGAGCATGGTAGTCAGTGGTTAGAAAATGTTAATTTGATGATAGAAATAGAATTTCCTTTTATTACAAAGTAGGAAGTTAATCTCACAACTTGTACTATATTTGTATAGAAATATTCTTATGTATATATACTAATAATAAGTTTCTATATGTACATGAAAACTAATTTCTTCTCCACAAAGTATTCAATTTCACTACAAAATTTGAAATCTAGACGTTGGGATTAATGTCTCTTTATATTTCTTTATATTGAAAGAACAGGATGAGTATTCCTTAAAAGATGAGTTTTAACTTTGGTGTGTGTGTGTGTGTACATGTGCATGTGTGTGTGTGTGTGTGTGTGTGTGTGTAAAATATACCCATACATTATAGTTTGAGGAAAACTCATTTTTAGTTTCTTCTGTCTGTGTAAGGGTCCTACATGCTATATTTTGCAAGCAAATATTGTTACATTACATTTCATGATCTTATAAACTGAATTTTGTAGAACTATTTTAAAAATTTAAATAATGGAGCTTTAGACCATAAATGAATATCTATCTAGTATAAGGTAAGACAAAATTTCCTTTTGTGAATCAGTATGTCACTCAGCTATTCAATTATAATTGGACATAGATGAGTAAGCTTGTTCTTGTACTCATCCATATCAATGTGTGTGTGTGTGTGTGTGTGTGCATTTGTGGAGATAGAGAATGAGAGAGCGAGAGAGAGGTGTCAAGTGGTCAAAAATCTATGCTCACTACTTAGAGGGGAAAAGGGATTCGTAACATGTGTATTTATTTAATCCCACTTTATCTACTTGTTGTTCCAAATCCATTTAAATAGGGGAGCTAAATTGCTTATGGTAGTAAAGTAGATTTTCCTCTGTGAATGTTGGTACTTTTTGATGTATGCTGATGCAGGCTCTGACACAGTCATAATCTACATACCAAACATACACATTTAACAGAAACGAGCCCTGCTAGAGCTGTAGAAGTGAGCTGGCTCACCAAAGCGATCTTCCTCTCTCCCTCTAGGAGAAAAGGCTTATCACTGATAGCCTAGGTCTGCTGTAGCCAACTCAGAGTAGGCTTTCAATGAACAAAACAGGTTCTGTAGCGTAGCCAAGCCTGAGACACCAAACTTACCTTTCTCCTTCTCTTCTGTCATGAGGCCTACAGCTTCAGAGATGAGCAAGAAATATGCTGAAACACGGACATTTAAAATGTACAAAAATAAATAAATAAATAAAACAAATAAAATAAAATGTACAAAATATAAGTGGGAATCAGTGCCCTTAGTTTTACTTTTATAGTGGACAGAAGAAAAAGTACACAAATAATGATTTGTCTTAGCCACAGAGCATTCAGATTTTTTCTGCCTTCTGTATTTTTGTATGGTATTAGTATCTACATATATTCTATAGATACTTTCTGTACTTATGACTTACTGATAACTCAAATATATAATTACTTACAGGATTATTCACTTTCTTTAACTTTCATTTTATCTTGACTAGTCTAAACTGAAGGCTTAGTAAGGTCTTATATATTCTCCATGTAAACTCCTAAACATTAATCTTTCTAAAAAATGTTGCTGGACTGACTGAAAAGTCCTCTTCATAGTCTAGTAATTAAATCTCTCTAGCTGGGGCCCAAGAGAGATTCTTTGTGCTGAATTACACTGCACAGTAAATGACATTATAATGAGGTTTTAACTTATTAGTTAAATGAATGAATAGAAACTTTGCCGTTGCAATTCATTAGTATTTGTGCTGTAAAGCAAAGCTTGGTGCTACACATCAGAGTCAGTGCAATCTTCTCTTCTCATAATTAATTACCATATCAGTCTATCAAGGGTAGTTTCACTAAAAAGAGAAATAATCTTGTAAAGAAAGTCTAAGAAAGTCTAGCAAAGCACAGTAATCACTTTTGTCATTGAGCTCTGTCTATATGGAAGGCCCTGTTCTAGATTCTTCTCAGTATATATTCATTTTAATTCTAAAACAAAAAACCTCCTTTGGGGGAGATGCCATTATTGTTTCTATTACACATGAGGAAAATATGACCCAATGAGATTGAATAACTTTCTTGAGATCCCATAACTAGTGAAGGAAGAGTAAGGGTTTGAACTCAGTTCCTCTCCTTAGCTCCGAACTAGCAAAATTTTGTATCATTTCTAGGCATGAATATAGAGATTTATTTATATATGGATTATTTAATTGACATTTTTATCTTGAGTTTCTTTCCCTTTTAATAAAAGTCGATGCTACTTTGGAAGCTTTACTTTTTAACCTAAAAATGTTAACACTCAGAAAACATTGAGAAAAACAACAAATACTTCTGCATCGGCCAATGAGAATTTTATAAAAATTAACACCTGACTTCCATTTTGTGCTTGTAGAATAAAAGAACCAGTCATTTCTGACCATATTCTGTTCCTCAGTCCCACTGTTTCCTTTCCCCTTCCTGCCCTTTGCCCAGAATAAGCACACCTAACAGCCAGATGTAAACTCTTCTAGACTATATTCTTATATTTCTGCCAAAGACATAGGAATATCTACAGATGCATACACTGTAGTTTTATGTACACCAAGGACCCTATAGCTTATAGACTGTAACATTTCTGGACCTTTTTGCTTGCTTTATACTTTTGAAACAATTCCATAGTGATCTGTCTAGCTGTAATTCATTCTTAGTTGCTGTATTATGTTTTGTCTTCTAGATGCCTGACTTAACTTCCCAGGGTGAGGAAGATAATATGGGAAGGGATATATCAGGACCGATTTGAACATTAAAGATAAAAATCATTATGATTATGAAATAATAAGTTCCACTACTAACAGATAATCCAAATCTGGGTTTTATGAAATGCCTATAAACAAATGTTAGATACATGTGAAATTTAATAAAGAGAACTCTGAACTAAGGCAAGAGACTTGAGTTTCCCCCCTAGCTGTTCTCTACCCTAAACTAGCTTTGTTCCATAAAACAATACATTAGTGGCCTCTGGATCTCTTTTTTCTTATCTGAACATGAGGAATTTTTAGTAGTAGCTATTTTCTTAAGATAACTTCCGGCACTAACCTACTTAGTTAAGAGTAGGGTAAGTTTTATGATAACACACAGGCCCACCTCTCATTCCCCACCCTCCTCAAGAGGCTGCCCTGCTGCCTCTGAAAACAGCGCCCACTCCTAACTCCAGGCGTTTGGTCCTAGTGGGCCCTTGCTTGTCAGTGCCCATTCCCCACTGTAAGAGAACCCAGCTCTATGGCTTCCTCCACGGAATAATTACAAACCATGTGGCCGTTAGACTTTCCAAAGGGACCATGCTGCAGTTACCTGCAGTGGTAACTGATTTGCTAACAGCAGAGCACTCTATGATCCCTTTCTTTCTCCTACCTCACTTCTCACTCCTGGCCATTGTGTCCCAAAGTCACCTGAGCTTCCTGTAGCAGAGTCTACTTTCTGGGGAAACACACACAAAAGATCCACACATTCAAGTCCCGTCTGTCTTCCTCTCTCTGGCCCTGTCCCACAGGCCACGAAGGCTCTTCCTGGCCTGCTCACACTCCGGCGCATGGAGCAGCCCTGGACCCTTGTGACATTGGTCAGTTCAGTCTTTTAATGCAGTGCCGCATGTAATTATGTTCACAAATTTTTGTCTGTTTTTAGTTTTAGTTTAGTTGGGTTTTTGGTTTTGTTTTTGTTTTTGCTTGAACAGCAAACACTTATTTTTCACAGCCTCGGAAGCCAGGAAATCCAACAAAGGCCTGAAAGACTTGACATAATCATGAGTTCTTGCTTCCTGGATGGCTATCTTTTTGCTATAACACCTCTCAGGCCTCTCTTTCTTTATATATATATCTCAACACACTGTTATAAGATACATACGGAAAATAAAATGATGAAGCAAAATGACATATCCATTATCTCACACAATTACCCTTCTTTGGGCAAGAATAGCAAAAATCTATTTACTTGGCAAAAGTCCTGAATGTAATACATTATTAAGTACAGTCCTGGAACTGTACGTTAAATTCCTAGGCTTCTTCATCCTACTTATCTGCTACTTTGCATTCTTTGACTGATACCTCCTCATTCCCTCGCCTATCTTCACATTCTCACCTTTTGTATACCCCTGCCTCCCAGACATAAATTCTGAAAGGCAACTTGTTAAAATTTATTTGTGTTTCATATACCTTTCATAGCCTACCATGGAACTCACACAAAATGTACACGTGAGTGCCTGGCAGGGGGGACGAAGGGCTGTAGTCTCAGCATCTCAGCTATTTGGGAGACTGAAGCACGAGGACTGCTTGTGTCCAGAAGTTTGAGACTAATGTGGATAACATAGCAAATCCCTCTCTGTCTCCATCTCTGTCTCTCTTTATATGTAGATAGATAGATATAGGTACAAATATATGCATTTTTATATATATGTAGATAGAAATACATAGATACATATCTATATGTGTGTCTGTAGTAAACCATAACTGAAGATTAATATCATTTTAATAAGCCCATACATCCCAAGACTGATTTTGTGTGAGTGAGCCATCTTTCTCTTTGGATTACTTGCCTTTTAATTATCTTTCCTTTATGCCGTTGTTCTTGGTGATGTCCTGCAGGCCTGAAAGTCGGAAGATCACAGACTGGGACATCCGTTTTGTCAGAGGGGTAATACAAAGAAAATAGTCGCTCTGGTCAAACTTTCAAAACATCACATCCAAGTGGAAAAAATAATGAGGAATAAAAATGTGTTGGAAAATAGCTATTAGATGTTTTTGTTCTTATCTAATACCTTTAATTCTAAATTTGCTTATAGCTTTGTTTTACTTATAGCTTTGTTACTTATAGATTTGTTTTACAGTTATTTTCAGGATTTTATGAGGATAAAAACAATAGTAATAGTAATAATAATAGTTCTAAATGTTTTGCTAAACAAATATTTTAAACACTTCCTCTTCCTATGACAATAGGACTCCCTCCTTCCTCAGAATCAGCCTGATTAAAATAACATTTTTAAACTGTGTGAAATTTTAAAATTCTTTATTATTGTGGTTAAATATCTCCTATCATTAAAAACTGGTAGTAGAATTCCAGTGAGTGAAAATGGTGGCTTATGGTGTTGTTTAGCCAGTTTCCTCCGAATGTTTTGGCTACAGTCTCTGCTCTTTTTGTGAAATGAGGACCAGCTCCTGAGCCCTCTCCATTCCAGCTCTTTCTTTCTCCTCAGACAGCGAAACACTCTACCGTTCATTTGTTTGAACCTGTTAAGTGAGTACTGATCTTGTAAAATATTTTGGAAAAAAAGCTCATTTCCCAGGTCCAGGCCTTTCACACTGCACAAGCTGGTCAGCCAGGTGAGGCCTCTTGTCTGTGTTGCTCTTCCTGAAGCGACCTCAGCACTGTCCCCGGTTGTCTCCGGAGCTCGGCACAGATGATCCCTGCTTGTTGGCAGAGAGCAAGCAGGGCAGAGACCGCAGGGAGCAATGCCAAAAGGGTTCTCTTCAATGCAGCCCTCATTCTAATTTTAACTTCTTTGGAGCTGTGGTGGAAAACCTGTTTGCCTGAAATATGGTAAATAAATAAATAAAATCCTACATAAGGGGTTCATAAAATTGCATGTGAAAATCTGGAAGCTAAAATATAGATGCTAGGCACTAATTCTCTTCTTTTTCCTCTTTCCCTTCTAATCTTCCCTTTCTCCTTGATGATCAGGTTGCTGTGGTTGGCAAGAGTGAAAGAATGGGATTCCAGGTTATACAAAATTGTTTATCTCTCTGTTTGAAATGTGTGGCTGGCGCTGCAGAACTGAGTGTGTTCCAGTCATCTCTTGAAAGGCTGGGATGGCAGCCATGTGGAAGAGCTTCCTATCCTTTGCTGCATCCAGGACACTTCATGGAAAAGCAGCGAGGGCATAGGCCGTGTGTGTGTGTGTGTGTGTGTGTGTGTGTGTGTGTGTGTGTACAATGAGCCATCCATGGTCCAGCTGATACTCAGTAAGTAGCAAGCCCCAACAATTGTAAGTCACGGTTCTAAGTCACTGATTCTAGATATGAACCAATTTGAAAAGAATGCTTTATTTTTTATCCGGGTGTTACACCTTAATATTTCCATGCGGTCACCTCAGTGTTCTTTCAGGAAGTGTAAAGGTCTGATCTGTCTTTCTAGGAAGCAGAGCACATGTATGCTCTGTCCTTCCTCTCTAGGAAACAAAAGAGATCACTGCCTCGATTTTCGGTTTTATCATGGTTCTAAGTGTCAGACCCGCTCAAGGCTGCAGCTGGCTTCTTCTGTGAGCTCACTCACCAGTCACAGGGACAGGTGTGACTTTCCTGGGTGCCTACTTTCGGGGTTGTTACATTCAGACTCAGCTAGCTTATTTTTCACTTTTGACTGGGATCTTACAGCCAAATCACAAATCTGTAAATGCAATAGGGAAGAAGATCATCTCAACTATTTGTTCTCACAAGTCACTGGCCCAAAGGAGAAGAGAAAAATTAACTCGCCTATGATTTTATTTGAAGAGTTCAATTGAGAGCAAATATTCGGTTGTGTTGTATCTTAAATTCTACATTAAAGTACTGCTAATAATATTTGAATTAGTACAATACTCTTATTTCTACCAGTCAGAGCTTCCAGATTCACAGAGGCAATAAGTCCTACTGGTTGAAGGCTTTTAGGTCTGGAAACCTTGCTTTAAACCTGGCGTCCTCATCTAACTAGGAAATTAGCTCTGAGTTTCCACTTCCTCATCTGTAAAACTGACACGCAATAGTGACTGGCTCATGGAAGAGTGGTCTAGGGATTAACTGAGGTGACACAACAACATTTAGAATGATACCTGAAGCTTGGTTGGCACTATCAGTGTTAACTGCTAATATCATGGCCATGTACTTCATTATGGCGTTTGAGCTCCCTGACAGCCTTTTATTGCCATATATATGAAGGCAGACAAACTTTCTGCAACAGAGTGGAGAGTAAACATGTTTAACTTTGTTGACCTTCAGGTATGTGTTACAGCTCCTTGACTCCACCACTGTAGTGTGACAGCAGCCAGACACTGTGAGGCAAAAGCAAGTGTCTCTATTCCAACAAAGCTCTCTTTACAGAAATAGGTGACTAGTGGGATTTGACTAGGGGATTTTAATTGTCTGCTTGCTAGGCATCTTCTATTTGCCATGGGAAACAAAATCATGAAGCAGACTGGTTAGGAGTTTGCTAGTTGAGCCCATTGCAAATCAGTGATACATGTATCAACTAGTAACTGTTTTGTTCTCTAACTCTAGTCAGGGATTTTCTGCAGAACCTTTTGTGAGTGCTGTTTCTAATCTGGTGATCATCTTCAATGTCTGAGATGCAGATTTGTTTGCGAAGTTGTTTAGGGTGGGCCTGAATTGGGCAATCTCCCTTTACTTTGTTTAACATTAGAGACTTCATGTACCAAGACAGTTTTCTTGCTAGCATGAATTTGGGGAGCAAGAAGAAATCGGCAAAGCATATGCCTTTTTTAGCCTCAACCGAGGGCCAAAAATGTAACACTTCAGAACATTTCTTTATACATCTCTCTAAAGGCTTAGTAACACCATATATATGTATTTTTTTCCATCAAATGGTGTATTCCTGAGCTGAATCTTTGAGAAAGCTAATTTGCAAACAGATCAAAACCTTGAAATTTTGGTTATAAAATATATCTATCTGGAGAGAGGCTGAAATCTGTGAATGAACAAAATCTTTTAAACTTTAGGATGCACACTCACACACACATAAACAGTATCACACATATGCACATTCCTATGTAAACTTAAAAAAAAGTGTTTGGCTGTCTAAAAGTAGATGTCCTGCAGTATACTCTCAGACTTTTCTCTTTAGAGCTTGTCTCAGACCTCTATGTCCAACATATAACCCTTTCTAACATACATGCATTTAGATTCAAATTTCATCAAATGTCTCACCCCGAATTAGAAGCAATAAATGGGGGAAAGGGTATTATTAGTAAAGAATGCTGGCTAAAGCAAGAGGTAGCAGCTGATCTTTGGACACCAAAATAGCCAAAACACTGAAAAAAATCGTCCCAGGTCAAATCAGTTATTACAGAAACTTATATATGTACGTTCTGTTTATTTAAACAGAAATAAATGTGAAATCTTTTAGGGTTATATTGTTTTAAATTTGTCCTAACAATGAGAAGTTTTGACCCTTAGTTTGTAACACTGAATTTTCTAGGACATTCCCTCAAGTCTACTATCTCTTTTTCTGACTTGGATAAATGTGGAGTTTCCACATGTTCATCAATATGTTATAGTCTAACATTTATTTTTTAAGTAAGTATATTAATTTCATGTTTTCACACATATTTCCTAATCAGCTATATTTATTTTTATTTATATCTATCTTTAGGCAAAACAAACAGTTCTTTAGTCAGCTTAGTGATACCAGACCTCATATAAAAAAACCTTACATGATAAATCTGGGGACAGTAGCAGTCAAAAGGTAATTGGCAACTTGATGCAGCAAACTACCTTGATACCTCTGGAAATGAGGAAGTAAGTAAAGTCTGCCTGGGGCGGCCAAACCAGAGGCCACGCCAAATTTACTTGACAGGAATTGGTGCTACAATCAGAAGGAAAGCACGGCCTGTGGGTAAGGCAGGCGATAAAGCCCTGTCCATCTGAGGATGTGCTCTCATTTTATCTGTTCGGTCTTGGGATGACGAAAGGCAACAGCTATTCAAAAGATCCTTTGACTGGATTTTC